>JABSTQ010010958.1:0-310286 GCA_013358835.2 Ixodes persulcatus | reverse complement strand
AACACCCATATAGGTGTAGCAAAACGCCCTAAAAAAGGGCGTTATACCTAACAACCCTAAAGGAGGGTGTTTTTCCGAACACACCTACATAAAGGTGTGATTCCACAGTACACCGTTTTATTAGGGTGTTTACGACGGCGCAGTACGACCTCTAAATTGGGTGTACCGCCGCCAGAAAGGTAAGTAAAAAAACGCAATGACCAACACCCATAAGATAGGGTTATTAACCCAAAGACTGCAGGGAATAATGACTGCGAATGAGTCGAAACATGCCTGGTTCACTTTTATTTTTCGATCAAGATTCTACTAGGTTCTACTAAATTCTCTTCAGACGATTGCAAGGAGGTCATCTGGCCGCAGCCATGTCTCTGCTTACTACGTTCACAAAGACGGAACGACCGGAAGTTACTTGGGACGCAAGCGGCAGTTCATGTTTGTAAACAGTAAAATGGTCTATTGAGACGGAAGCAGGACTACAATCAGAAGCATGCATGCATAGTACTTACATATAAGAGAGCGATCTCATGTAATCCGTGATAGATGCATAATCCGATTCGAGCAGCACAGAACATTCGCAAACACAATGCCGGGGATGAAGGCGGGTCGCTCACATTCCACGGAAGTATCGCGGTCAACTGATGAGGAGCTTTCTGTCGTGATAGATGCACAATCTGATTCGCGCAGCACGAAACAACGCAAACACAATGTCGACGATGAAGGCGGTCGATCACAATCAACGGAAGTCTCGCGTCCGCCGAGGCCCGATGAGCAGCTCTTTGCCGAAACGCGTTCTACAAAACACAGGCACAATAATTCCATAGACACCGACGAAATAAACGGCCATTATAAAAAAAGTTGGCATGGATGTATTCCGCCGTTCATGACGAAAAGCTACTGTCGCGAAGTGGAACTCGTCAGGACCTGCTTGCACAGAAAAACAGGAGAGCACTGAAGGACGCTTTTGGAAACCGGATATTACGTGGTCCCTACACTCACCATAACCTGGCAAACGGCG
Source organism: Ixodes persulcatus (assembly GCA_013358835.2). Classification (NCBI taxonomy): domain Eukaryota; kingdom Metazoa; phylum Arthropoda; class Arachnida; order Ixodida; family Ixodidae; genus Ixodes; species Ixodes persulcatus. The sequence continues at coordinate 309,271 of JABSTQ010010958.1, read as the reverse complement.
AAGGCTATGACCCCAGTGAGCCAATTAGCGCGTCAGAGCGAGTCGCGTGACAAATTTTCGTCCAAGCGTTTTTGTCCTACGAGAGCGGTCACGTGTTTCGCTCCACCCCTCTGATTCGCTAGAAGCGGCCTTCGCAATCGCTCACAGCCACACGAAGACCCAAAAGGAGGTGTGGAAGCCTTACCAGAAGACGAGGTCAAAGGGGGTGGACAAAGCAGCTAATCTCCCTCTGCTTGCCTCCTGCGCTGTACAGGGAGGGTCGCCTTGGTGCGGGACCTTGGAGTCGTCGTTGTTCGGGTGGCGGTTCCCTTTCGAAAGTGTGGAGCCGGGGAGCGGCTTATGCTGTCATCGGTAGAACTCGTTGATCGTCCGCTTGTTTATGCGTTTGAGTTCCTTCTTTCCCTTTCTTTTTTTTTCACCATTTGTTGGAAGTGTACTTATTGGTCCAGTCCGGTGAGATTGTACTACCCCTAAATAAGGGCGCCACAGCTTGTTAAAACTTCAGCGCAGTCAAAAAAAAAATATTAAGCAAAACGGAATTAGTTTGCTTTTAGCCCGAGAAAGACTTCTCGGGCTAAAAGGGAGCAGATTCCGTGTTGCTTAATGTTTTTTTAACGTCGTATTTTAGGGCGGTCAAGAAATAGAATACCTCTCCGGCATAGACGATTAACGCAGGATCACTCCTCAACACTCAACAAAAACGGCGTCGCGTACGTTATGTCAGGATGGCGTCGGCGCGACTCATCCCATTCGTTAAATATTGGCTGAACAAAATGGTGTGGGCACAATCTTTTCGATTAGATCCAATATCACGCCAAGACGGTATGTTTCCTGGGCTGTATATTTACACGTCTTCGGTCACCTTTGCGAGCGGAAGTGATTTTTTAGATTGAAGTTGAACTGATAAAACGGATGCACGCGCGACACGTAATTTTTGGCTCGTGTCGGATGGAGAGTTCGATCGGAGTTGCAAAAACTATTCTCTAGCACTTCCTAATCATACGCACCTTCGTGTGGCAATTAATCATACTCGATGTTAGTACCGCCGTACATCAGCAACTGTTTCACCAAAGCGATAAACATGAACGGTTATGAAATCATGGGTGTATTTGACAGTATCAACATTACGCCCCTCTTCACCGTGTGAATGAAGGGCGTAAAATTCGCCCATACGCCCTTTTTACACGATTTTAGAAACCATCGCTACAAGTGGGGCGTAAAAAGGGCGTGTAAGGGGTGTAAGACGTCAACACACCCTTTTTACACCCACTGATATTCAGAAATCGTGTAAAAAGGTTGTAAAAAGGGTGTTTTTCCTACCTTGCACCCTTCTTACACCCTTTTTACACGATTATGGGTGTTACAATGTTTAGTGTGTACCTCCCTGTTGTCAGTCCTCGAGAGCCGGCGGTCCGCGGCCACCGACCCTGGTCGTCGATCGTCGTTCACAGCTCGCAGTTGGAGTCCACGTCCAGGCCTGTGCATCGTCCTTCCCACGCCAGCGCTGCGTAGGCTAGCTGTCCCGGCATATCATAGTCCGCAACCTCGCTGCGGAACCGCTCCGGGATCGCCATGGCCCAAGCCGGTATGGCCAGGGCTCGCCGTTCCCGTCGGTCCTGTCCAGAACATCGCTCGTGGACCGCTCTGGGGATCGCCATGGGCCAGACCAACCAGAACGGCTCTTTCGTTCTTGCCTGACCCCAGCCTCGCTCAGCACGCACTGCTTGTCGACAGATCGTGTATCTTCGGTCGACTGCCTGTCACGTGCCCTCCAACCCCGTCGTCTTCCACTAAGTCTACTAGAATCTCCCTCCCTCCAGGCCCGGACTTTGGACGACTTCGGGTACATGGGACTCCATGTGTCTCAGGGAGGAGCTCTTCCACGTTGACGTACTCGGGAGACGTGTGAAAGCTCTGGTCGGGGCCGTGTGAGGTGTTGGGGAGGCGGGGTACTGTTGGTGATGCCGGAGTGGCCACGTTGCAGCGTCCGAAAGTGGCGTAGGTAGCGGTTGGGACCCTCGGCTTTGGTCTTCTTTAGTGCCGGCCTCAGCTGGCTCTTCTAGCGAAGCCGGCAGACAATGTCGACCTGTCCGTCACTCACTGTTCGATTCACCACGATGCAGCAGGGGGCCTGCTCTAAGGTGGTCCCCCCGGCGCGGACGGACCTGCCCCGTTTGGCCTGGAGGTCTCCGCGGGCGTAGAACTTCCCGCTTCAATCGTTCTTCATGCCGAACAAGTGACAGTTAACCACCCTGAGCACTTGGGAAAACGGATGGGCGCGTGTTTCTTTAGGGTGGACTTCCTGGGTGACGCCGCCTCTTGCAGTCTTTACAATAAGCCGTTCTGCGCAGAACTAAGTGTTACAACAACACACAACGAACAAGCACTCTGCCGCAGATTGTGGCAGTGGCCATAGCCTCCACCACCAAACTACTTGCCAACAGGTTCGTGTACCGTGTGGCTAATTTGGCGAGTCCGCATTCCGGACCTTGCTCCTGGGTCGCCAGGAACAGGGGATGTCCTGTGTTCTACCGGAACCTCATGTTAATCACTTTCCCCACCGTGATGGTAGCATCCCTTGAAGCCAGCGATGTGAACCGGGCCCAACTTCTCGTTTGTATCTCGCCGAGTAAACCTAGAAGTAAGACACGACGCTAGCGTCTTTACCTGGGGGGCCTTTCTCATCTTGGGGCAAGTGGTGCGGCAAAATCACTAGCTGCATTGCTCAAAGGGTGAGTTTTTTTCAGGACTAGGTAACGATGTTGTAAAGCTAGACCATCTGTAGCGCAAGCGGAGGAATCCAAAGCTTGTGGCGGGATGGCCATATACCATACCTGCTTTCCGCAAAGGCCGCGTATACCGTGTGCGACTCGATGTAAGCGTCAGCGTCACGTTCTTTCCACGTGCATACGGGCTCTATAGAATCATCGGTCCTCGGAGGAGATGGCAGCTCAGCAAGCCAGCCCGCTTGAACCGTTCGCGCCTCCAGGCAAGCTGGACAGCTACAAGCCCACCTCAAAGTACACCACCTCATCCCCGGCCAGGTCGGGACGCGACGTCTTGCTGTCACTGCCACGATCGGCCAGAGTGAAGTCGGAAAAGCATCCGATAAATCGCCTACGTAGCGTTCTAGGTACCAGCCCCTGAAGGGAAGGTCGCCCCTCTCCCTTACGTCGATTGTTTGAATGACGGCCCTATTGAAAAATTTTGCAAACTGGGCCAGTTCAAACAGGCTTATTGCCACTGGTTAAATTGGTTGAACTGGACAAACTGAAACTGTGCATACTGGTCTTACTGTGAAACTGTGCATACAGGTCTTACTGTGAAAATGTGTATACTGGTAATACTGTGCGACTGCGTATACTGGTCCACTCTATGCAGTTAAACCAGTTTAACTGGTAAAATTGACAACACAGGTCGTAAACGGATAAAATTCACTTTATTTCCACAAAAAATACATACTTCATGGTATTATTCATTAGTCCCAGCCGGTCGGCGAGATTTTCCACATCTTCTGGTGTGTCGGGGTTCCGGTGGTGGATAACATAGTACCTCAAGTCATCTGAAATAAGAATAAAACATCAGTAATTAGAGCCATGGCAGATTTACTTGCACCCGTCTGTTCTAAAACGGTCTGTAACTAATGCCACGAATAAAAAATATGCACTATTATAAACAGTATGAGAGCGATTATGGAAGCGTGCGCCAACCGTACATGTGGTGCCAGTCTAGCGGAAATTAAGTATAAACCGGATGTAGGCGATTTGGCGAGCGACGAAACAAGCGACGACGATACGCTTCGCTGTCACTCGGTCACTCGCGCGACGAGACAAACCGCACGAAAGCGACGGCAGCAAGCGACCAAGGCGTTGAGCGACGACTTCTAGAAATCCAAAAACCGAGCGACGTGACGACCGACCGTGGGAAATCTCCGTCGCTCGTCGCTGACTCTCGTCACTGTCATCGTCGTTCGCTTAATAGCTTACATGCGGTTCAGCCTTTACGCAAAGCAACGCCCAGGAGTGAAAAAAGTCCTGCTGTTGTTACCCCCTTCCTGCCTCCCCAGTCTGTCGTCCGCTATGCAACTCGAAACCACTGTGGTATAATATCTCTGAAGCTGCATGCACACTGGCGGTTGTATTACTAGGATAGCTGTTCCAAATCGGGTTGCTGAAACGTTCAGTTTCACATGCACCTGATTATGAAAATGAATCTAAATGGTCGAGTCTGCTTACCTGGCTCGCTGGCGCGGAGACAGAGGCAGCCATAGAGTCGATTCGCCCAACCAGGGGGCGCTTCGAAATTGCGATGGTAGCGCCACCGCAGTACAACACATGGTCGTGTCCCGTCGATCGTGTTCGTAGCGTTGCATCGGCGTCGCAGGTGTTTCGAACGTACGGTGAAGATTTAGAGAAGGATAGAAAGCGTGCGAGAATTATTTCTCATGGTGAGTCAAGAAACGATGGAGAAGCTTCAATAACACGCATCTTCCGCCGAGAAAGCGGTTGATTTCCCCGCCAACGAGTCGGGTCCGCCTCGCAAGTATGGCCGTGCGGCGTCTACGAGATCAGGTGAGCGTCACTTGTTTAAATTTCGAGCTGTAATAACATTTTGCGTTCTCCTCTTAAAAGAAAGATTACTAATCACAATGAACCACTGTTCTCGTGAGTCCTGTTTGACGACGTCGCGATACTAGTTTTCGGTCGCTGAACCACCGGCAGACTACGTTCTCGCACTAGAGGCTACGAGTGGGATAGCTTTTCGGGCTCGTCCACGTCGAAGTAATATTAACGTGTCGGGGATCGTGCGGGTATAGGGGGATGATTCCGGGAAGAGATAAGTCCCCCGCGTACAGTTGCGACTACAGGTCCTCGCTGGGCTGGAGTCGCGGACCGGTGGGTGAATTGTGCCGACGATCTTAATTTTATTAGTATTGGTGAACAGCCTGCCTCAGCAGTAGGGAACTAAAACGCCAGGGCACGACCTGAACAAAGGCCTCGTAGATTCATTACCAGGTATTTTTGTCCCACTTCACTAAAGCAGTAGGTTGCAGTTACTGGGACCTGCTCCTGCTGATTAATGGTATTTTTCTGCGAGTTTGAAAAATAATGTTCCGCGAAATTCTGTCAGAAAGACGGGCAAAACAGTTGAAAACGAAAAGAGGCTAGCCTAGACTAAGTCTCCTGCATAAATGTCTTCTATGCAGATGACTGCACATAATTTTAGTCGAATTTTCATGACAATGTTCAGTTGCATGAATTTATAAAAATTTCATTTCTCTTTCAGGTTCAAGGTGTCCAATCCACATGCAAGATTTTCAAATATTTTGTGGGGGCTTGATTCATACTCTCCTGTGTGGGACATTTTAGGAGGAAAATGTTGTGTAGCAAAGAAAACACCAGTGACACATGATAGGTTGCCATTATTAGAACAATTTTTATTTTCTGGAAGAATAATCCATGCCTGTCAGTGTTTAATTGCTGCTTCACCGAATAAAGTTTGTTTCGTTGCATGTTCTCAAGCGTTTCCAGGAATGTACCGTATATTCCGGGCTATACTTTTAAAGGTTGAACTTTTTGGCTGTGCGGACTATGCGGGATTTTTGTTTTTCAATATCGTTAATTATGGCGAGACGAGACGGATTTTGTGAATGAAAGAGTATGTTAATGATGATTTATGTATATTATAGGTTTTCTTGTGATCTAAGAAAGCAGACATTTTTCAAGGTGTGCCGTCTATGGTGCGGACAATCTAAGCAAACTCTTTTATATTCTACCCCAAATTTGCCCCTGCAGACTATAGTCTGGAAATTATGGTACATCAGAATAATGCAACGCTTTCAGAAATGTTTTGTTGACAGTGAAAGATTTTTATTAATTTTTGTCACAACCACGAGTATAGGTAAACACACAACTTTGCGACAATGTAAAAATTCTTCCCATGCTCTTAACACGGTGACATTGGCGCAGACTCGAAGTATGGCTGGCAGGACACTTGCAGATAATGTACACATCTCGAGAAGCAAGGACTGTCAAAGAAATTGTAGGGCCGAGAACCCAGACTATTTCAGGGATCTTGCACGGCAGATCAGCTGTTCACGATATTCCAAATCTCACGAAAGATATCTCCCAGTTCGTGGAAAGCAGTCATCACCCAAGTTTATCTATCTCTAGCCAAGCTATACTGTATCTTGGAGTACAGACTAAACCAAAACATGTAACTCGAAGACAGAAGAGACTACAGAAGTTGCCAATCAACTAACGATACTTTTAACTGGCTAAGAACTGGGCACATATAGAGAATGCAAAATAGACGAGGAAAGGTCACCTGTATCTTCGAGTGAGGGAGTGAAAATTAAATTAACTACGAATCTTTCACGAGCAATTACAGGGTTGGTAGGTTCCCTGCAATTAGTCTTTATTCAACACCTCAGCTGGCATCTCGTCTAGTAACTTGTAGCAGGATGATCTTCAGCGTCGTCCTTGCAGGTGTTCACGAAGTGCACGCTACAGATCCTCGGTGACGTTGACGGAATCAAAACTGAACCGCCCCCACTGAAAAATAAATCAATAATATAAGATTTCTGGTGTGATTAGTGGAAAATTGACACGAAATAATAAAAACTATTATTGTTCCTAACAAATAAAAACGTAATCAGGCTTTTTCTTTTAAGCGGGGGGCTGGTTGAGGCGTTTGGATGTGCATTCCTTGTGTGTGTTGTTTGGGAGGGGGGATGCATGTGTATATTATAGGGTCGTACATGATGGCTATAAACAGCAAAAAAACGGGAACACACACGGCACGACAAAGCTGTACTCGCAACCCCTAAAAGCCCCTCCTCTAGCTAGAAGTCTGCTGACAAAGTAAGAACGGCAGGGCGTCTTTTCTGAAGAGTCCACCTCCAGCACGTCTTCGTTACCCTTCGCTTCGATTTGGCTGTACGTGCACGGTCGAGGCTCGCGAGATCGAAGCCCTATCGAAGGTTGGAGGCTAGTGCTGAAGGCGGGGGAACTGAAGCTCGTCCCGGCCGTTCTCGTGCTGTCGGTGAGTATAGTTGAAATACTCATGCCAAAGGGATCCAACATTACGACCGAGGCCCCGTCAAACACCTCGAGGGAAGGGACAGACGCGCACAAAAATCAAGTATTCCGTCACGCAGGCACTGCCAACGGACTTTCACGCGTTCGGTAGTCATGCTGTTATTGTTCTGACACCAATTCCATTTCGTTTTTCAGGCGTATTTAGCAAAACTGACCTTCCGACGAACGAGAAACTTACCTTTGTTGGAGCACTGCCGTGGTTCAGTCTTGGCGCCGTTTGAGTCTCGTACGGCTTTTCAGGGAAGCGGTAGAATTTTAAGGACTGACTACAACAATATCGGAGGTTGTTACTGCGATCAACAACGAAATATTGGTGCTAGCCAGGCTTTTATATCTTCTTTATCGCAATTAATACTATTGACTAGCGTACCCGACCGGCTACGGCGGAGAAGCGAGGCGAAAAACAACGAGCCACTCGGATTGCGGCGTCCCGCCAGGGGCTGGAATGGCGCTGTAGTCAGCGGCGAAACTTGAGCGCTTCGGTCCTATTGCACGCGCCGCAATGAGGACGGAGCGACTTCCGAACACGCCGTCCTGGGATGCAGCCATTTCGCCCGCGAGCGAGTGGAACTCAGGTGGAGGACGTCGTCAGACACAGGAACCATCGGCAGAGGCAGCACTCAAGTCTCCGGCAAACTATCTTATAGAAACACAGGTTGAAGACAAATCGTAACCTCCCCAAGCAGAACAGCGGCCCCAAACAAAGACAAAACCGGCCAAACCTCCCAAGTTCAAACTTCCAACCGTCGCCGCCGTCGCTCCAGGACCGGTTTTTTTTTGTTTGTTTTTTGGCTCCCGGAGCTGCCGCCGACGCCGACTGGCGCTTCGAGCGGGCGCGAGGGCCGCGCTGATTGGCGCGCGTGCTCCCTGCCCTGGCACGTGAGCACCTCTCCTATTTCAAGGCATCTGCGCTGTGCGTGGAGACACTGCATGATCTCCGGTCCCTGGGCACAGGCGCATTCCAGGCGCTTGACTCATAGGCGCAACTGCCACATTTTCCCGCGCATCTCCGACATCACGTGGGAGACTCCCTGCCTCGCCCTCCGGCACTTGCGCTGGAGCCTGGAAGCGGCTTTTAGGTGCAGGCCAGGGTGGATAAAGGCCGCGGTAAAAAGCGGGAAAATTATAAAGTCTAAGTGGGAACGATTGGCCGGCAGAGGGAAATAAACTTCTATGGGGCGATTGCATCACTGAATTCTTGACCTGTCACGAACTATTGGTGCAAGCTAGGTACAACTGTACATGCGTCAAAATAAAGCTTTTATTTGGTCTACTAGTCTGTTATGCGACATCTGCATAGAGAAAATGTTCTGTAAAGGCCAGACATTTTCTCTGCTGTGGCAAAGTTCATTCTAGAAACACATATTTGCCTATTGAAATCAAAAATCTTGTTCTGCCAATTTTTTTTTTTTTTTTTTAATTGTGAGTTGTGTGGAGTGTAAAAGCCGAATTCGCTCATGTAGAAAAAAAATAGTCATTAATGCGGTTCTCCCGCTTGGGAGTTCAAATTAGAAAAATTGAAACCAACTTGATTCAAATGAAAAAGGCCAATGGGATCGATTCTAATGGTTAGTTATTTTAAACTGGGCATACTACTAGCTTGACGTGTTCAACGAGCAGTTTCTTTAGTTCGGCTGGTATGACTTGTTTCGATACAGTGAGACCAGTTTCATTGCCAGTTGTAACTGTTTGACTTCAGTTACATCAGTTCGACTTCCAGTTCAAACTGTTTGGCTGCCAGCTTGAACATTAAGACACCAGTGTCGCCAGTTCAAGCTGCCAGTTTTGCCTGATTAGCGACCAGTTTGAACTGTACAAATAACAGTTAAGCCAATCCAGCTGCCAGCTTGGCCAGTTCACTTTCCAAGTTCGGCCAGTTTCGACAGTTTGATTTCCAATTTGCCCGGTACAATTCCACTAAAAACAGTTAATTTCGGGTTTGGCCAGTTCACATCCAAACTGTTCCAGCAATTTTTCCGACACCCGCTGACAGTCTCGTCCGCCAGCGTTCCAGGTGTCAGCTGCTGTTTCCCCAATATTTCCGACACCCGCTGACAAAAACCCATCTGCACCCCTGGCCTCAACAAGCGCTTACTTGCTCTCCACATCATCTCAAGCCACAATCTTTTTTTCCGCTCGTCCAACCCCCTAAATCTACAACAAGTCCTGGCTGTTTGCCCTCCAGCGAACATGCGGTGCCTCTCTTCCGCCTCCGTAGACGACTTCCCTACATCAAACTCCCACTCCTCGTAAACCCCCTATTTGCATCACCTCCTCCCAACCGCTATTTTGGCGTGTTCGAGAGAGCGCGTCCGCAACATTGTCTTTTGAGTCCGTGTGGTCATCGACACGAGGAGACACCTGCCGAGCTCTGCTGTGAGACAAGTGGCAAATATTCCAACAGATTTTGTCTCAACAGGCTTTGTTAGCGTTAGTCAACCACCCGCTCAACGAATCCGGGACTTCCTGGGGACGACTATAACCAGAGGCATCCCGACCGTGCTCCACGTTGGGCGCCATTTGTGGTATTCGTTGTGGTATACTCATTTTATAATAATTACTCACCGATCGGTATGCGCTTCGCTTGTCTCACAGGGAGTGACACGACACAACGAGAGGACAGCGGATGGGTTTACTGTACCTCTCGGTTGCCCGTCCTCGAGCGCCGGCAGTCCGGAGCCGCCGCCTTGGTTGTGGCCCGTCGTTCAAAGCTCGCAGTCGGTGTACGTGTCTAGGCCTGCGAATCATCCATCCCACGCCAGCGCTGCGTAGGCTAGCTGTCCCTGGCTATTATAGTCCGCAACCTCGCTGCCGAACCACTCCAGGATCGTTATGGCCCAAGCCGGTATGGCCAGGGCTCGCCGTTACCGCCGGTCCTGGTCAGAACCTCGCTGGTGGACCGCTCAGGGGATCGCCATGGGCCAGACCAGCCACAACGGCTCCATATTTCTTGCCCGGCCCCAGCCTCACTGAGCACGCACTCTTCGACATCAGCTCGTGTATCTTCGGCCGACCGCCTGTCACGTGCCTTCCGCCCCGTCGTCTGCACCATCGTCTCCCACAAGGTCAAACATTTTTAGTCGTTATATCAATGTACATTTTGCTCCTGGACTGTACAGGGTGACGGTCCCTTGTCAGGCGACTCTAGTCGCCTTTTGCCCTATCCTAAGAAACGTTTGTCTGAATAAAGTGTATTCAATTCAATTCAACATGGGCTGGTAAATATTGGCAAGTCGTGCATGCCATTACGAGCGCTGGCCACAAGTTCACGCATGACTCGTATACCGATTTGTTCGACAGTGTTAGCAAGGCTGGAATTGTCTTCTACTCTATGAAATTAACAAAGAACAAAGAGCGGGTTGGTTAAAGTACAAGAGTCAAATAAAGAATAAAAACACTTAGGGAAAAGGGCAGACAACACAGTTCTTTGAATTCACGAACACACATTTACTGATGTCTCCGCAGATACGTAATGTCTACCTCCAAACTTTTGAAACTAAAGAGGAAGATACGGAAACATAATATATTTATATACGCCCGGAGATTATGGGAGCAACGTCTCTGCTACCTAAATCTTCCGGCTCTTAAAGCTGCCATTGGGGCTCCTTCCAAGCAATGTCTAACTGTGTTTTTTACGGCAAAAACCTCAAAAGAAGGCGTTCCCCTAAGAAGCATCATTTCAGCAAAGGGATATTGGCAGAAGCCTCTTGCTCTTTTTCTGCAAAAGCATCTCTCATCGATCAGTCTCAACCAACCTTTCCGAGCTGCCAACTCCACAGAACTAGTATCTCGTCTTCATGACCTCCATTCTACTCCCGAGGTCTATACCATGTTTTCGTTAGACATTGAGGAATTATATTACCGATTAGATCCCGCGTTTCTAATAAATTCTGTATAAAGTGCCATCCACGAATATGGCAACTGTGACTTTCAGAACTCATCTGGGGTATCTAAACGGAGTTTGCTAGACCTTTTTGCCCTATATCTACAATCAACACTTTACGAACATGGAAAGGAAATGTTCAGGCAAAAGAAAGGTGTTTGCATAGGCTCCTGCCTCGCCCCGGTCCTCAGCGAAATCTTTCTTCTGTATGTGTACCGGAGATCAAAGCTCGCCTTGAAGAGTTAACACTCGTCTCCCATGTTTCTGTTACATGGATGATTCTTTAGTCATTAACCCGATCTCAGTGTCTCCTGATTTTGAAGTTCAAGCCTTTACTTCTTCATCTTCAGGCCTGAACTTCACAAGGGAAGGCAGTTCAGGCGACGGTCTCTAGAATCTCGATCTTCGTCTCCATCTTCTTCCGACCGGCATTTGTTGGGCGTTCTAACAACGATCTCGGAAACCTATTCTTCCATTTTGCAGTTCCCATTCTAAACTGGTAAAACATGGATACATTCGGTCTCTCTTTCATCTTCTCGCCCCCAATCCTGTTCTCACTTTGTAAGCTAAAGCATAGCTAAACAACAAGAACGTCTCCTCAATGCTGGTTATCCGCAAGGTCTACTGAGCACCATTTTTGTTCAGGTTAATTTTAGCCACCCAAAGGCCCCATGCTCCGAGTAGTAAGGCATTTCATCTCCTTTCTATAAGTACACAACTCTGCACACAGACTCAAGGGAATTGCAGCGCGCTTCAACACTTCAATTGTTTCTCGTGCAAGTTGCGCCTAAAACAACTTTGCAGACGAGTGAACAACAACGAAGCCCCCAAAGGATGTTCCATCAAATATGCCAATCAGACCGTTCCCTGTGAAGAGGGGGTGGTATACTCCATCCCTTTTTAATGCGGTGACCGATACCTTGGTCAGGCAGGGCGTTGCCTGAACACCCGCCTTCGAGAGCACGTACTCGAGGTTTTCCGTGCTTCAAGCGACTCCTTTCATCTACTAGCTGTGCATCAACGCCTCTGGAAGAACTGTGAAGCCCGGTTCCAGGACACCAGCATAATTGGAAAACACAAGAACAAGCTCGGCCGAGAGATTAATGAAGCATACATGATAGCCGGTGACGGAAACAACATCGCTGCTCCTTCTTTTGGGTTGTCCAGACTTCCGATGAACTACCTCAAGCAAGAGCTGAATAGTCCGATCTCACTAAGCGTTCGGCGCATGCGTGACGCCGCCATAACTTTAGTTCACAGGAGGCAGACAGCCGTGCATGCGAGGGCTCGTGCCGTCTCGTGCTCCACAAGCGCAGAGCTCCAGTCAGGCTGTCGCACGTGCAGAAAGACTAAAGTTCCCTCGATGCATTGCGGCAGCGGTGGCGTAGTCAAACTGGCTGGTTAGATCGGTCTATTAGTCAAAGGGCCCTCGATCTGAATTTGTCAATGGTGTTTCTGTTTTCTTTTTGCTTTCCTGTTTTGTTTATCTTCAAGTGTATTTTGGGAATTTCGTCCATTTTCCGTGTGTATATAAATATATTAGTTTTTCCGTATCTTCCTCTTTAGTTTCAAAAGTTAGGAGGGAGATAGTACGTGTTGAAGGAGACATAAGTAAATGAGTATTGCTAGTTTAAACAACTGTGTTGTCTGTCCTTGTCCCTATGTGTTTTTATTCTCTATTTGACTCTATTCTATGGAATTCCCTGGGCATTCGTCAAACGTTAGGCCAGAGTGTGAACAACAACGCTCAGTGAGAATTGTGTACGATCAGCACTTAGAAGGCAAAGCTTGTGAATGACGTCTCCTTCAGTGGATCCCAACCCGCTCCTAGCGGCAAACACGCCGAAGCTCGACAAGAGTGTCCGCCAAGCGGTAGACGCGTCGGTCTTGACGTTCCTACGTGCTCGCGTCGCGCTAGTTGTCAGACGCCTCAAGACCCGCTGGCGGCGATGCTGCACACAAGCCAGGAGGCGCTGCATGGAGCCAATACCGCGTGAAAGTTAATGTTCTTCATGCGCCCCTCGTGAGTTTGTTTACCCGCCAATTGTGTCCACGTGCGTTTCTTTTCCCTCGACCTAAACCAACCTCGACCTCAACTTTCGAAAGCTTCTCCGTTGAAGCCAGCATATTCCATTCGTAAACGGCTCAAAAATACTCATGGGAAGAGACCACAGGCAGAGACTGAAAAGAAAGTGTTGACAAAATACGCTAAAGGTTACGTTCATATGTGGTACATAGACTTGCGCGTATTTTGTCAACACTTCCATGTCAATCTCTACATGTTTTCTCTCCCAATACGAGTTCTCTGAGCCGTTTGCGAACGAAGATACTCGCCTCAACGGAGATAAATATATTAGTTCGTTTTCTTCGCGAAAACATTTTTCGTTGGTTTCATAAGGTGTACCGGCATATGAGGATAGGAACGCCTTCAGACGCCCGAAGCAGTAAAGGCAGACTTCGTCTGTTTCCTGCCAAATTACCAGATGCCTCGTAGCAGTTTCCGCAGTGATCAACATCTATTTGTTTGACACTGGGAACCTTTCTGTTGTAAGGTATCTTTTTCTTGTGACCGCAGAGGTAATTGGCGCCAAAAAACTCCGAGTGATCTATCAGCTGCGTCCACTGCGTGCATAACGGCGACGTCTGTCGCTTCTCCCGTAGCTTCGTCTGCGCCACCGAACCAACTGAAGCCCCAATGTATCGCAGTGCTGTTGCGACCGAGGAGCTCCACCGCTGGCGAGGAACGCCAGTGGCCACGAATCAGGTAGAGTTACCCACTACACATGTTGTAAAATATAACTTTGAACCAGAGTGTCGAACCGGAAACGAACCGAACCAAACACCGGAACCGAACCGTTATTTTCGCCGAACCGGAACTGAACCTAGCCGAAATCTTCGCCGCCATCCTGGAACTCAACCGGAGCTGAACCTGAAAAAAATATAACGGTAACCGGTTCAAAACGGTTCACGGTATTTTTTTGAAATTAATATTACAAAATCAGTTTGATAAATAATATTTGGTAGCTGTATTTCTATGTAGTGATTAAATTGTCCTATACTGAACTGAAATGTATGAGAAATTGTGATTTTCTTGGCGCGTTTGTATTGGCACCACAATTATTCATGTGTAACGTGGTCACTGTGACGTCCATGGTGTCAAGACATTCAGTCACATAATGTCACGTAACGTGGTCCCGCGGCATAGTCGCGTGATTTGCTGCGTCAAGTATACTAAAATTGAGAACGTATGTATTAGTGCTGCTGACATCCTGATGTCACATGCCATCACGACTTATCGCCGCGAGTCACGTGTCACGTGACACCGTGAGGTACTCGACTATCATGACCTCGAGTCGAGTGCTCGGGTTCTTGGACAATGAACATCGCCAAACATTCGTGTTGCCTTGGTTTCTTACAAAGATGAGAATAGCCGCACTCTAACAATGTCTAAAACTCAACCAATGCATCATTATTTAGCAACCCCAGCACATGACTATGATGAGCACTGACGGTATACAGCTAGCGTCAGATTATATCGCCGCTTTGTCTATAGGCGAGGAAGGAGGGGAAAGCTGTTTCTTTCCTTTATTTGTTTTTATTTGCGTCTGCCACTGAGGGGATACAAAACCTAATGTGTGTTTTTGCAAGCTGTGAACGTCAGGGATTACCTCATGGCGGTATTTCCTGAAAATACACAAATTGTTGAACTACCCATTTTACATGTACTCATCACTGAGGCACCTAAACATGTTTTCGTTGTTGCTAACACTCAGAACGTTGTCCCCGAGAATAGAAGCATTGAAAGGACTAAATATAATTTATTAATCTGTCGATAATAGAACTACAAGCGTGTACGGCGGGGATACCCGAAAAGAAAGACTCAAGTGGCCTCAGAGGGACATGCCGAACGATGGCAGCCCCTCAAACGCTCGTAGTTTTGTTTAAACTTCACAGTTTTTGGTTGCAAAAAAAAAAAAGTAATGGAGGATTACTGTTAACAATCGACACAAATATCACGTTCGAATTGGCAACCCCAAACGAAGGAAGGAATCCCTCATATATAAAAATAGCAAAATGACTCCGGCCAGAAAGCGCGTTTCTATTGTGCCAGACGCTCGCTTTCGTTCCTCACGACACTGCACCAAGCAGGAATAATTAATGTTTCTGAATACATGAGTTGCACTGAGAGCGAACCTCCTGCAGCGAGCGTGAATTTGCGCCACGGGACTTGAGTTTATCAGCAAAAAAAAAAATCTCAATGATTAGTAGCATATAGTGCTATGATGTCACGTGCAAACCAAGTTAAACAGTTCAGATTTTCTGGTGAGATGTGATGTTCGCAACACGATACTCCGTTTAACTTGAAGTGGGAGCGTAGCAGAAGCTACAAGAGCGAGCTCCAGGCTTTCAGAGTCCTTGCCAAGCACGCGCGCTCGAACTTGGCACGCTTGGCCGATGCTACATGCTCGCGCTTGTAGCATTGGCTGCGTCTGGACTTAAAGGGGCCCTGCAAAGCGTTTCTGGTATTTTTTTTTAGTTTGCATCGCGTTCATTTGAACAATACTTTGCCTCACCTTAGCATGGATTAAATGTGAAGGCTGTTGCGAAGGCGGGTAGCCTTCGCAATAACCTCTGAGTACACCGTTGTGCACACCCGTCATCCCCTAGCTTACGGCCTCCGGAATGATCCCTGGAATTGTGCAGACAAAGCTAGCAATGCGCATGCTCAGTAGCAGCATCTACCTCCTCTACGAGATTCGGAGCTAAAGAAGCGATCAACGAAAGCTTCCTTTATAGTCGGCTGTTGCACCTGTTATTCACAAGAAAAGAAAAACTTGGTTCTAACGTTCCAAATTTTAGACAATGCAGAATGCAGGTTTCTCAGCTTACCTTGATGTGTTTCCGTAGATTAGAGTTCGTTGCTTTTGCTGATGACAATGTGTGTGTTTTTTGCAAGCGAAGTAACTGAAACTCTAGGTTTCCCTTCTCCATGACCGAAAGCTCGATCAGTCAGAGAAAGAGTGGCGGTTACGGGTTATTGATCGTTTATCGGCTCTCACATTCATACCAATATCCGTGGAGGCTCGGGGAGGGGAGGGTATAGACAGCGAGAGTAGCGGTGGCCATCGGTCTCACAAAACAATAGAGGATCACACCACTTTTACACGCTCTCCTCTCTCTCTCTGTCAGCACTCTTTAGATGGCCTCCCCCCCCCTCTTTACGTTGACAGTTGGCTGTAAAGTGGGGAGGGGACTCCACCACCATGACCAGACAAGTAAACCAAAAGGAGTATCGTCCATTACCTCGAAGATGATGCTCTTAGCCTCGCGCCGGGCGCTTTTCAACCGTGCCTCAAGAGCGTAATTGAATACAGTAGCGCACATCAACGACAAAGAAAATTCGACCCCCTCGCGCGAGGCTACATTGTCTGTTACGCGAGTTGTGCTTTCTCCTGCCCTGGACAAGAAAAGCACGATGGAAGCCCTATTGAAAATAATTCTAAAGGGTCCATCAGCCTTGAAGGATTATGGGACCTCACAGACCTTCAAAACCCTTCAAAAATACCCTACAGGAAAACCCTTCAGGTATACCCCGCAGAAAAACCCTCCAGCCCCACAGCCCTTCAACCCCTTAAGGTGTATCGACACGACGGACCAAACTGCTGTTTTGGTCCGCGGGCCGTGCATCACGTGATCTTACGTCACCGGTATTCGAGGTCCGCCGGCGGTCCGCGGCCCGCGCTTCTGAGAAATGCCAAGCAACTTTTCTTGCCCGGACCTTGGCGGCGGACCGCGGCGTTTTTAGCATAATTAAAGCGCTAAGTCTGGCAACAAGGTGACTTTTGTTGTTTGGATTGGAATCGAAATCCAAAGTCGTTTTCTTTTGGCGCCAACTGTTGAAGACGAAGACGACGAACTTTTGTTGTGCGACGATGGCGGCATGGTGCGACGATGCAACTTTTTACTTCATCGCGCTCGTGGAGCAATTCCCCGCTCTGTGGGATTGCCCTTTTCCGTTCACTGAAGTCCTCCTCGTCCTCAATAGTCAACGCCAAGGCCACCGCGGCCAAACGTCTTTTTCGTTCAACCTCCATCTTGGCTCCTTACAAATAGCCTCAAAGCAGCTCGCTGCATGCGTTTGGCGGAGCTGTGAGGTCGAGGGTTAGACCGGCCCGTTCGCTCTGTTGTCTGCTCTTTTGGTCCGCTGTGTGGATGCTCATTGCAGCCGGGCGGCCCGCGCATCACGTGATCAATCGGTCCGCGGCCCGGTCCGTCGTGTGAATACACCTTTAGACACCCAAATGACTGTGAACCAAAGACAAAAATGCAGTTCAAAACGTTATTGAAAATTTATTGCGGACATTGAGTTTTACATGCATATTAAAACTCAAAAGACGATAAAAACCAACGCTTCTTTAAACCCGGGCGCAAGCAGCTGTAGACGAAAGAGATTATATCAAATAGCAACAACTGTCTTCTTTATCACAACGAAAAATATCTTTCAAAGTACTCACAATGTCGCTGTGTAAATTCCTGATGTACGGTAGTTCAGCTAATAAAACCTAGCAGGTGCACCTCACGGACACATGCACAGTCTCAGTAAGCACTTATAGTGAACACCACGAACTCGCAAGCAGCACCCGTCACCGCTGAGAAATCCTGAGCACAGTCACGGTTTCGTCCATGATGCCGTCGGGGCGGCGTCTTCGGCGTATTTTTCGCTTGCTGGATGCTTCTGAAGCCGGACGGACGAAGAGGCGCAAGGAACAAGGCAGGACAGCGGCCGTCATCTACCGTCTCAGGACCCACAGTACCATGATTCCGGTGTGCAGGCACTACATGGGGTGAAACGCTGATCCCGCCTGCCAGGCTTGTGGCGAGTAGGCCGACACCGGCCGCCAAATCCTTGAATGCGCTGAACACGATGGCGCTCGAGCGGTGCTGAAGGCGGCCAACGCCGGACTGGGGTTCACCTGTGGAACGAATGAAGAAACTGCAGCGGATCAAAACAGACCAAGGGGCGAACCCTCAAAGCGATGCTCACCTTTCTGGAGGAAACCGGTCCTTTCCAGATATCCATGGCTGTAAGAAGCAGACCGCCCACGAGTGGAAAAAAATGGCTATAGCGGCCTCCTAGCTAGCTAGCTTCCTCGGCTTCCTCACACCACTCTCTCCCGCCGAGTCGGCGGGAGAGAGTGCCGACCACTGGAGACGCGTGTTGCCCGGCCCTGGTGGTTCTGCAGCCTCTCCCCATTGCCGGGCGGGGAGAAGCGCAGTAAGTGTGTGTAGGCGTTGTAAAAGAGGGGGGGGGGGGCAATTTGAGTTGCTTGCTTCGAGTTTTTGACGACGACAAAAAAGAGATAACGCCCGACTCTGGTGAAAAGCAAAATGATTCTGTTTATTTTTTCCTTTATGGGGACCGTCCCCTGTGGGGGAAACGGTTCCCCGGACGAGTCGCTGCCGCTTCGCCTTCGCAATCTCCTTCGCGTCCCTGTTTTTGGCCAACGCGCTGCTCTCGGCTTGCCCTTTTTTTATTATTCGTGCAACAAGCAAAGCTTGTTCGCCTCAAAACGCCGCTCGGCCCGCGCCTCGTCAATTCTCCACATGGGGCGATCGCCCGCAGTGGCCTCCTTGGCGACCGAACACCCGACCAGTGACAGACGGGTCCACGAGACCACTCGTGTTTGATAGAAGAGAAGTAATAAAAATCTGACCGTACACACACACTATCGACATTCTCCAAATACTTACTTTTTTCCTTTGCGAACAATACGTAGCTATGTTCTAATTCTGCGAAATGTCTTTTCTCCACCTAAGCCGTGGCCCCACAGACATCTCAAGAAGCCTGAAGGTTTTCCCGACCCCATTAGAAAAGCTCTTGACAGGCTTTCAGACATTTCAAGGCATTGTAAAGGGCACTTCAAACATTTTAGGAGAGACTCTGACGGGACCAGCGAACCCACCAGAAAATATCGGTACCCCCTTCAAACACCTCAGAAATTCCTGAAGTCCCCTTCACACCCTTTAAAAAAATCCTGAAGTCCCATCAGAGCCGATTTTCAATAGGGAGGCGACGTGAGTCCACATCACATGAGCAAATGACGCTTTAGCGAACAGTGACATTTGAGCGAATCTAAGTTTTAGCGAATAGGGGGGGGGGGGGGGCGCGGGTTACCCCCCCCCCCCCGCGCTTCGCTTACGCCGCTTCGCGGTGACAGTCTGTGGCGGCTTATTACAAAAATGTTAACCCACTTGGGCCACCCGTAAACGCCGCTTCGCTGCGGCCGACTTTTCGCTAAAGTGTCAATTAGTGAAACATGAGCGTTCGCAAAAAAAACGTCATTGGATCAAGCCAGTGCCTCCCAGGGCGACGGAGAGCCTACTCGGCGTTCTCTTATTTGATCTCTGTCTTTCGTATGGGTGTACATGCCTTTCCCGTTTTTCTAGTTGTTCTAGTGACCGGTCATACAAAATATCTTGTTTTCTTTTCGGCTATTCTCCCCTTCCTGATGTTTTCTATTTAGTTGAACTTGCTCTCTTTATGCTGCTGAATGTTTTGCTCGTATTGCTCCAGCTACTGTAGTATCTTCATATTTTTTTTAAAAGTAATGAGTAATTAAGCAATTCCGTTACCAATATTTTGTAACAAAATTATATTACAAATTACTTCCGTAAATATAACGTGGCAATTACGAAATTACTTTACAAGTAACAGATTATAAGTAACCCGCTACTTGTAACGGATTACTTCCCAGGTCTAGTAGGAGCTCGTATTTCGTTTACGAGTCACCGAAATAGGAATAATCGTATCCTGTTTGTATATTCGCCACAAGTGCTCGGGGAGGCAACGAAACTGATGCGAACACAGAAGTGGCATATGCTGGTTCTTTACCAGAACTTGCACGCATGAGCGTAAATTTTTATAAGTGCCCGTAGACAGCAAGAAGCTAAATTAAATATGGGAAGATATTTTCTCTGACAACAAACAACAATATATTATTTTATTATTTGTGGCAACAAAAATGTTGCTTTTTTCTAGAAAAAAAATAGATAACAGCAGCGGGGAGAAGCGAAAGACGCCGAAGTGAAGACCCTTCAAAACCGCCACTTTGGCCGGTTAGATCTTTTGTAACAAGCAAATGGTGGAACATGTCTCTTTACGTGGTTTTTGCCTGGCCTAAGGAGAGTTGTACCCTAGAGTTTTAATTAAATCGAGACCAGCTTTTTTTTCGATATGGGTGTTCTGTTTGAAAATGTGTTGTTTCAAAATAAGGTTTTATGTCGATATTTTTATTTGGAAGTTAATATTTTTTAGGAAGACTTTTAAATTCCCTGGCCTCTATTATGTCTTGTTTTCAAGCTCGTTAATGCCATTCATACTGAGGTAGAAGGCCTCAAAGTTAGTCTATTTGTTTCACCTAATCTAAAGTTTAGAATTTTATATATTGTTTTGTTTATAGAGCACATACTAATTGCATGCAGTTGACTTAAACTTTGGTGCGTTACATGAAATATGAAAAATTTTTTTGCGTACTACTCTTTGCCTCCCTTCCACAGGACAGCAAAGTTGCCAACTATTGCAGTCCGTGGTGGGAGCAGGGCCGTTGTGCAATATTAAAGCAAAGTTTTCCCGTGTTAGACTCGCTTTTTCGAGAAAAAAAATTAGTTTCGTGTAATTCATTTGTGTGTACATCGCATATAAAAAAAACATAAAAAAATGAAATTGTGGAGTGGATATGCAAGTTCCATCTCTCGTGCTATCACCCCGAATCAAAGGCACGCAAAACCGTGCAATTGTTTCGCAACGTATCTATACTCCGTTTCACCTTTTGTTGTACCGCAGAAAATGCTAGAAGCGCGAGCTCATAGCGTTGGCCGCTGCCCTTGGTGCACGGGAGCTTGTGCCGCCGAGGTGTGCCCTAGAGCAAGGAGCTCGCGCTTGTAGCCTTTCCTGCGGTACAACACAAGGTGAAACAGAGACATTTGGACATAAACGTTCATGCACGTTTTTGTCCAAATGTGAATATTTTAGGATTTTAAAAAAGGTCTTTGTCTCTCATTAGCGCTATTTATTGAAATTAGGAATACCATTACATATCCTTGTATTTGCTTTCGCAGTAAGGCATCGTGAACCGGATTCCGTTGAAAACAGCACTCATTATCTCCTCCTTTCTGCACATGTCTTGTCTTTGCCTTCAGGATAAGTATGTGTAAACCATGTCCTTGGCATACCCGGCGACCGTGTGTCACATTGTCAAGCTAGGACAAAAAACTCACGTTTCATCAGATGGGCTAAACAGCTGGCGTATGTTCCAGTATCGTCCTCCCGTGTTGGTCTCACGCGTTTTTGTGAAGTTCATATTGCCAAATGTCTTGATGCGAATAAAAATATATTTAATTACTGACTGAATATTTCTCAACAAAAGTAAAGGTCCGGTAACCTTAACCATATCCATCACAAGAAAACGCTCCACCAAATTATCTGAAAGGTGCTCTGCAAATCAATGAACGCCATATGCGTTGATGAGATGTCCCAGGAATCTGACCTCCCTGACCCCAAACCTAAACTTTCCCGTTTGATTCGCAATCCTGCCTTGTCTAGCCAGGACAGTACCTGTTTCAGGCGCTCTGAGTGTTCACTAGTGTCCTTTCCACTTGTGATGATGTCATCTAAGTAGACGCTAGCACCGGAAACACCAGCCAGAGTGGTCTCCATATCGGGTTGGAAAATTGCTGGAGCAGCAGAAATTCCAAAAGGCAAGCGATCTACTTTGTATAAGCCCTTGATCCTGCTGATGGTTAGAACCTTGGTAGCTGCTTCGGTGAGCCTCAGCTGTTGGTAGGCCTGGTACAAGTCCAGAGTGCAGAAAACTGCTCCTCCTCGGAGATTTGGCATCACTTCATTTGTCGTGGGCAGCGGGTGCGACGCTTTCTTCGAAGCTGTATTCACCGCAGAACGATAGTCTCCGCAAAGTCGGATTGTGCCATTTTTTTGCGTACTAGCTCAAGTTGGGAAGCCGAGTCCGCGTGTTGAACGGGTTTGATGATGCCTTGAGTTTTCAGGTGATCACGTTCTGTCGATACTGCTACACGGAGCGATAGCGGAACAGAGCGGGCCTGGTAGAACTTGGGAACTGGTCCCTCAATCAGGTGCAAGTCAACGGGTTGTCCCTTGTAGCCGGAGATATCATCGTCGAAGATCTGTGTGTAAGTATTTTCGAGAACCTCTTGTATCTCCGGCGTCATGACTGCTGCTGAAGTTGGGTGCATTTGGTTTATGCCACAGACGCAAAAGCGAAGCGCTTAGAACCAATATCTGCCAAGTAAGTTGCATCCAGCCCCTTTCATGACGTGTAGTGGCAGCAAGAGGTCTTTGGTATTGAAGCAAACCGACACTTGCGCTGAACCGAGAAGTTACAGGCCTTCTTCAACCCAGGTGGGCAACTGCAGGCTGTCCTTGTGAAGCTGATTAGGGTTGAGGGACCATACTTGCGGTACGTTTCCTCATTGATCAGGGTACACCAGGCACCGGACTCCACCTCAAATTCTAGTGATTTCCTTTTGACCTTCGATGTCACAAGAAATTTTGAACCTGGTCTAAGCGGTGTAGAGCTGATAGTAAAAATCTACAAGTTCTTCTTGCTGCAGGTCGACTGCTGGGGGAGTAAAGTCCGCGTTGTGCTGACTGCTTTTGTGACTTGCACTTTTATCTTGACTTATCTTGGTGGTGCCGGCTTTCTCGATGTGTTCACGCTTGTGACAATACAGAATCCGAAACTCCTTTTTTCGGAATCAGCAAGTCGAAGTATCTGTGCTGGCCTTCACATAAAAAAACAAGGTCGAGTGGGCCATCGCCCGTAGTTTTCAGCTTTCCCCTTCAATGTCTTGTGACCTAGGGGGAGGTCAGTCTTATGCATGGTACTCTGTTGCTGTTTTGAAGCGCTTTCGACTCTGGTTGCCAGCTCGGAAGCCATCCCAAAAGTGGGATCCTTTTCCGCAAGCAGTCTCTGCTACAGGAACTCGTCCTTTACTCTGCAGACAAACCTGTCACTTAGCATGACGTCCAGTGGCAGTTTGGTGGCATGTACGGGCGTCCTCGTGGCTGGTCGACCCGGCGAACTCGTTGTCAATACGGCATTCGTGGTCGCTGTTGTCACTATTCCAAAATTGCAGTTGGCTGCTAAGCGACTCACCTTGCTGCTGATCTGGACGCTGGAATTTTAGCGACTCTAGAGTTCAGACGGTCGAGGAACGAAGTGCGTTCTCAGGTTTGAGACCAGTTCTTCAAACCTGACATCTTCTGGTGTCCTTGGTGCAACTAGAGCACGAGCGGTCTCGCACGTCTCCGCACCACACAAGGCTAGAAGAAGTGCTCGTTTCTTCCCCAGATCGATGATCGAGTTGGCCACGAAGTAGAAGCTCAGCCGCTCGCTCCAGGAAGACCAGCACTTGCTAACGAAGACTTTGATTATCCGCTACGTCGTCATAACTTGTGGCACGGTGTCCCACTCTAGAAGTCAGGCTTCGTAGGTTCGGATTGAGCTCCTCGTCACCAATGTTATGTTCAACGTTGGCTACAAGGAGGCAATATTATATTCAATAATGCAATATTATATATGTCATAAAATACATGGAAGATGTGTCACCCCGTGCGTCTGTCTCCGGGCCGCTCCAAGCATCAAGTGTCTCGTGCTCTCACGAGCGTGCGTTCCCCGAGAAGCACGCCTTCGGTGCCCGACGCAAATGGACGCTACTCTTGCACCATACGGCAAAACAACCCTTGAACGTAACCACGGCTACACCAGCTACACCAGCTGTGTGCGCGCTCGTCGGTTCTCCGCTTTCTTGGGATACGGGTTCGCGTAAGCCCAACACAGACACATCACTCACAGGCACAACAGATTGTCACCCACTGTTTCTAAAAAAA
This sequence comes from Ixodes persulcatus, assembly GCA_013358835.2. NCBI lineage: Eukaryota > Metazoa > Arthropoda > Arachnida > Ixodida > Ixodidae > Ixodes > Ixodes persulcatus. Next base: position 285,360 of record JABSTQ010010958.1, on the reverse strand, counting down.
ATGACAGAAAGGACTTGTTCGGAAACTTTCGTGACATTTCGAAAATATTGTAGTTTTTAGCTCAGTTGCGTCGTCATCATATATATAGTGAAAAGTATTTTGTAAGTTATCTTTTCCGATATATATGGCGACGAGGTTCCAATTTCATAATTTTATGCACTATGATTAATTCGTTAGTTCAAGAGCAGAGGAGAAGTCGTGATGTCATGTGACGTCACGGTGTCAACAACGCTACAAAATTTGGTACATTCATCTTTTATTACTGCTGGGCAAAGTTGCACCAATCATGGGTATATTATGAGACCTACTACACTTCTTGACAATTTTTGAATTCAGGTAAAATGTATGTGACTGGGGGGAACAAAAGGATCTTGATTTTTATACACGACGTTTTGTATGTTAATCTAGAGTTTCGTTTACTGTTGTGGCAAAATTACATAGGGCTATTTCTTATTTTCAGTACCTCTAAATAAAATTGGATTGTGCGACCGATAAAGAAATATATACCCAGTCATTCGTCTCAGGGTTGAGTAGTGCCTATTGGCGACGAGATGTTTTGGTGGCTCCCTCTTCTGTTTCCTGTCCGTGACGTCACAAAAAGGATTATCGATCGCCAGAGACAATTTATATGGTGTGTAAAAAGCACGATGAAAGCTTGTAGTTATCGCTTCCTAAACCAATAACCTCAAGGTTGATAGTCCGGAATTATTCTGATTTATATTAAAAAAAAGTAGACTTCAACCTACTGAAGATGTCACAGGAGTGTTTGGCCAATCGTGGAAAGCTGACCGAAGCGACGCTCTTGATCGCGCACGTCGCCAATAGTCAAAACGCGGAAAATATAATAAATATCTAGCCATTCAAACCGGTTCGAACCTATTCGATCCGATTCGAACCTTTTCGAACCGATTCGAACCGGTTTTCATCGATATTTCCGCTCCCAGGATTTGAACGAGAACAAGACCGAAAGCCGTGATCCCAAAAAGCTAATCGAGCCAAAACAAAATTTCGGTTCGACACTCTGATTTACACAAAGGTGCAGTTGATGACGAAATGCAGATGACCTTGATGAGCGTCGCGAGGGCAACATTGCGTCACGGGTGCGTCAAGGACTGTCCCAGCACTTGCATATTCGAAAGGGCCCCTCTACTCAAGCTTCCAATGAGCGAAGAGAAGGAGGTGTGGTTTGAGGCGATTCCTGCACTACTAGTGTTCGATGCATGCACCACGATCTTACCTGTCTTTGTTGTCGAGCGTCACAAATCTGATGTTGGAGAAACTAGCGACGACTCGGCGACGTTCTCATCAGCGTCTTTCGGCTTTCCATCAGGCGTCTTGTACGGTACCGAACTTAACCTCTGCGAACGTTCAACTAATTTCTTCTCAAAGTCCGAAAAGTCGTGTGGTACAGAAAACAGATACCAGGGGCCCTATGTTGCACGTTTTGGACTCCCACGGCGACTACGGAGAAGGGAGTGACGTCAACAACGCTGCAAATGCAGATTGGATGTTAATTGATGAGAGATCAGTCAACATCCAATCTGCCTTTGCTGCTTTGTTGACGTCACTTCCTTCTCCGTAGTCGCCGTGGGAGTCTAAAACATGCACCATAGGGCCCCTGATCTTCCGAGCCGTCGCCAACATGTCACTCGCTTGCGGCACAACATCGGGTTTTTCCCTTTTAAAATATCAAAACAAAGATTACGAAGAGACGGTAGACGATGTCGACACGTTGACGTTACGACGGGGTCACCTACAGAACTTGATTTTGACATTTCAAAACCAGCTTCGTAGTGCGCAAGCAACGTTCGCACGAAATACATATCACATACGCAGTTAATAAATGTTATAATAATGCAACTTTTGCAACCTCAATACTTCTTCATATTCAGTCATTATTGACGTCGCGGAACGTGATCAGAAAATCGATCGCACGAAGGAGAATGGATTCCGGAAGGAGAGAAGGGCGCGCTGTTCTAAAGGGGCGCAAATTTTACTTTTTTTTTTTTTATCGTGTTGCACTTTTGTTTGGTTATATAACACTATGCTGACGCGTTTAAATAACAACAAAAAACATTTTTGGTTGTCGTTGTTTTTTTAAAGGGTTACGCCAGTCACATGTCGTATTAAAGTAAATCACTGATATATCGATTTGCGGTGACTAAATTTGTTGAAACCACAGGGGTGATTATCTGTGAATCCGATAGCATTTATCGTTGTATACACGGACAGGTGTTCGGTTCCCCAATAAATTTAGCGGGAAACATGAATCGGTGCATAAGCAACGTGACATAAAGTTTCCAGCCAAATATAGCGGGGAAACTGAATTGTTGCATTGGTCACGTAACGTAAATTGTACCCTAAATGTAGCGGGGAAACTGAGCTGGTTTAAAGTCACGTGACGCAGATTTTCCCCTAAATTTAGGGGGGAAATATTTAAGGAAGGCCAATACCCATACTAAAAACCTTCAGTAGTAGTTAACAATAGTATCGCATTATTACCAGCAATGCTAAAATATCACAATAATGGGAAACCACGATCCACTTTAAAACTTTATTATAAATTGCTACCGCCAGTTTCTCAGTGGGCGTTCAGCGGGTAGACAGTTAGACAAGCAACCTTGTGCCTTGATGTCATCTATGTTGTCAAGAAAATTTCTTGTTCGTACTGCCAACATTGTACTGCCTATAGAGCCACTAAATGAGCTATGCATTGAGTATCGGCACTCTGTTCACCGATATTTTTGTGGGCACCGCCATCTTGGCGCTTAGTGCAGAGCAGGCGCAACTGCCGATCGTCTTAACTTAAATGTGAGAATTCCTCAGCATTAGATTCGGTGTTAGGAAGCTCGTGTAAGAATGCTTTGCTCTTTCGCGAACTGTTCAAACATTTTGGAAGGACGGAAAAACGTGTCCCGTGATTTTGAGAAAAAGCTTCAGATAACTGGCAACCATGATATTAAGCCTTAAGTTTGGTAAGTGTTGTTACTCTGAAGCTTAGCTTATTTAGCGGCCTTACTACTGTAACTTCTTCCGCCGTGTTTTTATGTTGCGTTTTATACCGTCCCAGCGGATGATTTTGGGCTTGTTATTTTATTTTTAACGTTTGTAGTTTCTAAGTGGTCTTCCACGATCGCTTACGAAGATTATTGACTTCCTGCTCGTTCAAGCGCGTCGTGGTGCAGAAGGCGGCATTCACTGGTGGCCATAGCTGATTACGTTCCAGCTCAGCGCGAGCTTTCGATCACCTCTTTTGATTAGCTGCCAGAACTCTCCTGCAACGTGCATTACACACCGCAAAGATTGTAGTTCTTCTTAGAAAATAAGTGGCGGCTCGTTCAGAGACAGTGTTCATCATGGCAAACTCGGTTTTTGACCGGCAACGTTATGAATGTATATAAACATTTGCTACAGACGTTTCATATCTGCAATACAAAGCAGTAAAACTGCCGTAGCATCTTACCTGACCGATTGGAACCGCTCGTGCGACTAGGCCAGCCACTTGTTTTGCTGCACCGCGATACGAACTGAGCATCACACGATGGCCATCCTGCTGATCAGACAGTTTGCCATCATGCTCAAGCCATCGGTAGTTTTGGTTTTTCTGTAGAGCCCTAAAACAAAGCTTCGATTCACTGATGTGTCATTGACTATACAAAAATAAAGAGACCACAATATACTTCTTTTTATAGGTTTTTTGTTTTCACCAAACAAAAGTTAACGCAAATGGGTAGTTCGTCTTTCCCTCGTGAATAAACAGTGTTATCCACGTTTACTATTTACCAAATGACGCAACTACAGCCACTAAATGAGCTGCGCCTAGAAAATCGGCACTCCGTTCCGCGACATTATTCTGGGCACCACAATTTTTGTGCTTGTGCAAAGCAGACGCAACTGCAGATCTTCATGATGCAAAAGTGCGAATTCTCGAGCATTAGATTCGGTGTTAGGAAGCTCATGTAAAATTACTTTTATCTGTTGCGAACTGTTTAAACATTTATGGAGAACCAAAAAGTGTTTACTGTGATTTCAGAAAAATCTTCAGATAACTGGCAACCATGATTTTAAGCCACAATATGGGCGAGTGTCATTACTTTGAAGCGTAGCCTATTTATACTCCGTTTAACCTTATGTTGCACCGCAGAGAAGGCTAGAAGCGCGAGCTCATAGCACTGGGAGCTGCTCTTAAGGCTGCGGTCCCACGGCAGCCATCTTGAACAAGGCGTTAGTTCAACCAATAGATGGCGACACGCACCCGTGGGGTGGCCGAAACATTGGTTCACAGTGGGATGGCTCGGGCACCATCACGTTCCCCTCGTGGCCTTGCTCGCGCCGCTGCCAGCTGTGCTCAGCAGGCTCAAGTAGCGTGGCCCAGCAAACGCATGTATGCGAGAATGTCAGGCTGGGAGGAGGAGGAGGAGGACAACATTTATTTGTCCATAGATGGGGTCAGGGAAGAGGGAGTGTTGAGAGAGCCTCCCCCTCTCCCCCCTCAGTCGGCGGCCAGGAGTTCTTGTTCCTTGGCGGCGGCCTCGGCCATCTGGACCAGACGGACCTGTTCTCCCGGGTCCGAGCTGAGCAGCACGGTCTCCCACTGCTCGGAGGTTCTAATGTTTAACATTAAATTTTGAGCTCTATTTGTGTCGTTTCTATGTTTTTTTAAAAGGACAGGCCCAGACCATATGTTGCAGGTCGGCCCTGTCGCCGCAATGCTTACACGCGCTGGAGTAAAGCCCCGGATAGCAGCGGCTGTACGCCACTGGGTTTGGAAATGTGTTAGTTTGAAGAAGGCGCCACGCCACTGCCTGCCATTTGGACAGAGTCCTGTCTGCTGCGGGGTATTTAGCCCTTCCCAGCCTGTAGTGGTTAATCACGTCCCGGTAGGCAACCAGCCTGTCTCTGTCCGACCGGCGGAACGAGTGTGCGTCAATGATGGTGGTGACGTCGGCCCGGTCGGTTAAGCCTCGAGCCGCGTCGTTCGCATTCTCGTTCCCCGGGAGGCCAGAGTGAGCTGGCGCCCACACGATGAGGACTCCCCGAACTCGATCTCCATGAAGACCGGTCCGTAGAATTTTGAGTGCCTCGGACGATATGCGTCCCCTCGTGTAATTTAAAATTGCCGGCTTGGAGTCGCTTACTATGAATTTGATCCGGGAGGACGAGGTCATTGCCAGGGCAATGGCTGCTTCCTCCCCGACCTCTGATGAAGTCGTGAAGACCGTGCCAGAATTAGTTAACTTGCCCTGTCGATCAACTACCGATATGGCCATTGCGTCGCGACTACTGTAATCTGCGGCGTCCACGTAAGCCACGTCCTCGAGGTGTGCGAACCTTTTATCTAGTGCTTGTGCTCTGGCCTGCCTACGTTCCGTATTGTGTTCGGGGTGCATGTTTCTTGGTAATGGCGGGATGTGTATATGCCCCCTGATATCGGGTGGAATGTCGTGTTTCTCTCCGAGTCTTCCTTCGTAGTTGATATTTAGCGTCTGGAGGATGTGTCTGCCAGTCGGGCTCTTGGTAAGCCTTTCCATCTGTGCTATCCTCTGTGCTTCTACTAGCTCGTCTAGCGTGTTGTGCAAACCTAGTGCTTCAAAGCGCGCGTTGGAGGCCGTGATTGGTATGCCGATTGCCTGCTTGTAAGCCCTTTTTATTAAAGCATTGATTTTCTTGCGCTCATCTGCCTTGAGGTCAAGGAAGGGAGCGACGTAGGTTACTCGACTCAAGACGAATGCCTGGACCAGCCTGATTAAGTTGCCCTCCTTCATTCCGTGATGCCGATTAGCTATCTGCGAAATGAGGCGGGTGGTTTGATACACACTTTTTTCGAGTGTCCTGATTGTCTCGATGTTGTGGCCGTTCTCCTGAATTTTCAGGCCTAAGACCCTAATGCAGTGTACAACCGGGATGGGCATCCCCCCGCAAGCGTATAGCTGGATTTGTGGTTTATCGGTGGTTGCTTCCTTTTTCTGCCCTCTCCGGGTTGGCCGATAAAGGAGAAGCTCCGATTTTTGCGGGGAGCAGCTTAAGCCTTTCGGTTCCACGTACCCTTCCACCGCGTTTATTGCCTGCTGCAGTGTATCCTGCACGTGCCCGTCGCTGCCGCCAGCCACCCAGAGTGTGACGTCGTCAGCATACAGGCTTTGATTTAGTCCGTGTATTTCTTCTAAAAGGCTGGGCAGGCCGATCATAGCGACGTTGAAGAGGAAAGGCGAGAGGACAGAGCCTTGCGGCGTGCCTCTGCTCCCCAACTCCAGCTCGCCGGACTCAACACCCCCTACTGTTAGGGTGACCGTCCTGTCGGATAAAAAATCCCTGATTTAGTCGTAGGTCTTTTGACCTACCTCTAATTTTTCTAAGTTCTCGAGAATTGCTGCGTGTTTTACATTATCAAATGCCTTTGTGAGGTCGAGCCCCACAATGGCCCTGGTGTCTAGCGGGGAGCATTCCTCTCCATCTATAATTTGATGTTGGAGCCTCAGCATCACGTCTTGAGTCGAGAGCTTGGGCCGAAAACCTATCATTGTGTGGGGAAAGAGTCCCTTCTCATCCATATATTTGTTTAGTCTGTTTAACACTATGTGCTCCATCAGCTTCCCCACGCATGAGGTGAGCGAGATGGGCCGCAGGGTATCCAGCTGTAGCTTTTTGCCCGGTTTCGGTATCATGATAACCTTAGCGGTCTTCCATTGTGTGGGGATTTTACCGTCCTTCCAGCACTTGTTCATGTACTTGGTGAAAGCCTCGATGGAGTCGTCATCTAGATTCCTCAACATCTTGTTTGTTACACCGTCCGGTCCCGGAACGGAGTTGGTGCGGAGACCTAGTATGGCTCCCCGCGCCTCCGCCGTCGTGAATGGATGGTCGAGTGTCATTCGAGGCTCCCGCGTATATTCTAAGTTGTTATTTTGGATTGTTCCCGATGTACCTATTGCGGACTGCCTTGATTAGGTCGTCGTTCGTGCCCTGGTAGGTATGCAGAATTTTACTTAGGTTGTGTTTCTGCTTGGTCTTGCTTTTATCTGGGTCGATTAAGTACCTAAGAATATTCCATGTTCTTGCAAGGCCCATCTGTAGTTCCATACCGTCGCACGTGCTGTGCCAGTTTTGGCGCGACAGCTGGTTTGAGTAGTCCTCTATTGTTTTATTAAGGATCGCTAGTCGTCGGCGAAGTGCGCGGTTTAGTTTTTGCTTGCCTAACCTTTTCTGCAAGCCTTGCTTCGCTTCCCACATATCTAGAAGCTTAGCGTCGGCCTGTGTTAGTTCGGCTTCCTCCGGAATGGTCTTTGTTGCTTTCTGCACCGATGTGTGAAGCTGTTCGACCCACGATTCGATGTCCTCAATCTCGTGCGTCTCTATTTTGCCCTCGCATGAATCACGTTCGGCTGCTCTTAGCTCCCTGAACTCGTCCCACTCGATGATCTTAAGCTGCGTGCCCTTTTTAGGTTTCTGGGGGCCCGCTTCTAGTTTTGTGGCCACAATATAGTGGTCACTTCCTAGATTTTCTTGCGTGTTTAGCCACTCGGCTTCATTTTTAGAGTTCTTTGTGAATGTTAGGTCCGGTGTGGTGTCCGCACATACGCTGTTTCCCAACCTAGTGGGGTACGCGTGGTCGGTGACCAGAGACAGCCCCTCCTGCTGGGCATCCAGCCAGAGATTCCGCCCTTTGATCATTTCCCGCTTGTATCCCCAGGCTGGGTGGTGTGCGTTGAAATCACCTACTATCACTAGTGTTTGGCGCTTTGCAACGTCTAATGTCTTGCGAAAAAGGTTCGCGAATCTGTGTTGCTTGCGTGGGTTGCTGTACACGTTTAATACAAATAGGCCTCCCTTGCCCCTTTTTTGGCTCGAGATGATCTCCACGAGGACGTGGTCCACGGTCGTTACGTCGGTATCGCGCCGTATAACCGGTAGATTACGTCTAACGAGGGTCGCTACTGTTAAACTTTTATCGTCCGAGGCCGGTTCATCCTCACTGTAGTATGGTTTGTACCCCGAAAGTTTAGCCAAGGTTCCCGTTTCTTGCAGGCATATGACATCTGGCGCCTCCCCTGCTATTTTATTGTCTATGAATTGCTGTAGGTTCCCCCTTTTGCGGTGGTACCCGCGGCATTTCCTCTGCCAAATTATGTATTTCTGATTATTCTGTGCCATAAACCTTAACCTGTGTATTTTCTAGACTTGTTCTAGCGCTTTCCAATGATACGGGTCTGGCGTAAGGCTTGGTGGATTTCATCGGACCCGTTCCTCCAACCCCTCCGGTGAAGCGCGGTGAGATGGCCTCAATCGCCATTACCCTAGCGTTGAGTGCTGCGATTTGCGTGCCTATGCTCTCGGCAAATTTCGCCAGCATGGCTTCGAATTTTGAGGTGAGCATTTCGCTCAACTTCTCCCCGAAATGTTGCAGTGTCTCTGCGTCCCTTTTCTCTGCTCTCTTTGAAAGCCTTGGGGCGTTTGTTAGTGTTGTGTCTGTCGCCTTACGCTTCGGGGGAGGAGACTCGGGCTCCGAGTTTTCCATCTCGTCACTAGACGAGTCCTCAGCTAGCGGGACCTGTGTGGGTTGTATTGTGTTTGCCTTGCCCTGGTCTGGCGGTGGGGCCTGCGATCTCGAGGGACCCTGCGTTTCGGGGACAACTTTGTCGGCGTTTTCGCTTCCTCTTAGTTTCGCCACTTCAGCCTTTAGCTTTGCATTCTCGGCGACTACCATCTCTAGCATTTGCTTGATTTTGGTGAGTTCCACCTGTTGCTGCCTGTCTGCCTGTTGCGCGCTAGTTTGGTTGCTAATCGTTTTCTTTGCATCCTGCGGAGCAGAGCTGTGGGAGACCGTGCTAGCCCAGCTCACCTTGTTCTGCTTGGTTTCTCCCGGAGTCTCGTGTCGGCCGCCTTGGGATGTCGATCTTGACTGATGTCGGTCTTGGGTGTTAGGGCTCCGGCATCTTGATTTAGATCTTGACCGGCGCTGCTGCCGCTGTCCCGCGTCGTTGTCGCTCCCTGATCCGCGGTGGGGTAGACGAGGGAAGGAGCCCGAACGATTTCTCGTCCCCCTTTCTTTCGTTCTCCCGCCGCCCTCGCCGCCACCCAGAACGGACGTCGACTCTACGTTTCGGTGCCCGCCATATTTGCTGGCGCCATTCTGTCCTTCTTTGTCTCGCTGTCTCTTCCGTAGTAGGTACGGCGTTTGGAACCGGTTCTTACAGTTTTTGTTTCCTGTGGGATGATCCCCACAACACAGGGCACACTTGGGGTCACATTTATGCCCGTCTCGTGGATTCTTTGTGCCGCAAGAGCGGCATATTTTGTCTTCGGGCGCCGGGCAGACGTCCATGCGGTGTCCCACTTTTCCGCAGGTGGAGCACACTTCGTGCTTTTTTTTTTATGTAAAAAACACTGGTACTCCGCTCCACGGTAATATACGTAATAGGGCACTTTGTTGCCCTCGAAGACGATTACCGCCGAGTTGGTTTTTCCTATCCTTTGTGCCTGTAGGATGGTAGGGTTCTTGTTGTAGACAAGGCTGCGCGTAATGTCCTCCGCGGTGTCATAATCTGGGATATTATGTATAACCCCCTTTGCCGTGTCCTCTGGCGGCGCCGCGTACGCGGTGACTTCATAGGTCTTGCCTGCGATGCAGATTTTTGAAATGGAGTTATATTTCTTGGCTCGGTTCATGCTTGGTGTGCTTGTCACTATGATGTTCTTCTCCGGGTTGACCCGTAGCAGGTCTCCCTCGGCTTCCTGCTCTTTGAGGCCGATGGCGCAGAATACGCCGTCGCGTAGCCTCGCGGAGCTCACCTTGGTAACATCAAGGCCCTCTCGTGGCCGCAGGATGACTTTTATGTCTTCGCGTGGAAGGGCTGGTTGCTGACGCTGTTTTCTGTGTCTCTGACGTGGTTTTCGGTTTTCTGTCCGGCCACCTGCGTCATTTTTGGCTGTGCTCGTCGCCGTGAGGCCTAGCTTGTTGAGGGCTCGTGTGCCCCGTTGTCGGTGGCTCACGAGCCAGCCGGCTTCTGCTGTACACTCTTCCAGTGAGATGTCCTCACCTGCCACTTCGACGTAATCCATCTCGGGTCTCGGTGCCTTAGGGAGGGCTCCGCCCCCGCCGCTGGCCTGCCGCAGGTGCCGTATTCCTCGTTAGGGTTAGTGGGGCGCCGGCCCGTCGGGAGGAGGAATTGGCCGAACAAGGCCAGGCGGTGGTTCGATTTCCATAAACTTGGTGTCCTCGGGTAGCAAATACCTTTAGGCACCCGGTGTTGTTGTTCTTGCTGGAAGATTTGGGGTATTTTTCGCCTTCGCAGTTGATGGTTCGCAGAGCGCCGATTGAAGGTGTGCACGCTCGCGCCTTCAAATTTTTCTTGTTTAGATATTCTATATCAAACGTAGCACTTTTTTGTGCTTCGAGTCATGGTGCTTCAAATGCCGCTGAGGAAATAATTAAACTATGAAAACATCTTTTATAACATTTAGAACTACAATGGCTGCCCAAGAGGTGGACGGTGGCTTTTTTTTTATTTTCAAAGTCATAACGCTGCAGGAGCCCTTCAAACTTACCTGTTTTTGACCCATATCTTTTTTGGACATCAAACAGATGTATTGGCATCTAATAACATTTATTGTTTGGAATACATATACATTGCGATGGATTAGATTTTCACAATGATCTTGCTTTGGTTTCTTGATAGGTGTAGAGCTTAGCTAATTAAAAAAAACAATTAAAAACTGTTTGGGTGTTTTGTTGCGCTACCTGGCGGATGGCAGACAAAACTGCTGATTTCTAATGTTCAAAAAATTTTCGAGGGCGGCGTCGGCGTCTGTATCATCATCAATCTCCGTGTCTTTTTACCTTCACATTTAGAAAATATATTGGAAGATTTACTATCAATAAATGAATGGTTTAAGTACTGGGTCAGGTTAATAAATCTAAGACAAATATTTACACAAGCGTAGCGTGATATAATGTGTTTATCATTCGATATGATTGAAATCTATAAACAATAAAGACGAAGAGGAAAAGATTACACCTGAGTTCACTTCATGCCTAGAGTACTAAATGAGCTGCACTTAAAGTATCGGCACTCCGTTCCCCAAAATTGTTTTGGGCGCCGCCATTTTGGGTCTTGTGCAGAGCAAACGCAACTGCCGATCGTCATGATCCAAAAGTGCGACTTCCTCAGCATTAGATGCGGTGCTAGGAAGCTGATGCAATATTGCTATACTCTGTCGCGGGTTGTGTAAACATTTGTGGAGGACGGAAAAGCGTTTCATGTGATTTTAGATAAAATTCAGATAACTGGAAACCATGATTTTAAGCCACAATATGGCCAAGTGTTGTTACTCTGAAGCGTAGCTAATTTACTGGCACCAGCGGGAACAATGAGGAAGAGGCAGCTGTCAAAAGGTAGTGGCTTGTGGAATTTACGGGGTTTACGTCATGGACCCCCCAGGTATTACACGATTCTTGAACAAGGGCATGAATAATATCATTAAATAAGCTGCGCTTCAGAGTAGCGACACTTGGCCATATTGTGGGTTAAAATCATGGTTGCCAGTTATTTGAAGCTTTATCTGAAATCACAAGAAGCGCTTTTCCGTCCTCCACTTTAAACAGTTTGCGACAAAGCAAAGCAATATTACATGACCTTCCTAACACCGACTCTAATGCTGAGGAAGTAGCACTTTTGAATCATGACGATCGGCAGTTGCGCCTGCTCTGCACAAGCACCAAAATGGCGGCGCCCACAACACTGTCGGGAATACAGTGCCAATACTCTAAGCGCAGCTCATTTATTGGCTCTAGTTCGCGCGAACCTCCTTTCCTTTCCTTTGACTGAAACGGAAACTAAATATGAATAATACACCATTATTATAGCTTATTGAGTTAAAACCAACTACACATAATAAGAGGAGGAAGCGGCCGGGTAGGAGAAACGCGGGTTTTATGTGCGACCGTGCTAACCGTCTCAAAAGTGAGAACGCGCGAGCTTGCGCTGGTTTAAAAAAAGACGATCCAAATAAAAGAGGCGGTACGCTGTGTTCTTTGTGATTGTGCGTCTAATTGCATATTTTTGTGTGTACGTTTATACAGCCGGAAGTTAGCCTGCCTTAGTGGGTGTCTGGTGTCTCAGCTGTAGATGAGCAATTTAGCCAGTGCGGTACAACCGCAAGCCTGGGGTCTTTAACGTGCACCACGCAGTAGTGATACACGACCGCACGCCGGTACGATGCTCTTCCAGATCGAAACGGGCAGGGGCGGGGTGTGTTCTGCACGGCGAGCTTTCGCTCCACGAGCTCCGAGCTGGTGTGCGCTAGACCATGCATTCGGCCACCGATCCCCCCCCCCCCCCCCCACCCCCCTTGTGCGTCTAATTTATATACAGGTATAAGTATTTGAAGATTGACGATGTACGTCGATCGTCTCGAGGTAATCTAACGTAATAACATTATATAAATAAAAAACTAATTGAGGGACTGAACGACGCAATTTTTTAATTCTTGGATTGTAATATGGCGGTTGCCTATTGTACTGTTGATGAAGAGCAATATGAGGTGACGAGGTAATGAATAAATGATGAGGCTCTATAAGGACGACGACATTAGTGGGTGTCAAACCACAACGTACAGTGCCAGACTTGTTTCAAGTATCGTGTACCCAAAGACCTTTTTTCACCCACAACAGTATATGGTAGAATCAATGAAGATTCTGCTTTACAACTGTACGTGGAACAGGAAAACTGCACTGTGCAGAAGTGCGGCTTATTCGTTAATATGAGGGACGGAATTCTAGCAGCATTCTCTGATTGACAACTTGGAACAAATGGCCTCGTTGAAGTGAAGTGTCCCCGTTCCAAAAGATTCTTGAAGCCTACTCAAACCGCAAAGGAGTATGAGGCGAAAAATAAGAAAAAGGAGCCTGGTGTGAAAGGTTCAAAATACCACCATAGCTTCTACTACCAAATACAAGGGCAGTTACACAATACACAAAGAGAGTTTTGCGATTTCGTTAAATTTACACTCAAGGACATTGATATCCAATGTAATCAGAGGGATGACACCTTCTGGTCAACCAACATAGAGCCTTTTCTACTCAAGTTTTACATGGAATTCCCGGCTTCCGCTGAAATTCTTCACGTAGACGAGTTGTCCGACCGAATAAACTGCCTTTACTCCCGATTTGGGAATCTCTCGATCTTCGTTCGTAGGCCATACTATTATGAGATTGAGGGGTGTAACTCTTCGTCTGCCGAACATTGCTTCGGCGGGTGTTTTTACCGCGTAAGATGAGACCTTCGCGTGCCGCTGGAACAAGAACCTGGCGATTCTTCACTGAACTGCTTCTTCCGTAAGCTTCAAGAGGGCTTTCTTCGTTTCGCACACCATCTGTTCTGCTTGCCCGTTAGTTGCAGGATGGTGCACTAATGTGATGCCTGATGCCGGTTTTTTTTGTTTTTTTTTTCTTTCAAAAACTTGTTTATTTTATTTGAAGCAAGATTTGGCGCGTTATCAGAGAAAAGTATTTTCGGTAGGGCAAAAGTAGGGAAAAGAACGTAGAACGTCAATGACGCGTATGGACGTCGTGGCAGGCATCGTGTAAACTTCCAACCACGTTTAGTACGCATCGGTAATGACTCCGCAGATGCGGGTACGTTTCGCCACCCACCGACCGAATAGTGGATCGTTTTCAGTTTCTGTTTATGATGGCGGTGGACTCGAGGAAGACTTCGAGTCTTTCCACAAAGATGGCCCAGGTGCCAGCACTTTTGTGGAAAGCGGTAAGTGCTCGAAACGTCGACAACGTCGGTAGCCACGTGCTGTGCTTGACACTTGACGCTTACCATTCGCTGAGACGAAACTTGCTTGTTCGTCTGCCACGAGTCGTCCGATATCAGGTCATCACCGCAACTCCATCTCCTGACAAAACAGGTCTTCATTGTCCGCATGTCCCTAGTTAGCAATCACGTGAACTTTTAAATTCCCGAACGCTCATAACTTGCCGTCACTAAACGCCGTTCATTCATAGCGTCTTCATTGCAAATAAACATCTTCATATTTATTTGGATGGTTTTCATCATATTCCTCCTAAGCTGTACTTTCAACATTATGTGTGTCGGTACTTCCGAAAATATTGCAACGGCGTTTGTTTTCTGGGAACTATAATGTAACAACCTTTACAACATCTTCCGGATCCCGTGAAACACAATATTTTGTGACATCACTTTTCAGTCGTCATTATAATGGTGAGGTAAGTACCGTAAATCTCGAAGCAGTTTACTTGACGTCCGCTTCCACTGGTGTATTGGAAGATTGAGTCTACTGAGCGTCCATTCCTGCATAAGAAGTTTTCATTGATAGAATATTGACACGTCATTCAAGAATTGATTCCTTCTTGGTAAGATTTATTGCGTAAAGCCCATGACAACCACCGAACCGCATCTCCCTATATCAGAGAACAACTTATACCCAGCCTGACATTCTCGCATACATGCGTTTGCTGGGCCACGCTACTTGAGCCAGCTGGGGGGCTATGTTGCGCTTTTTGGACTCCCAGGAGACTAGGGAGAGGGAAGTGACGTCAACAAAGCAGCAAATGCAGATTGGATGTTGATTTTGTTTTCTTCTGTCAACATCCAATCTGCGTTTCTCTAGTCGTTGACGTCACTTCCCTCTTCCAAGTCTCCTGGGAGTCCAAAAAGCGCAACATAGCACCCCTGAGCACAGCTGGCAGCGGCGCGAGTATGGCCACGAGGGGAACGTGATGGTGCCGGAGCCATCCCACTGTGAACCAATGTTTCGGCCACCCCACGGGTGCGTGTCGCAATCTATTGGTTGAACTAACGCCTTGTTCAAGATGGCTGCCGTGGGACCGCAGCCTTAAAGGGGTCATGAAACGATTTTCCTACTTCTTCATCTTTAGCTTCAATCCTTAACTCAAATGCGAATTTTAAAATCACGTCGTCGTGACATTCTTCGGCACCGGTGTGATGACTCCTAGCTTCAACCGTGCATTTTATTCACACCATAGAACTTGTCATTCCCCACTGACGATAAGTTCCGTCAGGGCACTCATTGGCCACAAACGCGAATCCGAATATTCATGGACGGATTTATTGTTGACGAGCGCATACGTCGGAGTGACGCAGTTCTCGTCTCCAATGCGTGAGCTGGGCTCGGCTGACGTCAGGTTGGCACCGCTGACGCGCTTTGGGAACCGCGAATCTATCATAGTGAAAAGGCGGAGAGCTTTCGAAGGAAAGAAGGTACAAAGTAGTCCGCTATATTTTCAAATGTTCGTACCGAAAAGCTGACTTTTGACATTCTACACTCTTTCTTTTGGCCGACTAAACGATATGCGATCAGTAAAGTAGTAATGTAAAATCGTTTATCCAAGCCCAAAATTCCTTTCATGGCCCCCTTAACCAACCTGAAGCTGAAAAGAATCCTCTAGTGGTGGTAGCGAGAAACAGCCGAAGCAGTTCTGATCAAAGTATGTGTTCGTATATGGTTTTAGTAAGCGCGTAAGAGTGAAATGTAGTTACTCTTTGTGGTTGAAAAAAGGGTGCACGTGATGTTTTCATCATGAAAATGCAGAAGGATGAAAGAAACGAATGTGCCGCTCAACTCTGTTTTGCTCGGACAGAGTGTGACCGCTGGGACGGCAGATTCCCGGCCCTCGTGGCGCTTGGCGTAAGGCTCATGTCGATCGTTTCACTAGTCGCACTCTTCCACCATCATTTCGGATGAGCGTGATGGAAACATCACGTGTGCCATATTTTAAGTCACCGAGAGTTAGTCCAATGCAGTTATCAGGCCTGTTTCTCGCGACCACCGCCAGGGTATTATTTCCGGCTTCTGGTTGGTCACATTCCAATTTCTGAAGACACCCTGGAACACGCCCAGCCCGCGTTCGGCGCATAACCTCAAACCAGCCAGTAAATGACGTACTCTCGACCTGGTGCATTTTTGGATTGCCCGCTGACACAGGGTATTCGCAACTTTCACGACCTATAGGGGGCGCACTGGCGCCTATCAAAATGGCTGTCATCTGGATGATCGTCGTAGAACAGCGGTACGAGGCTGGGTCTGCGACGCGTAAGTAAATCTAGTTTTGCTACATACGCGCAGTATTACAGCCTTACGTTATTTTTTCACGCCTTCAAGGTGTAGGCAAGCCCACTTATTATGAGGCCAATCATCCAGGAGCTAGGGAGCGCGATTCTCACACCGCGGTACCACCATCGCTGAAAGTTGCGACATTGCCAAGGGTATGGGCGAAAAGGCTTAAAAACGGACATGTGCATGAGGTAGTTCCGAGTGCTCCTTTTTACCGTGCTGCAATTCCCGAAAATCTACGGTTGTCTGGCTACCACTGCGTGGTCGTCGGATGGATAAATAATTTTAAACAGCATAAGAACAATAGCAGAAAGTGTGCCATGAGCACAATAAGCTGCAGCGCGAGTGTGGCTGCAATGTTATCGAGCTTCGCATTTTCCCCAAGAATTCTGATTTATGAAGTCAGTCGATTGCGAGCTTGAATCGCGAGAGATTCGTATCAGACTCAACGTCACTTTTAAGCTCACAACCACTTCGTCTACGACAAGAGGACCGATTTTAATTCCCAGTGCAGGTGGTCCAATTAGGTTGTCACTGCAAGCCCCATGGTATGTGAAAGGTATGAAAAAGTCTACATGCCACCACTCAAGATGCAGCTATCAGAAGCCGAGAGCTTACCTGCATAGACTACATTAAATTGCTCATATATTTTTCGCTGTGGAAACTCGATCAAAACACCGCACCGTCTTCGTCGTCGTTCTCTCGAGGAGGCAAGGTGATGGCCTGTGAGTGGCCAGCTGGATTCAACCGGACAAGCTCCAACCAAGTTATTGTACACCACCATAGCCAAGTCTAGCCAAGTTCCCCCCATACCCACACCGTTGCCTACCCAGATAGCTGTGCTGCCATAACTAACC
Organism: Ixodes persulcatus; assembly: GCA_013358835.2. Taxonomy (NCBI): domain Eukaryota; kingdom Metazoa; phylum Arthropoda; class Arachnida; order Ixodida; family Ixodidae; genus Ixodes; species Ixodes persulcatus. The sequence goes on along the minus strand of JABSTQ010010958.1, from coordinate 268,402 downwards.
GGTATTTCTTTTTCTAAACCGCTAGACGGCGTCGTCGGCGCCGCAATTCTCAAGATGGCGGCGCCGTTAAAGAAAAGGCCTATACTTCCCAACGAATGGCCAAACTCTCGACATATACGGCTCTGCTCTCATGTTTTGAGCAACGCTCCAGGCGAGCAGAATAGTACATTTGGCTCGCGTTTCGAACGTGCGTCATCACGCTTCCCCACTACAGTTTTTTATACTCCGTTCCCTTCTAAGTGCCAGCGTTGGAGAGGCTACAAGAGCGAGCTCCGACCTTGCAGTGTTCCTTCCAAGGAAGCACGCGCACTCGTGCACTGCGAGCATCGTTCAGGGGAACATTCAGCTTCGCTATCACGTAAAGTGAAATATACGGGCTCGCGGAAGCTATAAAAGAACCCAATAAAATAATACAGCTGAACGGAACGTTGAAGCCGCGAGCTGCATAACTTTGTTTTCATTATTTTAGTTTTACTTTTTTTGGGGCGTTTCGTTATCGCGCGTCTAAAGATGCTGACAGATGCTTGCATTCGAACGTGGCACGTGCAAAATCGGACGTTACAGCGCCGCCTGGATAGTGCTGCCAGCATAACATGGTCGCGTTTCGCGGACGCGCTCGCGCCCCTTGCCCGAGAGCAACCGGTCTATTCCCCGCACGGTGCTGTAACGAACGTCATTTATAAGATGTCGCGTGCCTGCCAACCTCCTTGAATGGGAAACCAGGTTTATGAAGCACATATCTCCTGGTGACTCTCGGTGAAAGCCGACGTAAGCTTTAGCTACGTAACGTAAGAAAACGAGGGTGTCTTAACCAAACTTTCTTATTGATAAAACGGCATAAAGCTAATTGCAAGGCCGCTGACTTTTGGCCGACCCTGGGGTGCAATTCTCAGCCCTCCTAAGTATATTTCGCGGGACACAATCAGGGGAATTTGGGGACGCCACTAATCGCCTCGGCGCCACGGGTCCCCGAAACGCGGAACTTCTTAAAAGTGCCGGCTAAAAGGATGTATACAATGTCGACGCTCGTCCGTCCAGTGATCGGGGAAATGTATGGGGAACTTTCTGACCCTGCCATGACGAGGGAGAGGGCATTGTGCGTTACTTGTCGTCGAAGGCGACGCCACTAATCGGCCCGGCGCCTCGGGTTCCCGAAATGCGGGCCTTCCTAAAGTACCTGCTAAAACTTAGGTAGAGAGGGTCGACGACCGTCCAGTGATCGGGGAAAGGCATTTGGAGCCGGCTGGGTGACCTTGACATGCCGAGGGAGAGGGCATTGTGCGTTTCTTGGGCGGAGTTTGGAAAGTGAAATCGAAACACGATTGGTGAAGTGACGAGGGAGAAGGGAGAGTGATTGTTTGAACCTGCCATGCTTTGTCTCATGAAGGGACAAAAATGTGAGACGAGGAGAACGGGGAGAGCTCGACTGTAACTGAAGAGTGTCGAACGACGAGATTCCGTGCTGCGCACGCACACCATGCTGTAAACTATTTGTAATGACCTGTAAATACCCCAGACAACACTTGGACATCCCCAGGATGTCCTCAGGACAACCTTTTGAGGACATTATGATGTCCTGCGGATGTCCTCAAATGATCCTTGAAGCATCCTAAAAACGTCCTATTGTCCGGCCTCAGGACATCCTCAGAACGTCCTCAGGAGGGCAGCCGGGGATTTTTCTAGTACATTTTTAGGACAATGCACTGCAGGTGCAGCTGTTCACTGAGCTGTTAGGATGCTTTAATTTTTATTTTTTCTAGGTTTTCTCTGACTGCACTCTAAGAAATGCCTGCGCGTTTCCTTACCTGCAAAACACTCAGAGCCAATCTCTGCGATCTACAAATTCAGCTCAGCGTATGATGAGGTGGAACATCCGTTTAGACCTAAAAATGAAGTCTGCGCTGTGGCATTACGCAATGCAAAGCGTCATGCTTGCATTGCGTAATGCCACAGTGCAGACTTAATTTTGAGGTGTAAATAGATGTTCCACCTCACCATTCGCTGAGCTGATTTCGTAGGTCGCAGAAATTGTCTATTTGAGGGTTTTGTGGGCAAGTAGACGCGCAGGCATTTCTTAGAGTGTGGATTTTGAACCTGAACATGACTGCAAGAGCTGCCTGCAGAAAGAAATTCATTGTTGTGTACTATTTTAAAGTGAAATTCACACACAAATCCTAGATTACTAGTCAGTGAGGGGCTAAGAACATAGGGCAAGGGAAATGAGGAAGAAAGCTGACGGAATGCTGAAGAGGAGAGAAGAAAACTACTCCCCTCCAGCATCCCGTCTGCTTTCTCCTCTGCGTCTTTCCTTGCCCTATGTTCTTAGCCTGTAACTATGAGCATGACCATGCCATTCATTATTGCAAACAAAGGTAACTGTTCAGCAAATACTTTATTGGAGAGAAAATGCTATACATGGCTTTTTTTCAATGTCTGCACCAGACTTGCAGTCTGGCTTCGCATCTTGGCCAGCACTTGTCCAAATAGACAGCGGGATCTAGAAGAAAAAAAAATTCCATAAGCATTAATAATAAAAACAGGTAATGTGAGAAACTTACCATCATGTCGAACATCTCCGGCTTTTGACTGCAGCTTTTCCAGTTTCTCTCCAGCGTGGCGCAGCCACACTTTGATTATGGTCTCCACTTCAGCTTTGTTTGCACACTCCACATTTGCTTTCACTGCCCTTGAAACATTGATTTGTGATGACAGTCACAGCAGAAAACGTTGGTACGGTGCACACACACATCTTTATCGAACTCAGGAGAAAAACACACCGCCGAGGATGGTTGTGGCGGTTGCGGTTCGTGCAAGAAGATGCCCTTGCTACCGAGTCTACTTTCGCACAGTTGATAAGCTCGAAGCATTCATTTACGCGCCGGCATCTTTCCCGCCGAAATTGCCGTTCACAGCTTTCCGCCATTTCAAAGAAGTACTGCATATAAAAAAAACACTAACCTTTGTCACTGTCTTGCATTGCTGCCATCATCAATTTGGATGGAACAGCTCGCAGCGCTGACTAACAACTCAGTGATATATTTCTTCTTCCTCAAATCGTCATCTTCTTCTCCTTCGCCGTTAATGAGAACATTTTAAATTTTTAAACACCAGAAACAAATTATCCAATAAACATTAACAAATAAGTAATAAGTAATTAAATAAATGACAACTAAAAATAAAGAAAACTAGAAAATTAAAAAATAAAAAAATAAAAAATATATTTTTTTAGAAAATAAATTATAATTAAAAAAATAATCAAAAATTTTTTTTTCAGTTTTTCTGTTTTTAGTTGTCATTTATTTATTCATTTATTATTAACTTATTAATCTTTATTGACTATTTGGTTTCTGGTGTTTAAAAATTTAAAATGCTCTCATTAACGGCGAAGAAGATGACGATTTGAGGAAGAAGAAATATAGGACTGAGTTGTTAGTCAGCGCTGCGAGTTTGTTTCCTTCTTGTGTGCCGGTGAGAGTGACTGTAAATCCAGCTGTTCCATCCAAGCATGAATTACCAACTATAGCCCAAGCATCCACATTATCAAGCCATCATCAACCTCGAGGCCACAGAGATCAGTGCTCGAGGCTATTTCTGTTTCTGTCCTGGCTTGGCTAAGCCAACGGCTTAGCTTGCTTGGGTCTCCCGGATGGGTGGATAATTGTAATAGCGCTACGCCTTTCAGTAGCCGGTAGCTTGCGCCACCTACAGTGAATATTGCCAATGGAACTGAATTTCGAAATACTGCGCAAATACAAAAGTAAAAATAATTGTAGTGCGTCCTGGTTTTATTAAATAATTGTTTCATCAAAACTATAGTCAAAAGATGTCCTAAACTCAGACAACTACATGTAATAATTTGTATGTGAAATTTAGTTTAGCAGTAAACATGAACTGTATATACTACCGCCATTTCATTCATTTATTTTTTTAAAAACGCAATCAAATTGAGGACGTAAATATATTACCTCTAGCTTTGTAAACTTCGTCCTCAATAAGTCCTCGGAAGGACGTTTCTAGGATGATCCAGCGATTGACGTTCTCAGAATGTCCTGAGTGTGTCTTGAAAACCGTGAGGACGTTTGTACCTTTTGAGGACGTCCTGAGGATGTCGGGTGTTGTCTGGGACATTTCCTACTTCAACTTTGAACGTCGTCTCCTGGATCCTTCGGTCAGCATCGCCGAGCTACGTGGAAAGAAGCTGACCTTCCTCCATAGTAGAGAAGCAACGAACTTTACTCTAATCAAAGGTGAAGCTACACAAATCTAATTTCAAAACACGAAGGGGGAAATTAGTGCAGAGGCGTTCCCGTATGAGACGGTCGACGTATGCTTTGTCCGTTGTTGCATGAGAAAGATTCCTAGAATTCTCCAAGCATTTTCTCAGCAGTTTAATGAAGAAACTTCTACGCAGTATAAGACGGTGCCAAATGCTATATCATTTAAGCGGTATTTCCCCAGCCCAAGCGTGGAGTAGCCCGCTAAGAACGGCTCGTCCAGGAAAATATCTTCAAGTTTCCACCTCTCCTTTCTTCCGTTTCTCCAGCTGAAGCTATTTTTCTTTATCTTTTTCTTTTTTGTAATCTTTTTTTTTATAATCTTTAACCACCACTTTTTGTTGCTTATTTGAGACTGTACGTGCAATTACAAGCTGGTCGAATTTGCTTTAAGTCTTATGCTGCCCGTTCTCACACGCATGGTCAAGGGAAGAAGAAAACAAAGAACTCGCCTCGTTCACTAATTCTGAAGATCGGCTTCGGTGTGATGCCCGCATCTCAACTCTGCCTGCCTTCTATCTCATGTAATGTTTGTTCATTTGGGACAATTGCTGAACCTGCTGTTCTTACACTAGCTCATTTTGCTCCGTATCTGCAGATCTGTTCTAGAGAGAACAGGATCTCTCTGAAGCTCGTTCTACAACCCAACTAGGCTTGGTGCCCGATCCAGCCCTTCAATCGACGCAGCCAGCTCTTCCTTAATAAGTTTTCAACCCTCCTCCTTACCAATATCTCCGATGGGTGAGTTTATTTCTCATCAAAACAGAGTGTTGTAAAGTATAAACGTCGCGATTTTTTATCCGCAATTACTAACTATGCATTGTGGGATGCGAAATAACGAATATATCGCTACTTGTCAGGACTAAGGTTCCTTCTTGCGCGCTTAGGGTCATGACATCTGGCCCCTTAGTTAGGAACGCTTATTTTTATTTTTTTTTTTTAATTTTGAAGCGCGTGAAAGAGTGTCTCCCTGGGGTGCTACGTTGCGCTTTTTGGACTCCCAGGAGACTTGGAAGAGGGAAGTGACGTCAACGACTAGAGAAACGCAGATTGGATGTTGACAGAAGAAAACAAAATCAACATCCAATCTGCATTTGCTGCGTTGTTGACGTCACTTCCCTCTCCCTAGTCTCCTGGGAGTCCAAAAACCGCAACATAGCCCCCCAGGACTCGCTACTAGCGTCAACTGTGCTATGGTGTCATTTTGTTTCCGGCAATTTGTTTTGTATTTGTTTGTCAGCGCATGCCGTCGGCATCGGGTACTACAAAGGATATCATCAGCCTTAACAGGAGGACATTAGGCACCCTCGTTCGGACCACCGTGGTCCGGAGCAACGTTCTTAGATCTGCCAGTTGACAAGCGCCTCGAAAGAGCGGCGTTGGAAAATGGTACTTCTTTGTTGCCTGCCCGCGAGCAGGTGCGGTCGAATCGCGCTCCTAGCGCCACCGGCTTCGAAGCCTCCATGGACAAGGAAGGATCATTTTTAAACGAGGCTGATATTCCGCCGACTTTTGCGCAAACTTTTATTTATCATAAAAACGCCGATAGGAGTCCATTCCACCGCAGGTAATCTGCGCCAAATGGTCCACCGATTCCTCAGCTTGCTCTCCATTGGGCGAGCTTATAATGTAGCGAGCGCCACCGCGCGCGCACGCCACGAAAAGGTGCCAGGCGTTCTAGGAAGCTTGTAAGCTGACTTAGATCTAGTAAGGTTGGTCCGGGCCAGGGTCGGCTTGCTTGAATTACGACCAAAATCTCAGAGGGTAATCCCAGTCAGAAGTAGAGATAAAATTAAATGACTGATATCGATTTACGGAGATTACATAAGCGCACTGCCAAGTGTTACATTATTGGCAGACAGTGATCCACTGTAAAAACGACATTCAAAGGGCTATACCCAGCTCATTAGCGGGCAATATCCCCTTTGGGCACAAGCAAACTTGTGCCCAAATGTCATGCTGGGGATGACGGTAGAGGAGCTGATGAAGGAATGGCGGAAAGAAAGAAAATGTAGGGTGGCGCTGGAGGTCGAGCTCAGGGAGCTTTGGGAGAGCCTATTGGCATAGATCGAGAGCGTAGCAAGGCAGTTGGAAGGGCGGATAGAGGAGAAAGTTATAAGGGTAAAGGCCGAAGGAAAGAAGCGGGAAACTTTTGAGGCGGAACTGCAAGGGCTAAAACGCAGAAAGAGTCAGACAGTGGGCGCGAGACAGGTGGGAGAGCCTAGTGCTGACGGGGGGTGCCTTACCCAGCAGGGGGTCTAAGAGGTAGCCAGGAGTCAGTACGATGCCCGAAATGAGCAGCCAACGCCAACCATCAGCGAGATACTTGGAACAACTGGGGCCACGGGAAGACAGAAAAACACAACTTCAGTTGGCACGAGGAGGAAGGAGACAGGACCGGAGGAAAAGGAGACAGTGCAGGATGGTCGAAAGTTGGAATGTGTCAGAATGCAAAGAAGCGGTCCTAAAGACGGTGAACTGTGATGAGAGGGTGCAAGGTAAGGACATCTAAGGCCGGAGATTTAGCGAGGTAATGGATAGGGCCAAGGACAGGATTTTGGACAACGTGAAGGGAAAGAACCTAGTTGTCGTGCTATCAGGTGTAAATGACGTACTCAACTTGAAGTGGCGGCATCTGAGGAAGCTGATAGAGGCGGAGGTGGCCAAACTCTGGGCAGTGTCGGAGAGGGTGCGTACTGTTTTTTGAACCATCTCAGAGGTCAAGAGAAAGGGGCGAAGGTAGCCAGGCAGAATATTGAGGCGAACGGTGTAATACAGAAGATTAGGAAGGCCCTTTGGTATGACGTGATGGATGGCAACCAGGTTATCTGTGGGACTGGAGCACGCCATCCTTTCGCCTTGGATGGTATCGATTGCTGCATACTCTCTGTGCGGCAGGTGGTGTAGAGGACGGGACGTAGAGCTAGGGCTTTTTTAGGGGTGCAGACGTGCCCGAGGAGATCCCCTGTCTTATGAGGGAAGAGGCAAGAAGGAAGGGCAGGGCTAAGACTCGCAGGAGAAAAGGGAAAAACAGAATGAGGGTTCATAAACATGCAATCTGGCAGGAATAGGGTTAAGTGAATAGAAACTGAAGACCAACTCTGAACGGAAAATTTCAAAGTATACGGGCTCACGGAGACACATTTCGAGACCTGAAGTAACCACTTTTTATGCCGAAGTACTTGGTGCTTAAAATGATGGTTGTCAATTATCTGAAGCTTTATCTGAAATCACCAGAAACGCTTTTCCGTCCTTCACAAATGTATAAACAGTTCGCGATAAAGCAAAAGCAATATTACGTGAGCTTCCTAACACCAAAACTAATGCGGAGGAAGTCGCACTTTTGAGTCATGACAATCGGCAGTTGCTTTTGCTTTGTACTAACCACAAAGATGGCGGCGCCCACAACAATATCAAGGAAAACAGTGCCGATACCTTAAGGTGCAACCCCACCGTGCATGACGTTTTGGTGTTTTTATTAGTCAGTTTATAACTTTCTTTATATGTATCCTACAACAATAAAGTTAATGTCAACTTAAACAGCTGTTTTTCAACAATGCTTTTATGTCTCAATCTTAAGAATATCTTTAGTGGTTAGTTAATTATTAAGCTTTTAATAGACCAAAGTTTCTAATAAAGAAAAAAATATTTCTCGAGTTCTAACGTCCCATCGTTCAAGATATTTTACGTGAGCGTTCGGTTGTATATAATGAATTAAAAAAGTAAGCAATGAACTGTACAGATAATTTATATTTTAGAATAAAAAATAAAGTTTAAAGTGGTATTATTTTATGATGCTATAAAACCACAATCAGGTCAAATATTCAAAATTACGAAACTTTAAAGTATGAAGCATCCTTCGATACTACATTTTCCGAAACTTCTATATTGATATATTACACGTTAAGAATGTTATTAGACCTCAAAATTTGTCCATTCAGTTACGGCAAATTGCAGTTTCTCAATAAAAATACAGATGGCGACACGTGTTCAAGAATAGCTTGATGTGCATTTTCCGTCGTGTGCCACTTGGAAAGCCACGTGAAAGACAGAAAAAGCGCCACATGTCAGGTTGTCACATGCCTGGATGCCCACAGTGAGCGAGCCAGAAACGTCAAAACAACCAGCACGAGGCTGCGGGGGCAATACAGCTGCTGTTGAGCGCGTTCTACTGTGCGTCGGTACACATGCCTGACGCGATCCAAATGAAATGGGCGCCATGAAAGAGATTCCGTCATTTGGAATTCCGCCACGTATGCAGAAGCATTTGAATGTTTTTATTACTTGGGAAAATAATGATCAAACTTTGCGTGTCGAAAGGGTTCGACTATATTTTATTTCAAAAACCACCTCGGTGGCTATTAAGTGGCAATGATATTAAAACAAAACACAAAACAATAAAACGTCTCAGTGACCCTGAGCCAACGCGCTGGACATAAATCCATATTTGTCATGTTTAAATGCAGGCCTTACTCTCAGAAAAAAGGGTATATTCTTACGGCCCTTGTCCCATGCATGACACCCCAAAACTTCAGTTCGACGTATAGCACATTGACTTCAAACAGACGGTTCAAACGTTTACGAGGGGCTTGAGAAGGGTGATATATACCTCATTGAACAGCTAAAGTACGTATCAAAGGCTATAAAAAAACACTGATGTTTCGCAACAGGGCCAAGAAAACCCGATTACCTTTCTTGTAGTCAGAAACACGTACATTCGCTATTTTAATAAGTTGTACCACTCGGCTATCAAGCCGCTCGCGAAAGTTAGTACCGTCGGTTTGACGTCAGCGCTCTGTAAATGCCCAACTGAACATTTGGGGTGTCGTATATGGGACAAGGGGCGTGATAACGTACCCTCTTTTTCTGAGAGTGCGAGGTGCCCGCAATCTGACGGTGGCCAACCTGAGATTTCGGTTGCAGGTCAAAAGATCTCAAGTTAATCAAAATAAACCCTCAATTTGTTTTTATTGGGGCCTGTTAGGGGATTTTTGTTGGTTTGGCTTGTAAAACCCTAAGACCTGAATATTTGCTTTGCTTTACCTTAGTTCGGAGCGCAGACAACGCTACGGGTTGATGAAGCCACTGAAGCAGCGCCAAGAGCGCCGAGGTCAAGCAGTTCGTTCTCTTCTTGTGCCTGTGCGGTCGGGCTAAACTACAGCCATTAAATAAGCTACGCTTCATACACATCTTGTTGCTTGAAATGATGGTTGTCAGTTATCTGAAGCTATATTTGAAATCACAGAAAACTCTTTTCCATCCTCCACAAATGTTTAAACAGTTCGCGACAAAGCAAATCAATATTACGTGAGCTTCCTAACACCGAAACTAATGCTGCGGAAGTTGCACTTTTGAATCATGACGATCGGCAGTAGCATTCGCTTTGTACTAGCCACCAAGATGGCGGCACCCACAGCAATATTGGGGAAAAGAGTGCCGATACACAAAGCGTAGCTCATTTGGTTTAGCTTACTAGGCTAAACCAAGTGCTGTGGGGGATCGTTGGCCGAGTGTGTGGTGGCACCGCAGATCAGAGCACGTGGAGAAATGCTCGAGCGCGAGCTCCGTTCAGAGCACGGAGCTCACGCTGCAGAACCTGTAGGGAATAAAGCCCCTCGATATGTTTGTGTTGGTCTTTCAAGTAACGTCAAACGTGCCAGTGCACGAGGCCCGTGTCTCGAGCGGCCCTTGGAGGCGAATGGCGGCGCAGCACTAAAATGACTGGCCCTTGGAAGCGAATGGCGGTTGATCACCCGCTCGTGGCACGTGTCTTGCGCGTTTCCATAACAATGGTTGGCGGTACTTGTAAAAAAACACCTTTATCAAGGGGCTTTAGCAGGGACCCTGGGTTCTGTCGCCCATCTTTATCCTACGGGCGTGCGATCGTGTATCACATATACTGCGTGATGCATATTAGAGACCCGGAGCTAACAATTGTACTGCAGTGGCTAAATTTATAATCTTCAGCGGGTAACAATGTCGCCCTACCGAACTCCTGCTTTTTAATAAACTAACCACTAATTTTGAATGCGCCGTTACATTGCATTTTTATTGTGTGTTCACGTGTTCGGCGCTCTTTTTTTTTCTTTGGTCTGCACCTTTCATTATGCGGCTCATACCTATGATGAAACAGACTATAGTTGTCGGACTTCTGGCAAAATAGTATAGAACTAAGAAAATGGACACGCTAACAATAAAATAAACAAACAAAAATCACAGGGACACCTAATAAAAATAGTTAAATAATAGACTTGATTATAATTGTGTTCTAAAAGGTTTGAGCGCACGAAAAGCTATAAAAGCGAGCTCCATGCTTTGAACAGTGTGCTTTTTCACTGGAAGAGTAGTTCAGGGCAGCTTGCTCGTGCTTGTTTGTTCAGCTTCGCTCGTACGATAAAACCAAATACTCTGCTGGTAATGTATTTAGTGAAGCAATGCTTACCTTCTGCATTAAAACAAATTGGGTTGTGTGTATGTTTCTACAGCCTAGAACTTAGTCTGCCTCAACGGGCTTACCTTCTGCATATGCTCAATGCCCTCAGTTTTTACGTGATTACACACTTGTTTATGATTATTGCTTGCGTTTCCCACCGCGATTCAGCTCTTGCTCTTTTGTATGATACATGTACGCGGGGTGATTAAAAAGTTCCGGGACTGATTTTGTAGCATAGAAAGTGAGGGCAGTACAGTGATGTGCGCGCACCGATCAAAGAAACGAACCTTCGTGTCTCGTAATACCAAAGAGCGTCGCTCTGTGACCATTTGGACCTGAGCTACACTAGTTTGTTTGACCACATGCACGAGCAAGATGGCGATCTTTCCGTAGACTGCAAACCAAAGCAAGAACAGACATCAATTTTACGCCAAGCTCAGCAAATATAAAACAGAGACCTTTAAAATTATTTAGAAGGCTTATGTAAAAAAGAAGTGAGGTGTGCGAAGTGTTTTGAGTGGCACTCGCGCCTCAAGAATGGCCAAACGTCACCGAAGTCAAGGAGACGTCGGATAAAGTCACCCTATCACTCTTCGTCTTCCAGCGATGTTCTACGTCCCTGAAGCGCGAGTGCCACTTAAAAACACTTCGCGAAATTCACTGCTTTTTTACACAAGCCTGCTGAATCATATCGAAGGTATCTGTTTTATATTTGTCGAGTTTGACGCAAAATTGATGTTCGCTCTCGCTCCGGTTTGTAGTCTATGGTAAATTCGTCATTGTGCCCATGCACGTGGTCACGAAAACTCGTGAAATGCAGCTCCAAATGTTCACAGAGCGGCGCCCTTTGGTTAACGAGACACGAAGGTCCCTTCCTTCGACTGCTGAGCGCGCATCACTGTGCTGCCCTTTCTTTTTACGGTATATAATCAGTCCCGAAACTTTCTGATCACAACTCGTATTACGGACCAAAATAATTCAGGAGCATTTAATTTCGCGGATTGCAAAAAAAAAAACAAAAAACCTATGCTACTTGCAATGTGTATCACAATCACTACAAAATATTCTAAACTTCACATGTGGCCGCTTGCGTGAGTAAACAATGTGGTTTGTGAAGAACAACTGCGATTGTATGAAATCACGTCGGAAAAACTCGTCCTAAGCACGCGACCGTTGGCATGCAGTGACTACTCATAATGGGCGCCGAGATGATTGGTAGCTGTCAGCAGGTGGAGGTTTTCTATCAACCCAGGGTTAGAATGTCTCCTTCTGTCTGTTGTAAGCAATCTGGACACAACTTACACCAAATCTGAGGGTAATAAAGTACTATGAACATTCAAACTTTACGGCCTGAGCAGTATATGTGTGCAAGCTTTAGCTTTCGATGCACCCTTAAAGAAGGGACGATGCAACCATTTTTGTACTTTGCGCATATACCGCTTAGAACGGATATCCGACGTTAATGACCTATGAAACACGCGTTCGTTTGTCACCCCACGCAATAGAAGGCGCAGAAAAAAATTAAAGAAAAACTAGCAGCGTTTGCCCCCTCAACTCGCAGCCAGAACAAGCGGCCGCGTGACCAGGAGCCGATTTTATGCCGCCAATGTCGATCATAGCCACGCGCTGGGGTTGGCAAAGTACAGGATACGCGCTGAGTTCGAGACATTTTTATGGCTCGGCTTTTGTCGTCGTTGCAGCGATTGGACACGAGCCACTACCCAAATGCTTCTCGAGCTGGTAATTATCACGAGCCTAAATCAAGTGCCCACGCAATGCTCGGCTCCAGTCTAAGAACCGCATTCAAATATTGTAATTGGACCTTTTTCACATACCGACGGCACCAGGCGGTGGCTGCACGAACTAAAAATCGAGGAAGTGACCTACCTGCGCTACCAACCGATAATGGGAGCTACGCTACCAGTTTCTTCGCTCTCCGAGCAGCGGCGCGTGCCCAACGCGACACTAAAGAGGGGGATCTGTGGCGTCCACCCAAACGTCATGTTTTTCTTTCCGTTAACTTTCTTTTTTTGTGTAACACAATTATATATATGTTGCAATTACGTGTTCTACTCGCTGATCCACAGCCTCCTTCCGAATTTCCTTGATTACTAGTGCCGACTTCCGCCGCTTGGCATCGAGTGCTCGAGCGTGCGCAGAACGCTTCTCGGAAAAGGTCCATTGGGGTGTACTACGATCCCCACGTTACGTCATCAAATTTCGCAAAGGAGAGATTGAATGAAAATGATCGCTTTTGTCCTTGAAATTTACAACGCATCAAATGAGCCTCTTGGCCAGTGGCGTTGCGTGCGAGTATCCTTGAGTCCCACTAGTGCCAGTAAGCTCGTGTAAAGTGAAAAACATTCCAATTGAATATCGTTGCACAGCCCCGTTAACTTTCGATACGCTCAACTCTGGTGTAATATGTATTTCTTTTTCAGTCTAAATCAGCTCACCATGCGCGTACCATATTTCATGCAACGTCAAACTCTACACATTAGCCTGTTTTTCGTTTTTGCACACCACTACTTGCGCGAATAAATCATAAAATTAAGACTGGTACATTGCTTAAACTCTGTGCAAAAGGAATCCACAGACCCAGAACCTATGCATGCCCAGTCATTGAATTTATTACTGAACTCGTATTAAAATTAGTTATTATCATTTATTGCTGGGAATTAATTTTTAACCTTGGCATACTTTTATTATGACTCCCGAACCAGTCCTACTTTAGGTTTACCAAACTCAATATCTAAACCAGAGTGTCATTTTTGTGTTTTCCAGTCTCGTGGTTTTGGTCCAAATAAACACTCAGTTACCTAAATGGGACACCTGACCCCCCAAATATAGTTCATTTGTTTTGATCTTTAATTAGTTAATTCCTCAAGCTATAATTTCCGAAACCTAAGTCTATCACGTCATCACGTTTTCCTGGAAATCCACAAAGAGCCAAACACATGCACGACAAAAGGGCCGGCCCGTCATATTGCCGCCCGCAGAGCTGAGTAAGCAACGCTCGATCACGGACTTCTAGAAGATTCGCGTTCATTCTTGCACCAGGCGTAACTTTTTGCCCTGCTTTCTTGTTCACGAAAGTGCCAGTACATCCTCGCCCCGAGCGCGCGACGCTCGAACCTTCTTTGCCGAACTTTAGAGATAGTGACGCACTGTAGATAAGCAGTTGCTCGCTACCTTGTCGAGTCAGTCTCGCTCTCGCTCTCTGTTACGCTGCCGAATCCCTGCCTGCTTTTCTGCTGCCTCCACGCTCTTTCTCTTTATTTATTTTGTTTGGCACGAGTTCGCCCATTAAACCTTTATTTTTCAGTTCAATGTTCGTCCTCTCGTCACCTTCATTCGTGACAATATAAATCTGATCACATTGAAATATGTCTAATAGGGCTCTGAAATCTCCGATAACGGCGCGCAGCCAATTCTATATTTTTCAACGGGGCGGTGGTTTTGTTTTGCATGTGACTCGCCGTTTAGCTCAGGCCGATTTTCGCGTTTTGTTCCAGCCATATTTGCTGGATACGTGAGCTCGAAGCGTAGTCACCTGGCCCCCTTGCACGAGAACTGGCGCAGCCGTGCGCGTTCCAAAGAAAGCTCGCGCAGAGAAAAAAAAAACAAGCCAAGGACCAGGGATGTCAATTTCAGCATATAGAAAAATACCCCTCTGTATCAAAGCGCCACCACACATGATTTCTCGCATTGATGTACAGGTCTGGAAGGCGATCTCACCGCCATTTGTTGGTTCAGAATCACACTAACCAAGGGTGGGGTCGCACCTTAATAGCCCTGTTACACGGGCAAACTTAACTGCGGTTACGCTAAGCCACAGTCAGCGCACAATACTTACCGACAACATTCTGCGGCTATGCAGTCAAAGCTATGGGCGAACGTGCTCTTGAGCATATTGAGCATCTATCGAAGCAGTGCACGCGCGCTCTTCACGTGTTATGAAATAGCTGTCCGAGAGTATACTGCGGCATCTGTGGTGCCACGAAACAGCAGTTAAGCTGAGTTAACCGCGGTTAAGTGTGCCCGTGTAACAGGGGTATAAGTGTAGCTCATTTGGTTTAGCTCACTAGGCTAAACCAAGTGCGGTGTTGGATCGATGGCTGAGTGTGTTGTGGCACCGCGTATCAGAGCACGTGGAGAAATGCGAGAGCGCGAGCTCCGTTCAAAGCACGGAGCTCACGCTGCAGAACCTGTAGGGACTAAAGCCCCTCGATCTGTTTGCTTTGGTCTTTCTGGTAATTTCAAATGTTCCGGTGCACGAGGCCCGTGTCTCGAGCGGCAATTGGAGGCAATTGGCGGTGCAGCACTACAATGACTGGCCCTTGAAAGCGAATGGTAGAGGAGCACCCGCTCGTGGCACGTGTCTTGCGCATTTCCACAACAATGGATGGTGGTATTTGTAAAAAACGCCTTTCCTTTATCAAGGGGCTTTAGCAGGGACCCTGGATTCTGTCGCCCATCTGCATCTGACCGTTGTGCGATCGTGTATTACATATACTACGTGATTCACCTTAAAAACACCGAGCTAACAGTTGTACAGCACTGGCTAAATTTATAATCTACGACGGGTAACAATGTCGCCCTGCGAAGCTTTTGCTCTCTAAAAAAATTACGACTAATTTTTAATGCATCGTTAGATTGCATTTTTAATGTGTGTTCGCATGTCCGCGTTCTTTCTTTTTCTTTTTTTTTTGTCTACATTTTTTATTACGCGGCGCTTGCTTATGATGAAACTAACTACTGTTGTCGGACTTTTCATAAGAAACAGACTACAGTTGTCGGACTTCTCGAAACATTATATAAATAAGAGAATGACACATTAACGCAAAAGACAAAAAAACAACAACATAGGCGCACCTAATAAAAAATGAAGTAATATAATTGATTTATTTGTGTTTTAAAAAGTTTCAGCTCACCAAAATCTATAAAAGTAAGCTCCATGCTTTGAACGGTGCGTTTGTTCACTGGAAGAATAGTTCAGGACAGCGTGCTCGCGCTTGTATGATCGGCTTCGCTCGCACGATAAACTAAATAATTTACTGGTAATGTATATAGTGAAACAAAGCTTACTTTCTGGATATGTGCAATGCCCTCAGTTTTCACATGATTACACACTGGTTTATCATTATTTTTTCGTTTCCCCCTGTGATTCAGCTCCTGCTCTTTTGTGTGTTACATGCAGTAGAAACCAAGGTGACCCAGGAGCATTCTATTTCGCGGGTTGCAAAAAAAAACTATTCTACTTGCCACGTGTGCCACAATCAATACAATATATTCTAAACTTCACATGTGGCCGCTTGCGTGAGTAAACAATGTTGTTTGTCAAGAAGCATTGCGATTGTATGAAATCACGTGGAACAAACTCGTTCTAAGCACGCGACCTTTGGCATGCAGTGAATACTCATCATCGGCGCCGAGATGATTGGTAACTCTAAGTAGGTGGAGTTTTTCTGTCCTGTCCAGAGTAGTGTTTTCTTCTTCCTGTTGTAAGAAATCAGGAGACAGCTTACACCAAATCTGAGGGCAACAAACTACTATAAACATTGAAAGATTACGGCCTGTGCAGTATATGTGTTCAAGCTTTAGCTTTCGATGCACCCTTAACTTCCGATACGCTCAACACTAGTGTCAAATGTAGTGTTGTTTTAGTCCTAATCAACGTACCATGTGCGTGCTTACATTATATTTATACAACCTCAAAATTTGCCCGTTTGCATTATTTTTTTATTTTTGCACGCCACTGCTTGCGCACATAGATCAGCAAATTAAGAGCAGTACATTGCTTAAACTATGTGCAAAAGCTAATCACAGATCCATATTCTTTGCCTGGCCAGTCATTGCATTTATCACTGAACTCGTATTAAAATTATCTCTTATCCTGTAATAAGGTTAATGGCTGGGCTAGTTCGTAATCGTTGTACAAAATGGAATAAAAAAGCGCAAAAGATACTGCTGTGTCTTCTTATAAAATGGGAGGCCGGGTACACAAGGAGACATCGGAGGCATCTTTTAGTTCCAGAACCCAAGCATACGCGTCACGCGATGCACGTGACATAAAACTATATACAGACAGTCACACCTGGTAGTCAGCGTGGGACCCACTCAGATTAACGTATACAAACCGAAACTAGTTTACAACAGCTCCTTCCCACTTAGGATTAGAATCACTTATGTCTAAAATGATCAGGCGAACGCCTAGTTCTGGTACTACGCCTGAGTGCTACACCGACATGAGTAGGCGACCCTGAGTAAGCAGGATGTGGTGATGTTTTACCGGTCACATCTGAACTCTGAGTGCCCGCATGACCGGATTGAACCATGGGGGCTCACAAGGAACAGAAGCATCACACACATCGGCATCATGAGGCAATGACACGCACGCCTCAAATGGCATTTCAGAGCGGCATTCTTGGAATGAACGCCTCAGATGGTAAACATGCAGAAAACGCAATTGTCCGTTCACCAACCCCAGATAAGTCATTGGAGACTTCACACTCTTGATTGTGCCTTGACACCACTTCACAGTTTCACCGCGCATCGTTCTCACGAACACGCGATCACCCACCGAGAACACTTTCAGTGCACACCTTCTCTTATCAGCGGCACACGTGGTTTTCTCAACCTTTTCCTGCATCGCCATTTTCATGTCTGGTTTTACAAGAGACAACCTCGTCCTTAGTTTCCTCCCCAAGAACAACTCAGCGGGAGTTTTCTCTGTAAGTTGTGCGGAGAAGTTCTATACGCAAACAGGAAGTTGTCAAGGCGATGTTGCATAGACCTCTTTTGATTATGCTGCTGGTCCTCTAGAAGTTGTTTCAACAGTGATTTCTTTACTGTTTGAGCAGCCCGCTTTGCTGCGCCGTTTGATTGGGGATGATAGGGTTGGGAGAGGGTGTGCTGCACATCATTGCTACGCAGAAAATCAGTGAAATCTTTCGAGCGAAATTGCGGCCCATTGTCAGTGACAATCTCTACTGGTTTCCGTGGTCTGCACACCATAACTGACTGTCTCGATGGTTTGCTGCGCGAGGGTTGATGTCATTATATTAACTTACAGCCTTGAAGGTGCGTCCATACAAGTACTTCTGAAACTTTTAAATTCCAAACACAATTGCAGGCGCCTCTTTCTCGATGTGGTCATAGTTACGCTCTGCAGTCGACATCAATCTAGGCGCAAATGCAATTGGTTTTTCGGCACCATCTACTATGCGGGACAGCACCACGCCAAGGCCATACGCCAATGCGTCACATGTCAGCTGATTATCTTTGTGCACATCATACAGCTCTAAGATCTCACTCTCACAAAGAAAATTTTTACACGTGATAAAGTTGTTAGCACATTGGCTTGACCATTCCTACTCATTGCTTTGTCGCAGAACGGCGTGCATAGGCTCAAGCATAATAGCCAAATTTGGCAAAAAAACTTGCGTAATATTTTACAAGGCCTACAATGCCTTAAGCTGCGTCAGCGTCGTTGATTCGGGGGTTTTTCGATTCGCCCCTACTTTTTCTTATGTTGGATGTAATCCCCTTCTATCCAGAGTGTTCCCCAAGTACTGAACTTGGCTCTGAAAGAACTTGTATTTTTCAACATTCACTTGGATGCCGTGAGTGCTCAGATTCTGTAGCACCTGCTTTACGCGGGTGTAGCATTCTTTGTGGTCTTTGTCAGCAACGAGCACATTATCCAAGTAGCAGGCGTTACCAGGTATACCATGTAGCATATGATCCATGACCGCCTGATACATGGCGGGTGCACTCGCTACCCTGTACGGCAATCTGCGGAACTTGAAAAGGCCAATATGAGTGTTCACGTGTTCACAGTTAGCAGCTCTTGTGCTTTCTCGACGAGTTCGAGCTGCAAGTATGCCTTGAAAATGTTCAGTACTGTGAAAACAGTGCCAATCACCAAGGACAAAAATATGTCCTTAGGAGCAGGCAACGGGTAGAGGTCTAGTTTTATGTTGGGGTTCACGGTCACCCGATGGTCACCACAAAGTCCAACATCAGTACAGTTTTTCTTTGACACTATGGCTCACTCTAATGATGACACCAGCTTTTTTTAAGTCTGATTTTTTTCTCAACCACCTCCAACAGAGCGTAGGGGACTGGTCTCGCCTTACAGGACGCGGGGTTAGCATCCTCGTGCACAACAATGCTACCCAGAAAACACTTAATCGCGCCATAGCATGGTTCAAACACATCAGGGAACTTTTCTTTCAAGGACCTTCCTTTTTTGAGAGATGTTTCCTCGTCTAGTGAATTCACCTGTACGAGCTCGGGCCAGTTTAGTCTGATTTCTGCAAACCAATCTCGGCCAAGAAGAGTCGGCATGCGTCCCTCATACTGGTTCTTAGATATCACTAGCGGCAAGTGGTACGTCTGACAGTTGTACTCTGACTCTTACGCTACCTTTCACAGGCACTGGCGTTCCGTTGTACGTAGTAAGTCGCATATACAATCCACATCAGAGAACTCTGCACACAGGAAGTGTTTGATAAACTCCCTCTCTGCCATTAGCGATACAACTGAACCCGTGTCCAGTTTCATTGGAACCTCTTTACCATTCATGTTTACATTTACAACAAACGCCGGACTGTTTGTTACTCGGTTGAGGGCTATGACAAATAACAGGTCTGTCTCCGGCTTTCCTGATCCTTCAGGTTCTAAATTTTGCATGAAAAGTTATGCACTGCTTTCGTTTTGCACATTTTAGCTACGTGGCTTGTCTTAGAAAATTTAAAACATGTACTGTTTAAGAACTTAGCACGTTCCGGGAAGATGCGAATCTCCGCATCGATAGCAATTGGTACCGGCAATCTTTTGTCGATCATTTTTACAAGCTACCTTGTGGTTGATTCTGCGTCCGCTGTTCTGCTGCTTGGTACAGCCTTGCTTGCTTGGTTTGTCAAACCGGCGTTGCCAGTTCACGTCGGCGGTCCTGAGTGTGGACGCTGGTAGCATCTCCTTGGTGTCCTTGTTTGCGGCTTCTATGGCTTTCGCCACGTTGAAAACGCGCTCCCACGTGGCGTCCTTGTCGTCCATGGCAAACAGACGGCAGTAAATGACTTCGATTTGGAGCCCGGCAGTCAAGCGGTCTCGTAGCGCCTTTTTCAGGAAAATGCCAAAGGCGCAAGTGGCTGCTAATGTCTTCAGTGCGAGGAGGAAGTCCGAGATTCTTTCTGCGGGACCCTGGTCACGTCGATGAAATCGGTAACGTTCCGTGACGACCGATCGTTTTGGAGCATAGTGCTTTCGCAGCACCGCAACCGCCTCGTCATATCCGGCTTTTGTCGGCGTTTTCGGCGGAAGTAAGGTGCGCAGCGTAACGTTGGCTTTCTCGCCTAGCACGGTAAGATGAACGAGCAAATTCTTGCCTTTTGCAACATCGTTCGCGGCTGCATACAGCTCGAACCACTCAAGGTACACATTAATGTCACCTTTGTCCGGGCAGAACTTCGGAATCTTCCGCACACTAGTTGAAACAGTCGACGTCATCGTCGTCATTCCTATGATCCCATCTTCTCCTCGCCAAATGTTGCATCTTCTTATGATTTGGGAGGCTGGGTACTCAAGGAGACATCGGAGACATCTTTATGTTCCAGACCCAAGCATACACGTCACGCGATGCACGTGACATAAAACTATATACAAACAGTCACACCTGGTAGTCAGCGTGGGAACCACTGAGATTAATATATACAAACTAAAACTAGTTTACAACAGATAAAAAAGGAATAGAGAAACCGGACAGGACAGAGCGCTGTCCTGTACGGTTTGTCTTCTTTTTGTATCTTTTGCGCTGTTTTATTTCATTATGGTTAACTCTTATCATTTATTGCGGCAAGTGAATTTTTAACGTTGTAAGTCTTTTATTACCAAACTTAATATCTGCCCTTGAGTGTCATTTCTTGTGTTTTCCAGTCTCGTGGCTTTGGTCAAAATAAACACACAGCTACCTAAATGAGACAACTGACCCTGCCCAGAAATAGTTAATTTATTTTCAATTTTAAGTATATAATTTCTCAAGCTAGAATTTCGGAAACAAAAGTCAATAACGTCATCACGTTTTCCTGGAAATCCACAAAGAGCCAGACAGATGCACGAGAAAAGGGCCAGCCCGTCATATAAATCTGATCACATTGAAATATGTGTAATTTTCCTTCGAAATCCCCGCGGTGTGCTAATGGCGCACTGGCAATTTTATATGTTTTTCAACACGTCGGTTGTTTTGTTGTGCATGTGTCTCGCTATTTGGCCCAGGAAGACTTTCGCGTTTTGTTCTGACAACTTTTGCTGGAGACGTGAGCTCGGAGCGTAGGCAACTGGCCTCCTTGCACGAGAACTGGCGCAGCCCTGAGCGTTCCGAAGAAAGCTCGCGCAGAGAAAACCAACCGAAGGACCAGGGATGTCAAATTCAGGATATAGAAAAACACCCCACTGTATTGAAGCACCGCCACACACAATTTCTCGCATTGATGTATAGGTCTGCAAGGCGATCCCACCGCCATCTGTTGGTTCAGAATCATACCAACCAAGGGTGGGGTTGAAGTATTACCCTGGAAAGGTAGTTCAGCACGGCGCAATCGCCAAATACCACACCCTGAACACCGAACTCCCCACAAATTTGACATAAACAATATCAGCCACATCACAAATAAAAAAAAAATAAACTCAGTTTTTTTTATGTATGATGTCTGGGAGATAATGCGACCAAGTAAGGCCACTGTAGATATTGTGCTCGAGTAGCACGAGTTGTTGAGACAGAAACCCTGCAACGGTAACTGACTGCAACATAGACCTAACTAAACGCGTTTCTTTTTTATTTAAAACATTTGGAAAAGGTTTTTTTCTGACTATGAATTCTCGATTTTCAAAAATTAATCTGAAAAATGTTAAGAACTTTTTTAAGTAGCGAACAATTTGGTTTTTATTTTTGACTTCTTTTTATATGTATAAAAAATATAGGCGCAATGCAAAAGGCACCTAAAATAGTTTAGGTTATTTTTTGTCAAAAGTGAATATACCATAAAATTTATGGTACACAAAAAGAAAGCTTAAAAACATAATTTAAATATATGTTGAAGAATCGCCTCAAATGCAAGGAAGGAAAGTACGCACGCTAGATGGTTGGGAAACATCATTGAAAGAAAATCTAAGACGGTGTCGTGCTGTCCGTTTTCTTATTTGTCCCAATCTCGGGATATCTTTCAATGATGTGACCTCAAATGCTCTTCGACGTTTTTGCCAGCATCGCGACATCGGACCACAGGACACGGACGGCTTCTGTGACGCCATTCGCTGAGACTTCGGGACTACTTTTGATGTATCAACGGAATAGGACGCTTAACACATAAGTCGAAGACGCATTCCTAGTACTGCTGCATTAGTTGGTGTCTGTAAAATAAAAACGACCCAACCCAGTAGTGTTGCATGACCCATTGATGTGTTATACTTACATGAAGTGTTATACTTCATTTACAATTATTCTTTTCTAAACAAATCTTGCTTTACTTTATTCTGGATCAGCAAGCCCTGAAGAATCCACGTTTGTATCAGGTAAGTAAGCTGTGGACACTTTCTTTGGCAATCCCGCATGACATGTAACATAAATATCTGGACAAAATCAAGATACATTAGGAAAATATTTCAAGTTTTTTTTTAATTAACTCGTTGCTTAAGGAAATCTATTATTTGTTCGCGCTCGTTCGAGGTAACTTTGTGCGCCGAAAACTTGAACTTCTGTGAATAGTATTGCCAATTTATTATGCTCAACCCTGGGGACATTGTGTCCCCTGATGTTGGACAAACGAAGTAAATTCATTTAACTCAGCTATTGGAGGTTAAAGCAGTGTCAAGTACACTGTCTGGCGTGGTGTTGTGTTAATAAAAGAGATTAAGGTCAGACAACGTATAAAAATATTTATTAGCTTTTAAAAATTAATATTCACTAATAGGACAGCGCATATACTGCCAGTCGTTCGCCTGGATACATAGATTCTATTGACAAACTTTGTGAATAGATTCGTTGATTTATAAAGTTGTCATGAAAATGTGCTTCCACTTGTTCGAATTTCCGCAACATTTCCCGCAATGGCATAATGCGAAACCTTAAGCATACGCGTAATTATTATTTTTTCTGTAATAATCTAGATTGAACAAATACGCATTTAAATCATGTTTTGCGGAAAGCAAATTATCACAATAGTTATTATGCGAGAGATGTTCATGTGTTTGGAGGAACTTCAGGAGAAACTCAGGTTCTACAAAAGTACACTATGCCGACTGCGACCCACGGTCGCAGAGGGTAGAGCGTATTTGCAGGGAGCCCGAGTAGGGGAGCACTTGTCGCAATGTCCGGTCATGCCGTTCTTTCAACCGCACCTACTTATTTCATCGTTTCTTTTAGATAGCCATCGAACTCTTTGGGTTCGTCTTGCAGAAATCTGTGAAGTTACTTATACCACAAGGGTTTTTTTATTTAAAAGTATTCCTTCTTGCCTAAAAAAAAATCTTTGCACCTTGATAATAAAAATTAAACAGCATAAAAAAGATAATATCCCAATTATTTTTTTTACATTATCAGCATGCATTTCTATTATAAATTTTAGAATATGGTTTTCAACGTGCACAGGCAAGACGAGTGGTTGCGAAGTCAAAGCAGAAATCAAGGCTTCTTTCTCTTAGGGATGAAAAAGTTCGTGCAGTTAGTGTTTAAAGAACAATTTAGAAAAATATAATTTTTTCGTCTATGCATCTTAGAGGCGGATTATACTGAGTTTTGAGATTCTCATTTTATGGTCATAACTCAGTCTACGATCTCTAAACATCATAAAAAAAAAAACGAAATTACATTTTCACGGCCAATTTTCATATTAACAAGTGATCAAATTCCGACTACTTACTATCGGCGCAGAATTACAGATGGCGTTACCGAACCTTGCTGAATATGGTCGAACGACGGACGGCGTCTTTCAGCCACTCGCGAGCGATGAGTTCACGCGTGGACGAGCGGCCGACCAGTCCCGCTTGTCTGCGCGGGAACCCATCGCTCTCCAGTGTCTGACAGGCGCCGTCCGTTTTTCGGACCATATTCACCCAGGTTCGGTAGCGCCATCTGTCATTTTGCGCCAACGTCAAGTGTCGGAAAGTTATAAATTTTTAAATACGCAAATCGACCGCGCATAAATATTGTATCGTTTTTTTTTTTTACTAGAACTCTTAGATTGAGTAACGACAATAAAACGAGGCTCCGATAGAGCTCTTTAGTGCCCTTTAAGACTGGTTCACACAGCAAAATTACTTACGCTTACGTAAGTTATTTACGAGCTATGACCGACAGTCACCGGCGTATCCTCGCTTGGTACGAACCGTTGCAAGCAGTTAAACAGCCAGGACATTATTAAAACCAGAGACGCACGAAAAAAATGGCATGACAACACCACGTCTAGTGACGAGTCGTTGTTTTGTCATTTTCTTTCCTTCGTCTTCGGTTTTTACTATGTGTAACTTAAACCAGCTCGCATATTTATTAACATTAATATCAAAGAAGATGTCGGCACACGCAATACCAAGCATAAATGTGCGGCTCACTTGCGGTCGTATTCCGACGGAAGCGTACGAAAGCTACAAAACGTAAAAAAGTGCTATGCGAAAAAGTCGTTAGACATAATCGCCGACGTTTCC
Organism: Ixodes persulcatus; assembly: GCA_013358835.2. NCBI lineage: Eukaryota > Metazoa > Arthropoda > Arachnida > Ixodida > Ixodidae > Ixodes > Ixodes persulcatus. Next base: position 243,991 of record JABSTQ010010958.1, on the reverse strand, counting down.
GATTCGCAAAAAGTGTTTTCTTTTATCTCTGCTCGTTAACTATTAGATAACTCATAGGATACATGTAAGATGCGTTATAACTTTAAGTACTCTCATCCGTAATCGGTGGTTTTGTTTTGTATCTAGTTGTGGTACCGCCAATGACCGCCAACACTCTTAGAAAAAAGGGGACCAAAAGGAGGTAACAGACCGCCTTTACCAGCCTCCTCCCGGCCAGGGGGGAAGCGCTCCGCTCGTTACCTCCTCAGGCGCAGCAGACATGAAGAATGCGGTGCTACCAGGTGACGTTCGCCGCGAAGGAGCACCAAAGAGTCAAGTATTACCTCCCAGAGAGTGCACCTGTTTGGGCACTGCCAAAGCCTGGGAGCTGCAATTGGCTGTGGGAAGGCGCAAACGAGTTCGCAACTTGGTCTCCTTGTATGACACGTCATTCTTCGCGCATGCGTGGGAGAGCGCCTGCCCGGCCAGCCGGGAGCGTCGGCGGGAAAGGCGCCGACGCTCCCGGCATAACCGCCTTTCTTCTCGAACGTTCCACGGAGGCGTCCCAGCGGAGGAATTTTCTTTATTGTTCTGTTCGGCTCAGTCTCTCCTTACGAGGTCACCGAGAGCGCTGCATGAACTTCAGTCGAAGATCCAAGTCGTGTGCGCCGTATGCAGGTAAGGAAATGTTCTGCGCGAGCGGGAGTTGGCGTCGGTTATGACCGCCCGTGAAGACGATCTCGTTTTCTTAGACAAAGGGTTGGCGGACAGGTTGGCACGTCTGAAGGCGTCGAGCGTTCGATAAAATTAGTGTGTGGCGCGAACGGAGACACGGTTTAGACCATCGAAGTTCCTAAAGAGCAAGAACAGGAATGACTGTCGCTTGCACTAGCGCATATTTAGAACGTCGACATACGCTAACCGGTGTCGTAGCCACCAGCTTTTCCCGGTGTATGTGTATGCGGGTAGAGGAAGGGGGAGAGCGGCGGTTCGGCGAGCCGGTCGGCCGGGCGACAAGACGCCTTTTGAATCGGGGGTCGCCTACGTTTAAGGCGTGAGGGGTATGAGGTTCTCTCTTTTTGGGGCCGTTTGTGTGTCGCGTCGGACGTTAGATTGAGCATGTGATCAAATATTTGAAAATCTCATAAGGTGTTTTTTTTTTTTTTTTTTCGCAGAGCAGTAGTCGATCAGGCATTCATTGGCGGCACCGGCCAACCGGCGCGATTAATTCTGAACGTCGTTGATATTTGTGAAAATCAGTGTTAAACACTGGTTTTTAATATCAACGTTTTTTTTTATTTATTTTAACGAGGTTTAATAAATAGTTTCATATAATGTCACGTTACCTTGAAATACCGAATATAAATGTCTGAGCTAGTTATTTGTGCGCTTCGCAAACATTAATAGTAGTATATTACGGAGTAAGGTCATGAAGTTGTTACAAGCAGCGAGGCTAGCAATTATATTGTCTTGGCATTTTCTTTGCCTGTGATCAGGCATTTCTAAAACTCTGATCATTCAGTAGGCGAGTTAGATATAACTCAAGTTTGCATTATTTGAAGTTGATTGAATATATTTCTTTTGTCCTGCGGCAATGTTGCAGGGTGATTTCGACGAGGGTAATGGATTCCTGTTACCTTGGACGCATCTCGTGACAGTTCTTAACACTGTTTACTGCAGGTAAGCGTAGTGCGATATTTGATTTTGATTTTCTTGTTCCCATTTGTGCACTTGAAATGGGGCTCTTGATCTTTATCTTTATCTTGTGTGTGTGCTGTGTTTTGATTTCCGAGAAAAAATTGAGTGTATACGTCGAGTAAATAAATTAGAGTAAGACACACAAGGCGCTTGAGTGTGTCTTTTTCGGTGTTATTTTTTGTGTTTTCGTACTTGTGTGCTGTTCTTCTCATGTCTAAATTAAACAGTGTTAGAGCCTCGACTTGGGAAACGGGGACCAGTGGAGGTTTAAAAGGGAGCGTTTAATACACGTCTGGCGGGTACGCCTACCCAGCAAATAGAACGGTGTGCCACGCGGGTGGTGGCGCGAGCTTGGGGTCAGTAGTCTTCTTTTGCGAGAGCGCTAACACTCGGCCATCCTGAAATTCAAGTGTCCTCACTTGATGTTTCTTCAATGTCAACATCAAAGGTATTGACTCGTTTCAGCTTGTCGACGGGAGTTGTTGACGCGTAGAAACGTTGAGTCCGCTTGTGGCCAGGTATATCTTCAATGCGCTAGGTGTGATTAGAAAGTCGCATCGATTTTACGCTGCAAGTGTGACTTCTTGTTCTTTTTCTTCTTTTTTGATGCTCCGTAGTTGCTCAAGGAAGGTTTGTTGTCGTATCCACCATCGTTGCTTTGGTGCTGGTGATTCGTATTGTGGTGAGGTCGTTCCCTTGGTTGTCTTCTTGCCGACGTGTTTTCGCTGTGCACCCGCTTGCGGCTGTGCTTGCCTCCTTTGTGCTTGTTCGGTGGTGATCGCCAATTTCCTTCGGACTGCCTACTCTGATGTTGAGACCCGTGACGGTCGTCGTAAGAAATGGTGTCGGGTGTACCTGGATCGCCCCACGGTGTCGGTGTCGGAGCGTTCCGAATCTTGACCTGCCACGCCATCTTGGCTCGTGGTTGCGTCGTCGCTACCGCCAAGGCTCGTGCTCCCTGTTCCAGTCCCAACGGTTGCTGGAAGTCGGAGAGGACCCGACGCCGCAGTCTGCCGTATTCGGTTCCGCTGGCTCCGCCGCCGCCCTTCGTCGTCCATGTCGAGGTGCTGGTGGGTGCCGCTGCTGTGACGATTCGTGACCACAGAAGTCAACTTGCGCTTGGTCGAGGTCGCTGGATCAGGCTTGGTCCATCCCACTTCTGATATGTTAGAGCATCGACAGGGGAAATGGGGACCAGTGAAGGTTTAGAAGGGAGCGTTTAATACACGTCTGGCGGGTACGCCTGCCCAGCAAATAGAACGGTGTGCCACGCGGGTGGTGGCGCGAGCTTGGGGTCAGTAGTCTTCTTTTGCGAGAGTGCTAACAATAGATTCAATTTTAAATTTTATTCTGGCAATTACTTCGGCAAACAATTTTACATATTTGCCGAAGTTCGACATTCGGCAGTTAGAAATTATTCGTGCGCTTCGCAAACATTAATAGTAGTATATTACTGAATAAGGTCATTACGTTATTGCCGGCAGAGGGACTAGCAAGTATATTGTCTTGGCATTTGTTTTGCGTGTGATCAGGCATTTTAAAAGCTGATCATGCAATAGGCGAGTCAGATGGCTAAGTTTGCATTATTTGAAGTTGATTGAATATATTTCTTTCCTACTGCGTCAACGTTGTAAGGTGATTTCGTCGAGGGTACTGGATGCCTGCTAACTTGGACGCAACTGCAGGTAAGCGGAGTCAGATATATTATTTTGATGTTCTTGTTCGCATTTGGGCACTTGAAATGAGATTCTTGATTTTTATCTTTTATTTGTGTGTGTGGTGTTCATTCATTTTTCAGAGAAAACTGAGGGTATACTTCGAGTAAATAAATTAGAATAAGACACACAAGGCGCTTGAGTGTGTCTTTTTCGGTGCGTTCTTTTTCTGTGTTTTCGTCCTTGCGTGCTGTTCTTCTCATGTCTAAATAAAACATAAATTCCATTTTAATCTGGAAGAACACTTCGGCAAAAAATATTTGCATATTTGCCAAAGTTCGGCAGTTAGGTTTGGCGGTCATAGGGATCTGCTGTGGGGCTGAGTAGCTAATGTGGTGTAGCACTCTGTCGTGTATGTTCTTCCTCTGTTCTTGTCTTAGAACGCAATCATGTTTTTTTCAGGTACAATACCAACTCGCCCAACAATCAGCACTTGTATATACTAACTGTAGTAAATTGCGCTTTATTTACATATTATACAGGCTAGGCTGTGCTAGCCGATGCTTGCCCGATGGCGGCCGGTTCCTGATTCTCTGGAGCTCCCTGCTAGCTCGTGCACGTTCTCTTCTTCCATTGCCCGAGTTACCACACTAACCTGCTAAAGTAGTTGTACCCCTTTGACTAAGATTTGTTACCCTATTAAAAATCCTGTATTAAATTTCTAATGGGTCCTGTATAAATATTTTTACCAGCCTATTGGATATGGGTCCCATACATTTATACAGGACACATATAGATGTACGGGACCCATATATTTATACAGGACCCGTATAGATGTGGCCCATTTACAGCACCCACTCAACATTCGAAATCTGTATCAGTGCGAGACGTTCATATGTGTAGATGAATAGCCTCTGCATCGGATCTGTGGCAAGGTGTAGCAGTTGTGCCTGGCTTACAGGCCTTGTAAAAAATGGAACAAACAACAAAAACAGGCTCACAATCGCTCGTGCATACTTCGAAAGCACCTAGAGACAGCAAGCTCGTCAGAGATACCTTTGCATGCATTCTTCATTTGTGTTTGTCTGTGTGTTTATACTGCCCGAAGTTAGTCTGCCTCAACTGTAGACTTGTCTCTCAGCTGTAGACGAGCAATAGAGCCAGTGCAGTACAACCGCTAGCCCTTCGATATGTTAGCATTTGTCTTGCAAGTAGCGTCAAATGCGACAGTGCACGAGGCCCGTGTCCCGTGCGGCTCTTGGGAGCAGTTGTCGGCGCAGCACTGAAATGAGCGGCCCTTGGAAGCGAATGGCAGCGGAGCACCCGCTCCTGGCGCGTGTCTTGCGCGTTTCCACAAGAATGGTTGGTGGTACTTGTAAGCGTGAATTGCATCAAGGGAATTTTGTCTGCACTTGCCGGCAGCGCCTGTGAGGGTTCTTACTGGAGTTCTCATGGCATAACGGAAATTGAACTCGGTTTGGCTTCACGTATTAGGACCTCAAAGGATTCGACTTCCCATCATATTCCCGTAGACATAAATAGAAGATGAACTCTCGTTCGACTTCCTTTATAGGAATATATAGGAAATGCTTTCCCGTAAGAGATCCGGTTAAAAAGGTATATAGGAAACGCCCTCCTTTAAGACTTCGTTTACAGGAAATGCTTTCCTTTAAGATTCCCTGTAAACATTTTTTTACAAGAATCGGCTTCCTATAGGACTTCCTGTTAAAAATTGTACAGGAAGCACGTTCCTTTAAGATTTCCTGTAAACATTTTTTACAGGAGTCGGCTTCCTGTAAGACTTCCTGTAGAAAAGTGTACAGGAAACACCTTCCGATAGGATTCCTGTATAACATTTTACAGGATATTTCAATAGGGTAGTCACCTAAGTAAATCGATGTGACAAATTTAAACATGACCGGTGAATACAAAGTGCTTACTAATCTACGATTACCACCCGCCACGTGATAATTTTAGTCAGTGGTAGTTAGTCAACAGTTAAACTGGTCACGTCTGGTAAGTATGGTCGATGCTTTATAATGCTGGAATCAGTGGCACATCAAATGTTCCAAAATGCATCTTAGAAAAATCTAATATTTCTTCAATGTTTCTTCAAATCGGGGGTTGATATGTTTCAACTTCATATCACATGATTTCCACATTTTGTTTGGTTCCAGACAGGCAGTGCAATCTACCCGGTGGCTGTCAGATCAAGCCTATTTAATCCTGAGGCGCCCAGCTATGTGGCAGTGGAGGGAGACCTCGAAGCCGCGTCGCCTGCTGAGGCAGTCGTGGTTGCTTTCTGCCTCTAGATCATCTTTAGCTACGACTAGAGCCCCGAAAGTGTTGTTCCAGATGCCTTTATTGCGCTTAGTGGTTTCATCTTACAACTTTTATAATATGTCTAGTCATATGCCATTGATTTTTATGCCAATTTTTTTGTGACAGATATAATAAAACATTTTCAATTACTTTCAGAACTAGGCCGTCTTCATCTATTATAAGGCCCACCCTTGAAGCACGTACTATCACACACACAAAGGTCCATAGCACCTTTCTTTAGGGGGTAAAAGTGCTTCCATCAAGTGTGCATTTAACCTGTAATAAGGTGGTGAACTGGGCCAGTTTGTTTCTGTTATACATGATGGGGAAAGCAGCTCGAAAAGCGCGGACTACGAAGAACAAACACGACAGGACAGTACTTTTCTGTCGTGTTTGTTCTTCGTTGTCCGCGATTTCTCATCCTTTTCCTCATCGTGTGTATTCAACCCCAAGGTGGATCATAGTTCCCTCCAAAAGGAGGTAAAAGCAGCGCCCCCAATTACGTCCTGTTACCTCTCAAAAGGTTTGAAATTCCCCCCTGAAGGAGGTAAAGGCTGACTCTGAAAGGATGCACTTTTAACACCAAAAGAAACTAAGGTTACCTCCAAAAGGAGGCAATGTTGCATCCTAACCCAGGGGGTAAGTTTGCACCCTCGTTGCAGGGGGTAACGATACCTCCAAAAGGGGTTGCCCTGTGTGTATGTCGGTTACCCCCTTAAGGAGGGTACTACAGTACCCTTTTTTTTAAGAGTGAATGATCATTTCAGCAAAAGAGATGAGTTTGCAATGACAACGCTGTGTTCGGTGTTCATCCCATTTTTAGAAAACACCAATTGTCATCTGCGCATTGAATGACCATACACGCAAGCGGAATTAACCTCAATATGCGAAATGCACAGAGCCATTTTGGGGGGCGCCGAATAACATGCTCCGTCTCAGCAGTTGGCTTTGGCGCTGGCAAAGGCCGAGGCGTAGAAGTGTAGTTCCGACGAGTCCTTCGCTCGCACAAGCACTCGCGCAGAGAAAGAGCTTTCGGAAACCATGCGCCCGCGCCCGTGTCTTGGCCGGTAATCGCAGTCAGATGTATATCTGAAGTGTACACCCGCCATGTTGGTTCTGGCGAGAAACCAGCGACCAGCGGGGCGGCGAGCACGCACAGGCGAGAAAAGGGCGTTGAACAACACCAACCCTTAGCTCGTAGGTGTGGGTGAGGATCGACGACCGTGAACTGTAGGCCTCGACTCTTACCGACAACGCTACGAAATTGACAAACAACAGAGGAATCATGACGCAACAAAGATGGCAGTGCAGAGAGATTCGCGAGACGTCCGAACAATTTCGCGTATTGTATATTGAGCATCGGTGGGCGTAAGCTGAATAATGAGGCAGAATTGCTTTTAATTTCGCCAGCCGTATTAATTTGCCCGCTTTTTGTTTTTGAGGTTGCGAGAAAAAACGGGCTCATCAGGAGAGTAAAAAAGCTTCAAGCGGAATACTAAGGATATTACTTCTGATTTATATTAGAAAGTTATTTGCAAATACCAATATTCGGCATCTTTATTTGCAGGTGTTATTGCTCTTGTAATGTGATGTAATGTGATGTTCTGGCGAATTCGAGAACCGTGTTGTTGATTCGAGGTTAGAAAGTTCTATGCGCGAACCTTCTACGTCCATTGTTCCAGAAGCCCACGCGTGTACAAAAGGGTCTCCGCGTGGCAAGCCGCTTTCAGTCTCGCCCCAGAGTTCTTTTATCCTGCTGTTACGCGGACTTCGACGGCAGCGACGCTCTGTTTCTATCTACAGTGTTTTTTTTCGTTTTGGACACAAATTCGCCCCATTAAACATAACAATTTTCTCAGTTAACCTTTGTTTCGTCACCTCGTCATTCGTGTCACTTCGGTGGAGGTGCGGGTACCGCATGTCCGTGCAGCGTACCCCTCCAAGAGCCCGCAGTGCTAGTTTGATTCCAAGCCCGGTGAGAAGACCACTCTACGCGGAACCTGAAACTCGCACCAGCCGCCGCGCCAAGGGAGAGGATCCTGAATACGGTTTGCTGCTGTACAAGCCCAAGCCGAAGAAGACGACGACGGCCAACGAGTCGCAGACCTCGGCCACTTCTGTCGTCGTATACCTGGCCGTCGCACCCAGAACACTGTCGCCTTTCCACGGAGACGCCCCCGAGTTCATCGAGGACTGGCTGCAACACTATGAACGTGTGGCCTGCCGTAACAGGTGGACAGCTGAGCAGTGCTTGCCAGACGTCTACTTCTCGCTAGAAGGGGATGCGAGGTACTGGCTGGTGAACTACGAGGCTTATTTATCTTCATGGGAGGTGTGTAAGCAGGAACTGAAAAAGGCGTTTACCAGCCAGCATTGACGCGAGAAGGCCGAAAACATATTTTGAAATAGAGCCAAAGGCCCAAACGAGAGCATCACCTGCTTTGTCGAGGATCATCTTCGCCTGAGCGCCTGCGTCGATCCTCAGGCTGCAGAGAACAAGAAGCTGCGACTCCTGATGAAGGGTGTGAAGAGCGAAATATTCGGCGGTCTTCTCTGCGATCCACCGACAACAGTACGCAAGTTCGTCACGGAGGTGACAAATATGGAACCAGCCCCTCCAGCACGCGCCAGACGCTGCCAGCGACACCCTGACGTAACCACTCTGGCGACATCCGGATCCAACCTTGGTACCACCCTCCCCGGCATCCGTGACATTATCCTCGAAGTCGTCCAGGAGGAGCTGAAGAAGATAGTGCCCGCTGCCGGACGCCCGGCCTCGCTCTCCATTGCCGATGTTGTGCGGGAAGAACTTCAGAGAGCCATCCAACCAGAGTCTTCCATCGTCGTGGCAGTCCCCGAGGAACCATCGTTGACTTACGCCGCAGTGGCCCAATGGCAACCGCCTCGTCCTCGCACCTATGTCGCGCCGCCCCGACGTCAGTCTCCTGCGCCTGCAAGGAGCCCGCACACCCTGGAAACTGACGTGCGGCGAACGCCCGACCAACGCCCACTGTGCTTCCACTGCGGGGAAGCAGACCACACCTACCGCCTATGCCCATACCGACGACTCGGGCTGCGCGAGGTCCACCCGAACGACCCGCGCCCCCGTTATGGTGAACGCCCTCGGGAGATCGACGAGTACCTGCGACGACCTCAGTCCCCCGAGCCTGCGTCCCGCCGAGAGTTCCGGTCACCGTCGCCAAGACGTCCAGCTTCGCCGATGCACCGACTCCGACGTGGAAGCCTGTCGCCCCTCGCTCTGCCCCTGGGAAACTAGGCGCGGCGATCCCTGAAGGTGGAGACGCTGAAGACGACTGACGCCAAGATCCTTCACGAACGTTGGAGGGCCCCCACTCGAATGCCACCAGCGACTGAAACGACTCTCCTGCAACGGAAAAGAATTACCAAAACGTCGTTAGCGACGGCCGCGACGCGTCGCCTTTCGTCGATGCCGCGTCGAGATCCACGGTGAGATGTGTCCTGTCAAGTTCGTCGTTCTGCAAGGCTGTTCGATGGGACGTTATCCTCGGAATGGACTTCCTCAGCGAGTTAGGCGCAATCATCGACCTAGGAGCAAACCGGCTGACGCTACGAAAACCTGCTCCGCCACAGGAGGAACCCGAAGCGACGGTACCCGCGGTTCCAGTCCTCGCAAACCACGTGAACATACCACCGCGGTCAAGTGTTTTCATACCCGTCGGGATCGATGAGGCTTTCTGCCGCGACGTTCTGCTTGAGGGAAGCATCCAGTCGCTTCTAGGAAGAGGGATCGGCGTCGCAAGAAGCATCGCCGAGCTCCAAGACGGACACACTGTTCAACTCGTGACAAACGTCCGATAGGAAGCTCAGCACTTTACGAAAGGCACCGCCGTGTTTCACGCCCAGGAATCCCAGACTCAGCCGCAATAGCCGGAATAGCAAAATACCTCTCTTCGTGGTCACGCAAGAACACGCCGCATTCTCAGTTTGACACCGATCCAACCCTGCCTACCCCACAGCGACGAAAACTCAGTGACCTTCTCTTGGAGTCCAGCGAGTGTTTCTCCACGTCGGCAAAGATGCGCCAAACGACGGTTGCGAAACATCGAATCCTTACTGGTGACGACGCGCTTCCTGTTCATCGGTCGCCGTATTGTGTCTCTGTGAAAGCGAGAGAAGTCATCAAGAAGCAGATCCAAGAAATGCTCGACGACGACATCGTCCAGCCCTCAAACAGTCCGTTGGTTTCACCGGTAGTACTGGAGAAAAATAAAGACGGAACTCTTTGGTTCTGCGTAGACTAACGTCGACTAAACATCGTAACAAAAACGGACGTCTACCCGCTTCCACGCACCGATGACACTCTGAACCGGCTGCGCACGCCCGATACTTTTCGTCGATGGGCCTGAAGAGTGGGTACTGACAGATCGAGGTCGAAAAACGGGATCGTCAGAAGACTGCCTACGTCAGTCCGGATTGACTGTAAGAATTTAAACTGATTCTGTTCGGACTGTGCACAGCACCGGCGACGTTCCAGCGCGTAATGAACACCATTCATTCCGGCTTAAAATGGCAAAGCTGCCTCGTCTATCTTGACGACGTCGTGGTATTTGCAAGCGACTTCGACGGGCACCTAAGACATTTGTGAGCCGTGCTACAGGCTATCCAGAATGCTGGACTGACACTAAAGCCGTCAAAATGTTGGTTCGCTTACGGCAAGCTGCAATTTCTGGACCATGTTGTGAGTGTGCTGGGTGTAAGCCCTGATCCTGGAAAGACATCCGCTGTTCCCGATTTTCCGAAGCCATCTGACAAGAAAGCCGTAAGAAGATTTCTTGGGCTGTGCGCTTACTACATACGTTTCGTTCGCGATTTCTCCAGAAATTTCAGCACCGCTCGCGCATCTGACGAAGGACGACGTGAGCTTCCAGTGGAGGGAGGAGCAAGAACAAGCGTTGAACAAACTGAAAAAAAGACTCCAGTCGCCCCCTTTGCTCGGACACTTCGGTCTATGAGTGGAAACGGAAGTTCAGACGGACGCCAGCAATGCCGGACTAGGGGCGGTACTCGTCCAAAGACAAGACGGAACAGAGAGGGTATTCGCATACGCAAGCCGGGCACAGTCCAATGCAAAGAAAAATTACTCAACGACCGACAAGGAATATCTCACATATCTCACCGTCATCGGGGCGTTGACCAAGTTCCGCCCGTACCTGTACGGGATCCCTTTCCGCGTTGTCACGGACCACCACGCTCTCTTGGATCGCCAACCTCAACGGCCCGTCAAGAGGCCTCGCTATGCACAATGGTTATGTCGAAATCGACATAACCATTGTGCATAAGTATGGCCGCGAGCATAACGACGCCGAAATTTTGTGCCCCAGTCGAATCTCCTCCCAAAAGCACTGACGACGACGATGACGCTCGTTATCTCGGCGCAGTTATAGATTCCGACATGGGAGCACTTCAACGAGACGACTCAGAACTTCACGCCGTGATCGACCACCTCGATGTCAAGGGAGTTCAGTTCCGCGAGTCTTGGCCCGAGACTTGCCAAGCTTCGTTCTGCGGTGAGGCGTGCTCTTCAAGAAGAATGTCGGAACGAGCAACCATGCCTGGCTGCTGGGTGATCTTGCCAGCCTCCACGAAGAAATCTTTCAAGGATGCCACGACGACCCGACGGCTGGACACCTTGGTTACAGCAGGACGCTCGCCCGGATTCATGACAAGTACTACTGGCCGAAACTTCCGAAAACAGTCTATATGTACACACAGTAGTGCTATGAGTTCTAACGCCTTAAGAGGCCTCCGACAAAGCCAGCATTACTCCCGCAGCCGATCTCTGCCCCGACTACGCCCTTCCAGCATGTCGGAATAGATTTACTTGAACCGTTCCCAACATCAACGCAAGAAAATCGGTGGACTATCTTCGGGACCGATTAGCTTACACTATACGCCAAGACAAAAGCCCTGCCCTCGGGAACTGCGGTGGAAGTCGCTAAGTTTTTCGTCGAGTCCATCCTCCTTCGACGCGGCGCACCTGAATTGCTGATCACAAATCGAGGATCATCTTTTATGGCACAGTCTACTCAAGAGGTTCTTCGGCTCAGTCGCACCAGCCATCGACGGAACACCGTTTATCATCCGGAGACCAACGTACTAACAGAGCTGCTCAACAAGACGATCGCCGACATGAACTCCATGTGCGCCGACGTCGAGCGCAAGACGTGGGACGAGGTGTTGCCGTACGTTACGTTTACGTACAACACAGCGGTTCAAGAAACCATAGGAGCGACGCCGTTTTAACTGGTAGACGGCTCGGTGGTTACCACGATGCTCGACGCCGTGCTGCCTCGCGAGCCAACCGATGATTGACCCAACGACGCTCAACTGATCCCTCAACGCACGGAGGAAGCTGGTCAACTTGCATGAATCAATTTCAAAACAAAGAGCGAGTCGACGCACGCCGGTATAACCTTCGTCGCCGAGACGTCCACTTTCAACCTGGAGACCGGGTAAGGGCTTGGACACCGATACGGCGCCGCGGTCTCAGCGAGAAGCTTCTAAAACGCTATTTGCACCCTACAAGATCATCCGTCGCCTCGGTGATCTGAACTACGAAGTTCTTCCCGACGGAACGCGTCCACCTGCAAGAGGCCAGCCACGACCCGAGGTGGTGCACATCGTCCGGATCAAGCCGTATTTCGAACGATAGAACTTTGAACTCTCGTCAAAGAGTGAACTCTGAACTGTGGCTGGTGACGTTGCTATCCTTTTGCTGTTGATTTGTATTTTGTGCTGCATCCGGACGATGCACTTTTTTAAAGGAGGGAATAATGCCGCGCCCGCAGCTGACCAGCTAGAGGCAGCGCGCTAGTTGCATAACTGTTACTGCTAGACCCACACGGGATCAGGTACCTGTCTGTTGAAAACGAGGGCGGTGTGCCATACGATCTGGTAATGTTATTATGTTTGCATGGAATCTGGAGATCTCGGATGGCGGTGCGCCATGCTGACAGAGATGTGCGGGAGGCACGGGAGTACTTTCGAGAAAGTATTATTTCTTTTGTCGAAGTTTGCAAGGTCCAGCAATGTGTACCTGAGTGGCTGCCACATATTGAACGGCTCTTGACGATGAAAACGTTTTAACCGCATGATGCTAGCCAAAGGCTGGCTGGCACTTTTATACCTTACCTTGTATTAGAGTGTCGTGTCTGTGCTTGTGCTTTTGTCCGGCAATAAAGAAAAAAAAAAGCGCTAGTTGCATAACGGTTATCGCGCTTGCCTTCCACGCAAAAAGCGAAGGTTCGGTTCCTGGCGGCGGATACACATTTACTCTCTAATGTGATGTTCTGGTAAATTCGAGATCCGTGTTTTTTATTCTAGGTTAGAAAGTTCTATGCGCGAGGCTTCTACGTCGATTGTTTGAGAAGCCAACGCGAGTACAAAAAGGGCTCCGCGTGGCAAGCCGCAGTCATTCTAACCCCACAGTTCGATCCTGCTGTTACGCCTAATTCGACGCCCTCGACGCTCTGTTGTTATCTTCCGTTTTCTTCTTGTTTTGGGCACAAGTTCGCTTCATTAAACATTTCAGTTTCCTCAGTTATCTTTGGTTTCGTCACCTCGTCATTCGTGGCAATATTTTTTTTTCCTTTTTGAAACGCTAACCCCAGGTATACATGAAACAAAACCGAAACAAAGCATAGTGGTATGTTGCTTGGATTCACGTGGACAGTTGTTTGCATCCAAAACTTTAGGTGGTGCTATTTCTTTATTGCCAATGTTTCGAAAGCGAAACAAGAACTGCCCCCTTTCAACTGCTGCGAGTCGTGGAACGAACAACCACGTTTATTCAGAAAAGGGGCGTATTTATGACCTGGGCGCGATGATTTACGTGACGCCGCTCAATGCGCCATTATTGGTGGCATGTAGCGGTGTTATCTACGGCGGGCTCGTGACCTCTTTTCTCTTCCTCCAGGGATTTTGTGCTTCCTCCTGGGCCGGGTGTTTCTGCGCGGTTTTTGGGCTGGTTAATCGATGATGTAGTTTCTCCAGCCCCGTTTTCCTCCACAGTTGGGACGCGCTTTATGGGACACAATCGCGGGTGTCGTCTCGTTGATCTAGCCACCGGACTCGACACAATTACTGTACGAACTGGTAGCCGTGGTGGTGTTTGCGGTCGAAAGCCGTAGGTGCTCCTTCGTTCGCCTTCTGGTCTGGCAGTATTTAGGGTGACGTTGGGCTATCCGCTGGGCCAGTTTTCACTGCGGAATTCCAAGTTGTTTGCAAACTGTCACACACCTTTATTGTGTACCCTGCATGGAGGTCTGGAATTCGACGATATGTCCGATAAAATTCTGACTTTTGTTTGTCGCGAACCTCCTTGATCTGACCTGTTACAACATCCATCGGTACATTCTCAGGCTTCATGTCTCCTGTAGCTACGGTAACGTGTTGGAGTTTCTCCACCCATTAGGCGTTAACAGGGAAGTGTAGATAAGGATCCCTATGTGTGTTGCGGCATTTCAGTAGCGCTATAAAAAAGCTGGTCTTGCTTCGAGAACACTTTCATACCAGATTCTTTGGTTCCTGGACTGCACGCTCAAGCATTCCGTTCAAGCGTGGATGACATGAACTCGACTTGACCTGGTGGGCCAGCAGGCTTGCAAAACAATCTTTTAACACTTTGCTACTGAATGGTGGCTCATTATCGCTGTATACCTGAACCGGTAATTGTGATTGGCGAAGATGTTCCCGCGGGCGGCGATAACAGTGATTTCTGCTCTTCGGCGAAAGACCTCGACCTAACAAAATTAGTAGTATTCAACCAGAATCAGACATTCATGGCTGCCGTAAGAAATAGGTTTGTGTCTATCATATGCCAGGGGAGGGTTGGTAAGTCGTGAGAAAGCGTTGACATTTTGAAGTTTCGTGCTTCCGGCTCTTCACACAATGCGCACAATTCTTGCCTGTGATGAAATGTGTCCAGTTATGTTGGGACACTAAGCAGAATTTCTTGCCCTGATATTTTTTTATTCTTCGCCACAGTGCGCCAAAGAGTGAGATACGTAGGATTGTCCCTCTCTCTTTTCCTCGGAACTATTATTTTGTTAATCTTCTATACCAAACCGTCTCCTGCGTTGGCCTTCTCATGGTAGCTCAAAAATTCCTTTAGTTCGAGTGGTTTGCCAATTTTCGATTCCGGAAAAGATTGTGAAGGCGTATTCTTGATGTTGGGACTTTACCGAATCCTTCTCGGTGGCCTTGAGCACTCCTTTTAGCTAGGCGTCTCAAATAGCCAGATTGGTGAGTGCATTCCAGAATAATTTATATACTTTGTCCTTTATGGCCTCCTCACTCGGAAAGAGCGAGAGCGCATGGGCCATTAGTAAGGTTTTACTGGTGTGTACTTGACTGTTATGGGCTATCTCAGCAATGTTAGACGCAATCGCTGCAATTGTTAGCGGGTACTCTGAAGGTGTTTTTTTGAAAATATACTTCAATGGCTTGTGGTCTCACTCAACTGTGACGTCTTAATACCCAATAAAATAGTCGTACAAATATTCTGGAGCCTTTTACACTGGCTAAAGTCTCTTTTCTGAATTCCGTGTACTTTCTTTGTGCGTCCGTGAGGGATCTAGACGAGTACGCTTCAGAGTATTTTTCCTGCGAAAACACGGCTGCGACCCCAATATGACAACCATCTGCCGACAAGCTTACCGACTTGCATTGTTTGAAGTAGGCAAGAATTGGAGCTTCTATAAGGGCCTGCCTCAGAATTTTAAAACTTTTCTCTTGGCGGTCTGTCCACTCCCAGGCGACGTCTTTTCCTAACAGCTCTCTCAGTAGTGGTGTAATTGAATTTATAATTTTGGTATAGACCTTAAAAGGAATTTATAATTCCGAGACAAAATTAGCATTGACTTGCGGTTTGCTGGAACTGAAACAGCGAAAATGCCCTGCACGCGCTGGGGAGCTACTTGAGGTCCTTCCGTTTCTGGACGCGCCAAAGGTAGCGAATTTATTCCTGAGGAAAGCGACATTTCTTTCGGTTTAGCTTCAGATTCATGTCGCGGAATCTTTCTTGGAGCCTTTCGATGTTCTCGTCGTGCTCTTCGCTTGTGGCTTCCCAAACTAGAGTGTCATCCATAACTACTGCAACAACTTCGAGGCCTTCCTGTATTTTATGCACGGCTTTCTTTAATACCTTTGGAGCAGTCGAGATGACGAACAACATTCTCAATGACATGTAGCGCCTGTGTGGTGTGCTCGTAGTACAAAAGTAGGAACTGTCACGATCGAATGTATTTGCAAGAAACTGAACGTGGCGTTCACGGTCAAATAAAAAAATCTTCGCACTGCGCAAACTTCCGGAGTTCCAAGACGTCTGACATAATTAACATTAGGTTGTGTTCTAAAAATGTCTTGTTTAAATTCATTGGGTCTAAGCATTTGTGTTTTTCGTTGAGCTTTGCTAAAACCATGTTGTTGCGCCATAGTATCGTCTGTCACTTTTGTGATTTCTTCTGCCTGTTGCATGCGATCGAGCTCATTCTTGACGCAGTTTTTTAGCGCTATAAGGATCGTTTGTGGCAAATTCACAACCCCCTGGGTTTCCTGCTCTAATATCATCTTCTATTTCACGTTCCTCGAGTGGCCTTGGAATACGCCAGCAAACGGTTTTACTGCTTCGCACATCACGCTGGTCGCTATGATACCGATCCGCTTGATTATTCCACGGCGCTCTGCCACTAATTCGTGAAGTGCAGTAGGCACATCATGTTCTATGAAAAAGTAACAAAATTTTCAGTCGGTAGCAAACGTTTGCGGAAAACGAGATAGCCAGCCAAAATGACTGCCTGCAGCTTCTGACGGCTCGTCGCCGCTCTCAAGGCTCACGTTTTGAGCACGCCCTTCCTTTCGTGTTCGCAATGATGTTTTTTATTCGCTTTTGTCTGACGCGCGCGAAATATTAGGGACTGGCGCAAGGTACAGTGAACTGTTCTTAGTAGCCGACAAGATCTGTCACCTATCGCGGTGGCTTAGGCAGACGCGCAGCATGACGGCTTACGAGCGGCACCTTACGCAGGTACCGGTTATCTAGTGCGCGTTGGACGGAATCGTGAAAAAAGGGCATGACTGAAATCAAGAAAGGGGGTGCGTTTTCAAAACGTGAGTCTTGAGAGCGGCCCTGAGCCGTGAAACGTTGCATCAAGTAATTTCAGGCTGGCACTCCCATGTCCCTCAAACTTGATGTCGACCGTATATTTTAGGTCTTCAACCTTCAGCTCCAGCGTGGCTGCCCGTTGAGCATATCCCGCATGACCAATGAAATGTCTTTATGGCCACAATGCATTTCCGTGTTTGCTTACCAGTGAGTTGCTCGAGCCTCCGCTAGTTCGCGGCGCATCACTCCGCCCCGGTATATAGCTTGCACGCGCGGTGCTTGCCTTCAGCGTGGACTTGCGCGGACCAAGCATATTTTCTTGAGATGGTTGCGATTTATAAAGACTTCATAATAAACAAAAACAAACATCGCTGTTTGCGTGAAGCGTTTGTACGTATTTTGGGCCTGGAGGTTTGGTGGTTCTTGGCAGTTTCCTGCATACCTTTCTGAAATCATTGTAACCGCCACATTTCATACATCGCTTTCCCAGTGCGGTGCACGTTTCGTTTTGGTAAACACACATCCAGCAAGTTGAACATGATATAACGTCCACGCTATTTCAGACGGCTGCTTTCTTCATTTCCTATGAGCCCTGCGTCTTTTGATACAGGTCCTGCCCTTGTTCTTGGTCCCGGCATATTTCGACGGCTTAAGCGCATGACGGGTTTTCGGTTATTAATTTCTGCTGCAGTTTTGTATCTTTCATGCCCAATATTTTACACCTTCAAAACATTGCTAATATCGAGCTACCAAGCACGTAGCGACTCGCTAGCAAATGAAGCTCTGTTGACCACTCGCTGAAAGATTCCCCTTTCTGCTGGTCGCGTATTCCCAAGGAAAGCTCGTTGTGCATCCTAGTTGATGGCGAGCTGGTGGTAATTCTCAATCTTTTTCCTCGAAACTTCCACATTATTCCAGCCCCTCACCCTCTTAAAAATCGAAGGTAGAGTACACTTCACGCGCTTCTATACCTACGGTCATCAAGAACATGACAGCCTGTACTGCTTTAGGCTTTTTTGGTGCCATTCGTCCCCGTTATCTCTAGCGGTTTCAATGACTGTAAAATTGATGACGCCATGAAGCGTTCGGCCTGGTTTTCCTCCGGCCGCGCTTTACAGCGAAACTGTTATGTGCTAGGATCTGGGGAAAATGCGTCCATGGATGTTAACACGCCTTCGAGCTAAAGAAAGAAGGGCAACCTTAGGTAGATAGGAGAGCGTTTAAAAGAGCGAAGTAAAAAAAAAATTTGTAATAATTCCAATTGTGTAGAGTACCGT
Source organism: Ixodes persulcatus (assembly GCA_013358835.2). NCBI lineage: Eukaryota > Metazoa > Arthropoda > Arachnida > Ixodida > Ixodidae > Ixodes > Ixodes persulcatus. The sequence continues at coordinate 225,914 of JABSTQ010010958.1, read as the reverse complement.
AAGCTTCACGGTTCTGTTTTTTGTTTTTGTGTTTTAGGGGTCGAAGAGAGTGCATTGTCGCCCACCCAATCCGGAACTTCAGAAACCGGTATGTTTGCATATTTATTATATTTCCAATACCATTGTAGACTAGTTATCGACTTCATAATACATTCAAATGTATTGGTTTATTCTCATTTCAGACGAGGAGTAAGTTACAAATCTCTTGGCAATCTTCGCGCTCACGAAACGCTGAGAAGTCTTTATGTATATTAATTCTGTAACTTTCGCTCGTAACTCTACATGTTCACTTTGCGTGATGTCTCGTTAACATAAAAAACCTTCGTCCCTCTTCCAATAAGCGTTCATTCAAGTATTTACCCAATTTGTCCCCGAAAACCTAGTTTATGAGGTGGCAGAAGAAGATCAAACGCTGTAAAACAAGCCGAAAAATATGCGCCTGCTCATAGAAAACTCTAACTTTCCGTGAATGAGTGAGTAGGTCAATTTTACCGTTTTACCTATCGGAAGATGACGCCACAACATTACAAAGTCGCTAACTCTGCCAACCACGAACCTGCCCCGCGTTCACTTTGGAAAGTGCCTTGCTCTTCACTTTTACTGGAAAACAACTACGCTTTTAAATTTCATAGGGTAAACCTTTCGTGCTCAGTGCAGATACGGCGAAAGTTTGAACTTTCTATTTAAAAAAGCTAATTTCTCCGACTTATTTTACGGCGTTATATCCGTTGTGCCACCTTTTATACCGGGTGTTATTTTAAGGTTTACAGATATGGTTCAAAAATAGCCGTCAATTCTACCATAATACAGTTTTTGCCGGCAAGTTATACGCCTGGGGGGCATAATATAGGAGGATTATTGTCATGATGAATAAAACAATTATATGAAATTTGTTGAATAACTCAATAGTTATTAAGAATAAACATGTGCCTCCCTGTTTAAACTTGCTGAGAGTCATAAAAAACCTCTATGTCAGCAGATTTGATAAACCTCTTGAACGCGTGTGAAGCACATGAATGCCATAAATTTACCACTCGATCCCCTAGTGAAAAATCTTTTATTGATAAGCCATTTTTCGGTTTCGTAGGCACAAATAAATTAAGATCATATAAGAGCGTATAAGAACGTTATAAGAGCATATAAAATCTATTTAGATTATATAAGAAGTTATAAGGAACTTCTTATCACTTTCTTATAGCTTCCTATATTGTCTTGTATGATTCTTTCATGCTCTAATACGAGCTTATTTGTTGTAATTCGTGTATTGAACGACGCCATTTTTATGCATGAGAGATTATTCTTGACCCAGCGTAGGCACAATACTTTCTTGCTTGGATTCCAATATTCGATCTAACACTAGAGTGCAACTCACCCCAGTGTTGGTCCAGTGCAAATTCCGATAGTGGAGCAATAATGATTCAGGGTTGCTTCCATTCTCATGCCAATTTTGACATTCCAATTTATCTAAATATTTCTTAATATCTGTACCCGACATTAATTCATACTTTTCAATGTCGGTTCCTAGAAATACCTCAAGATTTGCAACATTTGTATGCAATGCTACGCAGAGATTTCCGATATTGGTGTCGAATGATACGCCGAGAGTTTCGATATTGGTATTCAATATTTCAGTATTGTTAATAAAGTATATTCTGGCTTTTTTAATATTGTAATCAAATCACAAACTAATTTGCTAAGGTACTTATTCAGTTACATACAAGTTTCCCCCAACATTGGCAAACAATGATAGGTCTTTTTTTAATCTTGGTATTAATGCTTAGCCCGGGTTTACTAAGTATCTTAACCAAAATGAACTTATATTATGCCAGTATAGGTCATTGTTTCCAGCAGGGTTTCGACTATTGCTTGGCAAAAACATTATTTATTAATAGATATTCTATATAATCATGAGCATTTATCTTATCATTTATATTGGGTTTTAGTCCTGATGATGTCAGATAGAAGCAGCTAGAGTGAAGTCAGCTATGTTTGCTATAAATTAAAAAAAGAACACTAATAGAACGAAGTGTTGAGGGATTTTAATTTGTTTTATGATAGTCAATCGCCCTTTGCAGAACTAGCCAATGTCGACGATTTCTTGTCAGTTGCAAATCAACCAAAATAACAGGGATGAAAATCTTATATCCCTTCGAACCATCAACTACCAAATTAGCTAAAATAATAAGTATTTTTTAGAAATATTTTTGCATTATAAATATTTGTTCCCCACGTAAGATACTTCAACAGGATTCTCAGTTCGATGATGGCTCCCAGAACGCGAGTTGTAAAGAATGACTAAACGCAATTACAAATTTTAGCTTGAGTATTAATATATCAAAAGGGTGTAATACGTTAAAAAAAAATACACAACGCAAGGTGATTTACTCGGAGAAGTCCCAAAGGCTGTTGATACACTGCGTACGTTATGTCCTGTGAACAAACAAAACAAATCAATTAAGATATTGGTTCACGCAATAATAATTTTACCTACCATTGGGCGAAATAACATATTAAACATTACAAAGATAAATATGATAGGAATCGGTAATTGTTAGCTTTTTGTTTTTGATCGTTATCAAAAGAAGGAAATAAGGATAAAAATAATCTACAATTCTTTCGAACGGTTTAAATAGGACGAGCCATATGAATTCAAAAGCGATTGGATGAATGCAATAATTGTTCTCAATTTTTCGCAAAAAAAAAAAAAGCTGGAGGTACTCTAACCAACTGTGTTTGAATAGCCCAACGTTTCGCGGCCTGCTCGGTCGCTTTTTTACGGGTGAGTTATTCGTCTGGGTGTTCATCTTTTTCTTCTTACCCTTGTCGCTGCCGTTGACATAGTCTTCTTTTTGTGACTCCTTGAAGTCCCTGATTATAACTGCTTGGGAGGGCATCGATTGACCAGTTGAAGTTGTTCTTGGTATGCTGAATATGCCATGACTCAAAATAGAGTCGTTTTTTTCAGTTTGTTTCGGTGTCGAGGCCGGAACTGCTGTCAAAGTCGATGACGTGATTGTTCTCTTCTGCATGTTCCGCTTGTGCGTGTCCTCTCATGTCCTTCTTTTTTACATCATATTTGTGCTTGCATAGATATTCGCGGAAGTTCTTGGTTTTCCCCACATATGAGTCGTTGCAGTCAGGCGCAAGGAATGCGATAAACAAGGCCTTGGGAATTTCTTTTGAATGACCATCTTTTGAAAAAGGAAAATGATTGGCCAATGGTCAAAACGGTCTTTTGTGTCACTGCTATGCCGTATGGTTTGAGAGCACGGGTGAGAACGTCGCTCGTGCCTCTGAGGTACGGGACGCACATGCGGCTGAAGGGATGGGTTTTCTCGGCTGAAGATGGGTGATGATGTTTCTTGTAGATTTTGTTGACGAATCTTATTGATAAGCGTTTTTAAGAAGGTTCCGTTTTATAATGTCCACTTCCTCCTTAAATGCCTTATCTCTCAAACACACCGTAATGACACGTCAAAATAATGCCGAAACTACTAAAAAGTTGTGAGATGTGGGATGGTCTGATGAAAACATTTAAGTATCGTCTGGTGTGCGTTGGTGTTTCGTGCACCTGGAATATTAAAAGGTTGCCTGTGTTTATTTTACACAGAAATACCCAGAAATGGAATGAAACCTTTAGATTCACGTTCTTCTGTGAATTGAATATTTGATTTTATTGAATTAAGGTGTATGTGTATGCGGTCAGCTTCGCTGGTTTTCACAACGCAGAACCAATCGTCTACGCAGCGAGGATAGATAGTTGCTGTTGGAAGCAACATACTTAATACCTTTTTTCTCGATGGCTTCTATTGTATACTCGGGGATACTTGTAAACAGGGAAACTACATCAAATGAAACAATACTCTCGTTGTCGTTCACTTGTAAGTTCGAAGCTAGTTCATTGAAGTGGGCAATGTATTCAACATGCGTGCTGGTCTTTCCCATGAGTGTAAGAAGCAGACGATGGAGATAGTTAGACAAAGCCCGTAGCGGTGACGTCGTGAAGTCGACTATTGGACGAAGAGGGATTTCTTGATTGTGAATTTCCGGTGCGCCGTAGAACGCAGGTGGTGAGCCGTTTCGGCAGATGAGGTTCAGGTAGAGGGCCCGAGATTCTGAATATTTACCTAAATAGAAAAGCTTGTTTCGGACTGCTTGAACTTTTAATGTTGGGTCGTTCAGTAGTGTCCTGTAGGCAAACGTGTACAGGAGTTCGAACACCTTGTTTTCTTAGACTGCACGGTCGAACAGCACGGTGGTACGAGGGGCGTTCATAAAGTTCGTATTATCGGCACAAAAAATGGTAAAGAACGGAACAAAACAGACATGAACATAAGCGCGCGTCCCTCTAGTTTCCGCACAGTATAAACATCGCATGCTATAGTAGCTCGGAACGCCGCTAGGGAGCCGAACAAAAATGGCACCGCCCGTAGGTGCCAAGCACATGCAGTGATCCGTTTTTTTTTCATTTAAAGGGAAGCAATTGCAAGGACATTCATTTCAATCTGGGAACGTTGTTCGGAGACAACACCCCAGTTTATGACACTTTAGTTAAATCTCGCAGACGCTTCCAGTGTGGCCAAATAAGAGGAAAAACCTTTCAAGGACCGCGACCAAGTGATTGTTGAAGTGCAGCGATTCATTAACACTCAAAACGAGGAGTTCGATAACAATGGCCTCCGGCATGTGGTGCATCGCTGGAAAAAGGGAGTAACATTTGGTGGCGAATATGTAGAGAAAGTCTCAACTCCTACTCGAGTTTGATTGCTGAATCTCTATTTCTTTGTGACAATAATCCGAACATTATGAACGCTTCTCGTATTTCCTTCGTCAGCTGGAAGGATCACGATGTTGTTATCTTACTTTAGCTTTCTGATGGCGGATTTTTCTTCACCGTTGTCGCTCAGATGTCTCCTTTGGTTTATCTTTTATAGTACAGTCTAGCTTCTGTAAGCCCTCTTCAACGGAAGCTGCAATCAATGCCAGAGGAGGGTTCACTGTTGTAAAATTTTAATTTTCTTCCTTTCGCCAACATAAGGATATCGATGGGAGAGTAAACTTTCAAACAACCAAACCTTTCCTAGATGTCTCAGGTAAGGTGGAGCGACCTTGAAGAGAAACAAGTTTCTTCTTGTCTCTATTTAAAGTGTCCCCATTCAGCTCGCAGTGTCCGTCATCAGAACGGCACTTACCTCACATACGACTCTCCCTTAAAAAACCCAGCTATCCATGAACGAGTTCTGCCGCCTACTAGAGCTGTGCCTGACGAACACCTACTTCTCTTTCGCCTGATAGTTTCTACAAGCAAAGTTGTGGCACCGCCATTGGAGCTGCTGTGTATTTCATAGCAGCCAACCTCACACTGAAAGCCATCGAGAAAAAGGAATTGAGTACATTCCTTCCGGCACCCACTAGGTTTCTTCGCTACGGGGATGACTGCTTCTGCGTTGTGAAAACTAGCGAAGTTGCCCGCCTACATATACACCTTACTTCTTTCAATCCAAATATTCAATTCACAGTAGAACCTGAATCTAACAATTGCATTTTATTTCTGGATGTTTCTTTAAAAAAAAAAAAAACACGGCAATCTTTTTTAACATGCCAGGCTGTATAGAAAACCAACGCACACCAAACGATACCTAATTTTATTTTATCAGACCACCCCACATCTCACAATATTTCAGTAGTTTCTGCACTATTTCGGCGTGTCATCACGGTGTGTTCGACAGATAAGGTACTTAAAGTGGAAGTTGACATTATAAAACGGGACCTACGAAAAAAACGTATGTCCAACAAGACTCCTCAACAATATCTACAAGAAGCTTCGTCACCCATTTGTAGTCGAGAAAACCTATCCCTCTAGCCGCATGTGCGTCCCGTACCTCCGACGCACGAGCGAAGTTCTCACCCTTGCTCTCAAACCATAAAATCATAGTAGTGCCACACAAGCCCGTAATCGACCAATGGCCATCATCTTCCTCTACCAAAAGAGTGTCATCCAAAAGAAAATGTGCAAGGCCTTGTTTACCTCATTCCTTGCGCCGACTGCAACGCCTCATATGTGGGAGAAACCAAGAACTTCCCCGAATGTCTACGCAGACACAAATAAGATGTAAAAAAGAAGGCCATGAGAGAAAACTCTCTAGCGGAACATGCACAAAAGAGCAACCACGTCATCGACTTCAACAGCAGCTCCGTCCTGGACCCCGAAAGAAACTGGAATAAACGATTCAATTTTTACAGTCCCGGCAGATCCAGCATAGCAACAAAAACCTGAACCTGTCGATGGGTACCCTCTAAAAGAGTTATAATCTCGGACTTTGAGGAGTCACAAAAAGAAGAGGACGATTTTAACGGCAGCGACTAGGAAAAGAAGAGAAAGACGAACACCCAGCCAAATAAGTCTCCCGTGAACAAGCGACCGAGCAGGCCACGAAACGTCGGGTTTTTCAAACACAGTTGGTTAGAGTACCTCCAGCTTCTTTTCTTAATACTCACCTAACCAGGCAGATTTTTTTACGAAATGTTTACTTTTCAATTATACGCCATTTTATTTAGGTCTGACATGTCATCGCATATTGTGTTATTCTACCTTGGCCAATAAAAAAAAAACGCAGCTATTTTAGAATTAGTAGACTGTTAGTTTCTTTTATCGAAGATATCGTATAATCAATTCACTTTTATTAGAACGTTATCTATATTTAATTAGAAAAAATACCCAGTTAAGCAAACTCAATTTCTAGAGCGCAGTTCTTAGGCGCCCGTTTCCGGCTTGAGCGGCGTCGCCGTCGGCGCAACCGCGCGGTGCATTATGGGACGCGTGACGTCACTGGTGCCGTCACTTATGACGTCATCAATGATGATGACGATGACGTCATCAGTGACGTCATCAGTGGCGATGACGGTGCCGATGATGTCATCAGTGACGAAGACGTCACCAGTGATGATGACGATGACGTCATTGTTATCGTCACGTGACCCCCGTGAGGCCACGCGACCCCGGTTACGTCACGTGACCCCCGTAAGGTCACGTGACCCTCGTGAGGCGACGGCGACGCCGCTTGAAGGGAGGAGTAGCAGACAGGGTGAGGAGGTGAGGAGGAGGGAGGAGGGGTATAGCCTCCCCTCAGTACCCTTCCCTCCTCCTCCTCAAGAGCTGTACTCTAATTCGGCGTTACAGGGAGTTGTAAACGGCTTTCATTTTGTTTTCTTTCTTTAAAGACGTCCCTTTTCTGAAAATAACACTAGATACTTAACCGTACTTTAATTAATTTTTTTCTTAACGTCGATATAAAAAACAGTAAAAACAGTAATGAGGTGGGTAAAAACTTTTAAATATGTGACCTCAAAACTTGGAAACAAATTAAATTGTAAACATGTCGCCGGTCACGTGATGTTTTGTCACTAAGTGCGAAAATGAATATATTGATAATTCTACTAATATCCCAGCATCTGGAAATGGTTTCTTTTGGAAGTTTTCAGTTCCTAGTTCATTCGAACGTGTATCAAACAGCGCAGGTTGTACTCTAACTTTTGAAAGATGCATTGTCATCAGCAGACAAAGGACACGTTCGCGCGTGAGATTTCAGAAGCGCGCTACCGGACAAGCGGGATCAGAATGTGTTAGTGTCCTGTCACTTGCTTGTCGGTACTGGAATCCATGTTTTTTTGTAGATCGGAGAACAGCCGTGCGTGCAGATGACTCGAATAACATGTGCCGTCGTTCTTCAATGTTGTTTCGTTCCTTTGCTGTAGGTTCGGGCAAAATGTTTATTTATAGGCGTTGCCAGATACATTAAAGCTCAGATAAACGTTAGCGCCGTGTTTGTCTTGGCTTTTTAGTTTGAACGAGAGTTTGAAGTTGCTTTTGATCTAATTTTGTCAGTGTACGTCTCGCCAAAATTAAACTCGAGCAGCGCGACAACGGTGACGTCGCGGACTACGGAACAGGATTCAGTGACCCAGCGGACCGGGTTTCGTGTTATCGTATTAGCTACGACCAAATCGGTCATCGTCATGGCTTTGGAGGCTTGACAAGTGACCAGACAGGCAGATTCTGGGACGGCATGCTTCCCGGGTCGAGCTGTTTATTTTTTTTTTTTTTTTTAAGTTTGTAGGAAACAGATATAGCGAATAGAAACCAATCGCGAGGATGACCGAGCAGGCGTTGAACTTGGCATTCCGATCGCCGTTTTTTTTTCTAAGTTTGCTCGTGAGGTTTAAGAGAGACACTAAAAGTGAAGGGGATCGAACCACATGATGCAAGTGTATTCTATAGCGTGTCTCTTCGAGCTTTACGTGGAAGAAAGCAGCGAATAAAATGGAGTGTGTCACTTCGACGAGAACGTCCACCACCACTACGCAACACCCCAAAAATAACAAGGGAAGGACGAAGAGATAATACCTACCTTTTAGCCGGAAGATGAAGGTAAAGGTTTACATATAAAATAAGTCCAATTAAAAAAAAAAATGTCGCCCGTACATATATTTTCAACGAGGCCGCTGGTCGTAGCCAAGGAGCGACCAGGGCCTTGCTAGGCCTTCCGACCCATCTTGTTAGGCCTTCCCACCGACTTGAGAGATCGCTGAATTCATTGTGATTGTTGTCGTTGCTTTGTGAACCCGTTAATCGAGCCGCCTTTACCGCGAATTGTAGTTTAGAGTACTATTTCCATTAATTTGCTGCTTGAAGTCGGGAGGCGTGCGAGGAACACGTATAAGCATGCTCGTTGATCTCCACGGCGAAGTATCCCAGCCGTGTTGGCGGCCGTGAAGTTATCGAAGGATTCCATCGTAACTTACGCAAAGTTCCCAATAGATTCGCTTGGTGTATTCGGATTTGTTTTTTGGGTTTCGTCCTACTCCCGTTTAGCGTGATAGCAGAAACTAAATGCACGCAGTAGACAGCTTCGTTGCTATACGCTAAAGCGCACAAGCGAAGCAAACCAAAGCGGAGAAAATACCTGGTCTCGGGTCGTGATCATTGTCATTACGCCACCATCGATCAACAGAATAATAATGGGTGTTGGGGCGATATATGAAAGGAGTACCTTTATTTATTTATTCTTCTGTTAGCCTCTTTGACTCAGAAATATCTGGAGAATATGACGTCCTGCAACATTTACAATATTGCACCTAATAAGGTTCAATAAAGTTTATATTGTATCTGTGTGCCAGATCTTAGAAATACAGCACAATGTTATACAATGTTAAAGTGAATCACTTTAAAACCAGTTTTTTCACATTGTACCTGTTTGACTGAAAGAAGCAACTGAATAGAGCAATAACTCTCTTAGGATTTCACGCTCTCTTGCAGCATTGAGTAATATATTTTCAGCTTGTATTTTATGTAATTTTGTGTAATAATTAGTGCTTCAGTATTATAAAAGTTTGTCCGAAGCAGTTCTTGTTTAAAAAACGTAATTTTCTGTAGAAGCTCACTATCGCGACTGAATTTTGTTCCGTCATGGCTCACACATTATAACTTCCTCGCGACTAAAAACGTAAAGTTTAAATTTTTTTTGCCTATATATTTTACACTTTACGGAGAAGGGGGGGGGGGGGGGGGGTGCTGCACTTTTACAAACAAAGCTTGAGCAAAAAGCAGGCCAAAGAGCGTTCAAGTACTGTCGCCGGTTTTGTATTGCAAGGTTTACCTCAGCGCTAAATGTCGTTGATGTTGTGCTGGAAATACAATGTCAGTTTTGTTTCCTTTTAGGAGAAAAAATAACACTAAAATCATCATCCTCCTTCTCTTCCTTGTCCTGATTGCTGGAGCTTTCATCGCAATTTATTTCATTTCAGGTGAGTTTGCGTGGGCTAATCATTTGCCTTTACTAAAGTCCCACCACGTGACACGTGTTGTAGAGAAAACGACCTTTCGTGCTTCGAGTCCTTCCTCCAATTAAATGATTGCCTCCTGACGAAGTTCTGATTGCTGGTTCTGTTGTCTTCCAGGGTCTTTAAATATACTACTCTTGAGAGTAACGGCTCTTGAGCCTCCGTGGTGTTCAGAAGCATGTTTCGAAGTTATTTCAAATTTCATCAGAAATCACGTAGAACGCTTTTTCGTGTCCTACGAGAATGTTAAAACTGTCCTTAGAAGAACAAAAGCATTTCGCTTGAACTTCCTGACACCCTAACCAAAGTTGAGAGAGTATTAATTTCGAATCTTAACAATGGCCAGTGTCGCCCACTCAGCAACAAAGTGGCATCACTCAACGGAGATTCGGGAACTGGAAGCCGACACACGAAGCCTACTTTATCTATTGACTGTACTTTGTTTTGAGGATGAGTTGCTTCAATATTTCAAATTGCTGTGCTATCCAGCGTATTCTTTAATGTTCGTGTTAGCTCTTTTGCATGCAGAAATACCCCATTTTTATGTAAAGCACTACGTATGCGCACCTCTCGTCCTCCATTTCTTGCCTTTTTGAGTTGGTTGAAAAAATACCAGCATTTTTGCTCGACGCTGAGGGCAGAAGGTGACGTTTCAATTCCCTCACCATGCGCAGTGTTTGGATGCTCCAACTACTGTTTGAACGGGCACGATAGAGCCCATCGTCATTTACGACAGTGCGATGATTTGTTCATGTAGTTCCACAAGTTTTAAAGTTGCGGTGTAATGTCGGCACCCTGCACTAAGCCCACTCCTCTCGTGCGTGATTATTTGCTCGTTATTTGCAATGTCTGTGCATGTCGCTTCTGAACTTGTTGCTCGTCTTGTCCGGCCAACAATTGTTTTCCTCATTTTAACAAATTTTATCGTTTTACAAAGGACAAGAGGTGGTAATAAATAGCGTACGTTTTACACAGAATGTGTTCATATGATTATTTTTATAAAAAACTGGAACGATGAACCGTCACGCTTCACCATCACAGTAGGCTAAATTTATTTCAAAATGCCTATATACAGTTTTTTGCAATATGCAAGTCCCACAGGCACCGCGTGGCCGAGACGCTGGATGGCGGGGGCATTGTGCGTGTTGCGGGCGATTCCATTCTACCCCGAGGGAAAGCGCGAGGATCTGGTAGCACATAGCATCAAAAAGCCATTAGTCGCGGAACCAGGACGTTAGCACACAGGTTTTGCAGCTTCAAGGATCCGAAACACACTTTCGGGTCCTCGCGTCTCGCTGCAGCGTCACGCGGCAACGGCGTGACGCTGCGTTTCGGCGTCTCGCCGCAGCGGGCCGCCAGTAACGTGGCTCTCCTCTCATCCATTGTCTGCCGCTCCATCTTTCCCATTTTGGCGGCCGCTTCTCATGGAAATCTGCCAGGTTTTGTCATTATATAGGAGGCTATGTCTCAGCTTAAGGGTGAACGGAGTATAGCTTTCCTAATCCAGACATAGCAGTGACACAGGCATGGTCATGCTCGAGAAGGCTTCGGCGTAGAAGCAACAAAGTGCAGGGCTCGCGGAAGGGCTTTTAGAAATGCCTTCACGCAATCTGGAACTGTGCGTAGTGGCCTTAAAGCATAGCACGCGCATATTAGTTTCAGTTTCGTGATGGGGAGCACTTCGTCAGCGTCATGCCACGGCTGGAAATGGGACAGGACACAACACGAAAAAAATCACGCGACAAAAAAGTACTGTCAAAACAGCACGCGTCAAAACAGCACGCGACAAACAGCATGGTGTCAAAACAGCAGAGAGACACAAGAGCGGGTGGCGAAAGAGAAAGTGAAAAAAAACAGCACGCACCTAGATGCATGATTTGCTCTGTAGGACACATTAATAATTAGCAGCACCCACCGAAATTACTTGGTGATATACTTGGTCTCAATATTGACTATTGTTAGCCGCGCATGCTTAAAGCGCGATCTAGTTGCTTTCGATGAAGCCTCGGCGCCTGCACGAGCTCTCGGGCAGCGAGTGCTCCAGAGGCTATGGCATAGCCTCCTCTATACTCACAAAGCCTGGCACTTCGACGACGGAGCCATAGAGTGCCCGGTCGCAGATTTGGAGTTCGAGGATCTGGTAGCACAGAGCATCAAAGAGCCATTTCTGGGGGAACCTAAAGCCCCTTTATGTTTTAAAAGTATCGCGAAGTGCGTCGATGCGCGAGGCACGTGCAACGTACAGCCCTTGGGGATATCATGGCGGCACAGCGCAGCACTGAGCTAGATTTCAGACGCCTTGTTTTTCCCACAAGTGGAGCGCGGCACGTTTCTCGAGCATTTCCACAACAATGAATGGCGCCGCTTTCTCAGGATAGAGGGGCTTTAGGGGAACCTGGATGTCAGCGCACAGCTTTTGCAGCGGCGAGGACCCGAAACACTCTCGCTCGCTCGGAAGAGGTGTGTTTAGGCGTGCTCAGCAGAACATGTGTCTTACCGTTACATTTTATTATCTACCGTTATTTGACTTGGTATATTTATCTGCGCCCTCATTTTTTTTGCCTACTTATAGCTTTTCTTGCATGGTCAGGAGTATAAAACCCTCACATACCAAGCAACTTTAGCTAGATTTCTCGACGCCATATTAGTGACTGATTGATTGTTAAACCATAAACTTAATGTATCGATACAAATGCTGCACCCTATTTTCCCAAAGGAAGAATGACGATCAGAAATGACGAGTTTAGTGAAACTGTTAAAGAAACAGTTCCTTTGATGTACACGCTTGTTTTACATATAGCTTACATGCAGTAAACAAATGCCATACGCGAAAACCTGGCGTATGGCTTTGAACCCGATTGGATGCATCCTGTTTGTTCGTCGATCGATCTTCTGTTGGGTGAAGCTCTGCTCGGTCTTCAACATATACATTGCCGTTACAACAACCTAAAAGCATGGCACCGGAGTATTCAGTCTTCGCTCGAGTTTCAACATCCTGACCCGTCCCGACTCATTGAAACCTTAAGGACCGAGTAAAGCCTCGCCCACCAGAATATGATCGACGGCCAAATAGGATGCACACCATTGGGTTCACAGCGATCCACGAGAATTTCGCAACGACTACAGAACGATCCGTTCCAGTTTAAAGCACACCGCCTCATTGACACTCTTTTGTGCTGTCGCTTTTCTGACTGCATATGCAAGCTAATATGTAACATGTATAATAAAGGTAAATGTAAAAAAATAAATTGCAGTTTTATTGAACTCCAGGACTGTGACCTTCATTTCTTCTTTAGGTAAATAGGGTGCGGTATTTGTATTGATATGAAGCGTTAACGATTTAACAGCCAACGAGTCATTAAAAAGGCATTTAGAAATTTAGCACCATTGCCTACGGAGGGAAGGCTTTATATTACTCAATATGCACGTAAAGCTATGCGTAGCTAATCAAATCTAACGGCGCAGGTAATTATATAATGTCATATAGCGGTACTTAACAATATGCCAGAACAATCTAATAGGCATGTTCAGCTGAACACGTCAACACCAAGTTTTAAATTTCGGTGCATGCTGATAATACTGTGGCCTCAAGCGAAATAAAACATGTATTTACGTGTGTGCTTCTTTGTCGATGTGCTAAGTTTCGCGTACTTTTTTGGCACGTGTTCTTCTGTCGCTCTGCTGTTTTGACACAGTGCTATTTTGACGCGGGCAGTTTTGACTCGTGTTGTTGTGTCGTTGTGCTGTTTTGACGCGTGCTGTTTGACCGTGCTGTTTTCTTTTCGCGTGCTGTTTTGTCTGTGCTGTACTGTCATGTTGCCTCACGGCCATCTTCTTCGAACGCACAAATGCTGTCTGAGAGAGACCGGCCTGAGTCAAGGCGATTATTCGGAATGTTTTAAAGCACGAAATCCGTGCCATCCCTCTAACCAATTAATGGGCAGTTTAACGAAAAATATCTTTTAAATATAGGACTCAGGTATAACTTTATTATTGATTATTTGGCTGTGCCTGTTCTAACATTTTACACCAGAAACAACTGATAAAAAACAGTGATAACTATACTTCATTTCAGCTTAGGTCCGAGCGCGGCGATGTTATGAGCCGAAGGGCTAATCAAACAGCGAAAGAGGCACAACGTCATGGCGTGCTCTCTGCATTGATAAAAGTAGCCGGTATTCGCCGTCTTTCTGCGCGTGCTCCTCCGCCGGCTAGACCTAACAAGCGCTGAGAGCACGCCATGAAGTTGCGCTTTTTTTGCTGTTTGATTGGCCCTTCGGCTCATAACATCGTCCGTGCTCGGACATAAGGTGAAAAGAAGTATAGTGTGTTTCGAGCCTTTGTGATCATATCTCTGGGTATGACGCCAATAAAGCGCGCTCTTCCGATTAACCGAAACCAAAAACTGTTGATCGTGTTCAAGCCCGGCTAAGCACCGAGTGAGTGGCCTCCCCTTAAGGCAGTATGGAATCGCGTGAAGCAAGCGCAGTGCCCCCGCCAACCACCGCCTCTTCCACACGCTCCCAGGGGTTCTTTTATATTCCAGGAGGTTGTACTTCGGGTTTATCAATAAAATACAAATGGAAGAATTCACCTAAAGGGATTCGACTTTAGACTAACTACTACCCGACCGTGCTAAGCGGAACTCGAGTGTCTGTATATCTAAGAGTTGACTTACAAAGTCAAATATTTACACCAGATTAATTATGCTAAGACCGGGGCACGCATATTCTTTTGATCTATCGTGTGCAGGATGTGTGTGATTGCGCTAGACCCACACAGATCAGCTCTATTCCCACCAAAAACAAACATCATGCACAACCCACACGATTCATGATGTGTGCTAGTTCAACACATTCTGTTTCCCTCTTCACATTGTCAGTGTGATCAGACTGATGTAATTTTGTTTTCTAAAAGCGCCATGCACAATAAAAGTTGCTTGAACAGTTGCTTTAACAGAATCTGGAACGGACGAGACAAAAGAAACCCCGAAGGACTCAGGATCCAATGCTTCTGGTTCATTGGCATATCCACCCGCTTCCATTGGGGGCGATGCTATCGTCAGGACAGCGGGTACATCTGCTATGCCATCATCAACAACAACAAAAACAAGAACACGTGAGTAAAATGTCACGGCGACTCAATTTTGATTCCCGCTTCGCTGGGAATGGCTTCCAGCTTGGAATGTTTTGCCGGTAGAAAGGAAAGTTCTCTGAACGGCCGACTAAGTGTTATTGAGCAAGGTGGTGCTCACCGTTTATTCCAACTACAAAAACATACTTGCCAAGGCACACGCACAACTCGTACTGGGTTATTGACAGGAGCATTTTAGATTAATCAACTATTGTTTGCCGTCATATGTGCTTCAGATAGCCACGGCCAAACCTCGACGTTAGGCCTTGTTTGGTGAAAGAGCAACAAGGCTGGGAATGTGCGTGCCCCGTCGTCTCAGTTTTTAAAATGCGTTGAGTGTTCCCTTGTCAGTATAGCTTTGTTTTGTCCTGGTGAAGTAATGCTGTGAATCTGCCTTGTCTGGAGTCTCGGGAGTAATGGCCTTCGTTCAATGTCTTAAATAAAAAAAAAGAACTTTTTACATCTTTTTTTTTTTTATCCCACCAGTGTTCGTCTGCCGCGTTCCACGTACGGGGTGTAGGGCTCAAAGGAGACTAATTTAATTTGCTATAATATTTGTCGCTCAATCTTTTGTGATATTTGATAGTGGCAACACACATTTTCGACTTTTTGTTTCCTCTTAAAGCTCGCAAACGAACATTGTTTATTTGGGGAAAGCGTAATTGCAAAGCTAGTGAGTAACTTTCTCAAAATTACTACCTGAAAGTAACTCATTACGTTACTGATATATCAACCTAGAAAATGTAATATTTTACAATATTAATTACCGCAAACACTAATTTAATTACGGTATTTTCTTTGGAGTAATGTATATTACGGCACATCTGTCTACCGGAGAACAGGACGGGACGCATACGCATGTATTGGACACGGGGTGGGCATTAGCGTTCGGTTGCTGCTCGCATCCAATCAGCAAGTACGCGACTTCCAGCCGAAAGATGTCGCAGCACTCGTGTCCAGTAGGTGTTCCGCGCTAGTTTTGACAGCGGTAGCTGTTGTGCCCCGGCCAAAAACGGCGGTGTCCGAAGACAAAAATCCACGTGATAGCGGGGAGAGGGTGCCCTCCCCTTCGCCGTCGTTCCTCCCTAAACCACGTCAACTGTGTCCAGGACACAGCCAAACAGGGAAGGAAGGCCGGGGATCCCGCCTGTGACGTCGCGCTAGTCGGCCTAGGCGAAGCCCGAGCACTCCCCGGAGCAGTGCTCAAGGGTTGTTGAGTTTTTTGGGCCAAAACATATTTATTTACTGCCTCGTTAAAAACATAACGGCGGTAACTGTGCTGCCTAAAATATCCGTTTTTTTTTTCTTGTTGTTAGTCTTGCCATTTTTTTTAATTCGTTGCGTGTTTAGCAACTTTGTAGTTGAGTCTGCAGCAAGTATTTTATGCTTTCGTTGTCGTTTTCTATATTGACATTACAAGAGAGGTTGGTAGATGGTAACACAATTACATAACACAATTAAAGTGGGTTCGGATCAGATTGGTGACGACGATGACGAAAAGGGGGAAGCGAAGAAGGAAAAGAGGAGTACGGTATATAGAATAATTGTAGGATAAATCGACGTTTTAGATTAACCAACAAGTTCGTAATACTAATCTAGGGACTATTACATATTGGCCGAGTCGACAGGATTCTCAAGCAGGAGCCAACATGTGGGTAACATTTACCATGGATAAAACGGCAGACAACGACGTCGTCTTCCTAAGCTACCAAGAAGAAAATGATGAACGACGGCTGCCTGGACACGTCAGCACTCCGGAACTCATCGAGTTTGTTCTTCAAAAGGCCAAGCTCTCACCCGAGGAACTCATCAGCAAAGGGTCGGTTAAGGTGAATATCCAGCTTTAGAGATTTGAAGACTTCAGTTCTACACCCAGCCTCCGTTACCCAGATCACCCGGTCGCGTCAGCTTCTACTGTAGCAGTCATTATGGAGTCAATACAGTTGCATCAACAGCAAATGGCGCAGCAAACTGAGCTAATGGGAGCGATTGTCTCGGCACTAAAAGCCCAAAACGACCTCTTTTTGAGGTCGTCAAGCCAGATATATTCGACTGTATCTCTTCAAGTACGGAGGCCTGGATCGATTTTTATGAATATGCTTCAGAAAGAAACTACTGGGTAACCGAAGAAGATAGGATTAAGAACATGCGTCTTTATCTTGATGAAATCGCCAAGAAGTGGTATGATCTGCACCTGAGAGACCACATCGCGGCAAGCAGGAGCGATTAGAAACACAACTTTTTGAATGGTTTTAAGGAAAACGCGGTAGAGGGATGGGACCGCGCGATTTTCGTCAAGTTCCAATGAGGCTTTCCACTGGTTGAGAAGTCTTCTTGAACTTGCTGAACCAGGGCTGCCACCTCCTGCAACAGTAGCCCTAATTACCTACGGGCTTCCCCGAGACCTGCAAAAGCAACTTTAAGAACGATCACCAAAGTCGCTGCAAGCACAACTCATGTGTCTTCAGTACCTGCCCGACCCACTGGCTCGCAATAATTAGTATGAGAGCAGTCGGATGACTCAAGACTTAATGGGTAGAAAACACGATCGTCTACACGATCGTCCGCAGCGGCGTAATTACGACTGGAACCGGTCGACGAACCTCGGTTGCAACACAGGCTGGTCGTTTGGAAAACTGCCCTCGCACGGGGGAAGAAGATAAATAAAACAAATAAAGTATGGTGAACAGACACACCCGAGGACAAACCTGGAGACTGTTTATTTGTCTTCTTCGAGTTTATTACACATCGAAATCACAGTGGATGGGTGAAAAATGCAGGCATTGGTGAACTGTGGAGCATCAATTTCTATCATAAACAAAACCAGGGCCAATCTTGACAATGTTTACAGCAGAAAGACCGTCTGCGTACAAATGTATGACGGAAAACGACAGCTTCATCATCATTGGATCAAAGTTGTGTTTGTGTTTCAAGGGCGATGTGCTGAGACTTCAGCACTAGTTATGAATGGGGTAGAATATGACTTTTTGTTGTCCATTCCTGACATCAGCCAACTCAGGATAAACATCTTTTAGAATGATGAAGTTTAAATGGAAAGACAACCTGATACCAACAGTTCACTTCTTCCAGAAACTCAAGGACGAAAACTGAAACTGGACAAAACAAGAGGTTAGCCAGAAGTATCCAGAACTGTTTTGTGTCACCACCTGTCCTCCTGCCACTCTCTTAAAAAAAGGGTACTGTAGTATCCTCCTTAAGGGGGTAACTGACTTGCACAAAGGGCAACCCCTTTTGGAGGTATCGTTACCCCCTGCATCGAGGGTGCAAACTTACCCCCTGGGTTAGGGTGCAACATTGCCTCCTTTTGGAGGTAACCTTAGTTCCTTTTGGTGTTAAAAGTGCATCCTTTATGGGTCAGCCTTTACCTCCTTTAGGGGGGAATTTCAACCCTTTTGAGAGGTAAGACGACGTAATTGAGGGCGCTGCTTTTACCTCCTTTTGGAGGGAACTATGATTCACTTTGGGGTTGAATGCACACGATGAGGAAAACAGCTCAGAAATCGCGAACTACGAAGAACAAACACGACAGAAAAGTGCTGTCCTCTCATGTTTGTTCTTCGTAGTCCGGGCTTTCCGAGCTGTTTTCCCCATCATGTATAACAGCAACCAACTGGCCCAGTTCACCACCTTATTACAGGTTAAATGCACACTTGATGGAATCACTTTGGAATCACATGACAATGTTTTATTGTGGCTGTCACAAACAAAATGGCATAAAACTCAATGGCATGACTAGACATCTTATAAAAGTTCTAAGATTAAACCACTAAGCGCAATAAAGGCATCTGGAACAACACTTTCGGGGCTCTAGTCGTAGATAAAGATGAACTAGAGGCAGAATGCAACCAGGACTGCCTCAGCAGGCGACGCGGCTTCGAGATCTCCCTCCATTGCCGCATAGCTGGGCGCCTCAGGATTAATTAGGCTTGAGCTGACAGCCACCGGGTAGATTGCACTGCCTGCCTGGAACCAAAAAAATGTGGAAATCATGTGATATGAAGTTGAAACATATCATCCCCAATTTGAAGAAACTGTGAAGAAATATTAGATTTTTCTAAGTCGCATTTGGAGCATTTGATGGGCCACTGATTCCAGCGTTATAAAGCATCGACCATACTTACCGGACGTGACCAGTTTAACTGTTGACTAACTACCACTGACTAAACTTATCACATGGCGGGTGGTAATCATAGATTAGTAAGCACTTTGTATTCACCGGTCATGTTTAAATTTGTCACCCCGATTTACTTAGGTGACTAACAAATCTTAGTCAAAGGTGTACAACTACTGTAGCAGGTTAGTATATACAAGTGCTGATTGTTGGGCGAGTTGGTATTGTACGTGAAAAAAACATGATTGCGCTTTAAGACAAGGACTGAGGAAGAACATACACCACAGAGCGCTACACCACATTAGCTACTCAGCACCACAGCAGATCCCTATGACCGCCAACCCTAAGTGCCGAACTTCGGAAAATATGCAAATATTTTTGCCGAAGTGCTCTGCCAGATGAAAATTGAATTTGTTTTATTCAGACATGAGAAGAACAGCACACAAGGACGAGAAAACATAAAAAGACCACGCCGAAAAATACACACTCAAGCGCCTTGTGTGTCTTACTCTAATTTATTTACTCGAAGTATACCCTCAAATTTCTCTGGAAAATGAACGAACACCACACACACAAATAAAATTAAAAAATCAAGAACCTCATTTCAATTGCCCAAATGCGAACAAGAACATCAAAATAATATATCTGACTACGCATACCTGCAGTTGCGTCCAAGGTAGCAGGCATCCAGTACCCTCGACGAAATCACCCTACAAAGTTGACGCAGTAGGAAAGCAATATATTCAATCAACTTCAAATAATGCAAACTTAGTCATCTGACTCGCCTATTGCATGATCAGCTTTTAAAAATGCCTGCTCACACGCAGAAAAAGAAATGCCAAGACGATATACTTGCTAGTCTCTCTGCCGGCAATAACGTAATGACCTTATTAAGTAATATACTACTATTAATGTTTGCGAAGCGCACGAATAATTTCTAACTGCCTAATGTCGAACTTCGGCAAATATGTAAAAAAATTTTGCCGAAGTAATTTGCCAGATTAAAATTTAAAATTGAATCTATGTTTTATTTAGACATGAGAAGAACAGTACACAAGCACGAAAACACAAAAAATAACACCGAAAAAGACACACTCAAGCGCCTTGTGGGTCTTACTTTATTTAGTTACTCGAAGTATACACTCAATTTCCTCTCGGAAATGAAGAAACAGCACACACACAAAATAAACATAAAGATCAAGAGCCCCATTTCAAGTGCACAAACTGGAACAAGAAAATCAAAATAAAATATCGGACTCCGCTTACCTGCAGTAACCAGTGTTAAGAACTGTAACGAGATGAGTCCAAGGTAGCAGGCATCCAGTACCCTCGACGAAATCACCCTACAACGTTGCCGCAGGACGAAAGAAATATATTCAATCAACTTCAAATCATGCAAACTTGAGTTATATCTAACTCGCCTACTGAATGATCAGAGTTTTAGAAATGCCTGATCACACGCAAAAAAAATGCCAAGACAATATAATTGCTAACCCGCTGCCTGTAACAACTTCATGACCTTATTCCGTAATATAATACTATCAATGTTTGCGAAGCGCACGAATAATTAGCCCAGACATTTCTATTCGGTACTTCAAGGCAACGTGACATTTTACCAAACTATTTATTAAACCTCGTTAAATTAAAAAAAAAACAAAAAAAAAACGTTGATATTAAAAATCAGTGTTTAACACTGATTTTTACAAATATCACCGACATTGAGAATAAATCGCGCCGGTTGGCCGGTGCCGCCAATGAATGCCTGATCGACTACTGCTCTGCGGGGAAAAAAACAAAATAAAACAAAAAACAACCACCTTATGAGATTTTCAAATATCTGATCAGATCCTCAATTTAACGTCCGACGCGACACACAAACGGCCCCAAAAAGAGAAAACCTCCTACTCCCTCACGCCTTAAACGTAGGCGACACCCGATTGAAAAGGCGTCTTGCTGCCCGGCTCGCGGAACCGCCGCTCTCCCCCTTCGTCCACCCCACACACATACACCGGGAAAAGCTGCTGGCTAAGCCACTGGTTAGCGTATGTCAACCTTCTAAATGTGCGCTAGTGCAAGCGACAGTCATTCCTGTTCTTGCTCTTTATGAACTTCGATGGTCTAAACCTTGTCTGCGTTCGCGCCACGCACTAATTTTATCGAACGCTCGACGCCTTCAAACGTGCCAACATGTCCGCCAACCCTTTGTCTAAGGAAGACGGGGGTCGCCTTCCCGGGCGGTCATAACCGACGCCAACTGCCGACCGCGCAGAACATTTCCTTACCTGCATACGGAGCACACGACTTGGATCTTCGACTGAAGTCAAAGCAGCGCTCTCGGTGACCTCGTAAGAAGAGACTGAACCGAACAGAACAATAAAGAACGTTCCTGCACCGGGACGCCTCCGTCGAACGTTCGAGAAGAAACACCGTTATGCCGTCATGACCGGGCGCGTCGGCGGCGAAGGCGCGGACACTCTTCGGCCGGGCAGGCGCTCTCCCACGCATGCGCGAATAATCACGTGTCATACGAGGAGACCAATTAGCGAACTCGTTTGCGCCTTTCCACACCCAATCGCAGCGCCCAGGCTTTGGCAGTGCAAAACAGGTGCACCCTCTGGGAGGTAATACATGCCGCCTTGGGGCCCCTTCGCGGCGAACTTCACCTGGTAGCACCGCATTCTTCGTGTTTGCTGCGCTTGAGGAGGTAAAAAGCTGAGCGCTTTACCCCTGGGCGGGAGGAGAGTGGTAAAGGCGGTCTGTTACCTCCTTTTGGTCCCCTTTTTTCCAAGAGTGCACCACCGAATTTCAAGTACCTTTCGTACTCACCGACAAGAACGTTATTCGTAAATGACGTAAAACATGACAAGAGAAAAGAAGCCATTGCTGAAAGAGGAACTACAGACGATGTTGGTTGCGGACATCATCCGACCTTCAGTTTCATTGTTTGCCTCACCAGTGACCATCGCACCTAAAGAAGACGGGTCGTTGAGGTTGTGTACGGACTATCGCGCCCTCAGCAAACAGACAGCCCTGATTCCTTTCCCGATGCCAGGAATTGACAGCAATATTGATGAAACGGATGGATGCCAGGTTTTCACGCGGATCAGCATCTGTAAACGCTTCTGGCAGGTACCGTTGGCCGAATATACAAAACTTGTACACGGCCTTCACTGCACCTTTCAGTTTGTAGGAATAGAACCCACTACCGCTTGGCTAAAGAAATCACCCGAAATGGTTCCAGATAATGACGACAACAGTTCTGAGCCAATACATCGAAACCTTCTGCCAGGAGTACTTCGATGATGTCCTAATTTATTCCAAATCAAAGGAGGAGCATGTTGAACACCTGTCCAAGGTGTTGTCAGCACTAAGTGAGGCCAGCCTAAAAATTAATTTTAAAAAGTGTGAGTTTTTTCAGAGCAAGGTGATATTTCTGGGCTGGGTATTTGATGGTTCCCCGAAGAGTACCAATGACGAATCCGTCATCAGAGTTCCAAAAATGGTCACGCCATACAACGTGATTTTTTTAGAGTTTTTCTGGGACTCGCTGGACACTTTAGAGCATTTATTAAGGACTACGCCTTGAAAACAAAGTGCCTCACCAGGCTGATGCAGAAAGGTGATGAGTTCGAGTGGACTGTCGAATGTGAGACAGCATTTCGTAGCTTAGTCCAGAAAATTTCTTTTGACCCGGTTCTTCATATAGCCGATTTGAGACTCCCTTTTGAACTTGACAGGGATACCTCTCAATATGAAGGAGGAGCTGTCCTATACCAGCTGGACATCACAGAGCAAGGTCATCGCCGAATTCGAGTCGTTGGCTATTGCAGCTGCACATTTTCAAAGCCTGGATTGAACTAGATTTCTACTGAGAAGGAATCACTAGTGATTCTCAAAGCTGTGATGCACTTCCGCTCACACCTGGAGGGAGCAATATTTAAGTTGTTCACAAAGAATCAACCATTCAAACATCTGCTCAACATACTCAGTCTAAAGAAAGATTATCAAGGTGGTTCAACGAGCTTCGACAGTTTCATTTTGAGGTATCTCACCGGCCAGGGGTCTACCTGACAAATGGGAATGCCTTATCGAGATAGTTAATTTCACCAAACGTAGACAATTCAGAAACTATAGATGAAGTGAAACTCTGAATTGAGACCGAAACTTTGAGTTTAAAAGATGGAAGGTACCATGTTCCCAGCACTCATGTCCCCACGAGAGCCCAGCGTCAGGCGACCATAATGAATCTCGGAGGACGTACAAGAAATGAACAAAAATGCTCTCATGGCCGAACATGAAGCCCGATACGAAACGGTGCATAAGACCATGTCAGCGGAAAAATTGACGTCACGTTACCTAAGCAACAGTTCGATTCCCTCTAAATTTAGAGGGGAAAATGACGTAAGATGACTTGGTGTCATGTGAACTATGAACAAATTCAGTTTCTCCGCTAGGTTTAGCGGGGAAATTGACGTCACATGCGGAGGAGGAGGAGGGCAGAGGAGGAGGAGGAGGAAAGGAGGAAGATGGGAGATGATAAAAAGGAAGATCGGAGGAGGTTGTGAAGGGGAGAAGAGGAGGAGGGGAGAAGAGGATGGAAAGATCAGGAGTAGGGCAGGAGGAAGAAAGGAGGGGAGGACGAGAAGCAGAGAAGGAGGGGAGGGAGACTGGAGGAGGAGGAGGGACATACCCTCCCCTCCTCCTCCTCAAGAACTGAGCTCTAATTGTGCGTTACATAGATTACCAAACGTCTTTTTTTTACATTTGTCTTAGGAAGCATAGACTTCGATAAGCAGAGGAGAAAATCTTATCGATATAGGTCCGCTTTAATGAATTTTGTTGAATTGTAACACCGGTATATTTGAAACTCTCCGCATTAGTTAAGTTAGCATTCCCATAATTACAACAAGGAGGACAGACACTTTTTATGTGAATGTATGCCGATTTACAAAAATGTATTCGCATTTGCCACTTCTCACTCCGCTGCCTTAAAAATTGCGAAGTCGTGTTTAGGTTTATTTGATCACGTGTGTGCACCCCTTGTACCGTAGCGAGCATCGTTGCCGAACGTATCGGAACAATCTACTAAACATTCCTCTTTGACACGATTCTTGTATCGCTATCTTTTTTCAAAGAGCGCAGTACCACTACGAATCCCGAACGAAAATGTCAGAAAAAGACCAGACTAAAAAATATTAAATCCGCTTTGGATATCAAATTTGCATTGAACGAATCTCCGGTTTAATCCGGGTGGAAGTTTTTGTTGGATTTTGTTTTCAGACCAGGAGTTTTTTGCTCACTTTCACTCAGTTTCAATTCGGTCCAGCCCGCTTTCAGGGCTCCCGATATAATCCGGCCTTTCGGCTTCGACGATGGAATAGGGCTGATACATTCGCCGCTGTCAAAACACACAACTCTATAAGCGAAAGCCGCTAGTGCGATCGAATAACAAGTGGACACCGCATTTCGGGCCAAATACGGGCGCGACAAGTCTTTGGATCTCACCAAAACGCCAAGATTAATTTAGTTTGCACGTAGTTCATTAAACATTTTGCATAACGGACGCAAGTGATCTTTTTAAGTTTGTCACGTATATTAATAAATTAGAAACGGCCTATGTCGCATACAAGTTCGAATGTGAAACCGCTCGGCGAAACGCCAGGCAAAAAACTTTAGGTTGAGCGGTTTAAGTGTCAATGCCATTTTCCGCTAGAAATCGGCAAGGAGACGGGGAATGTCCGTTGCCACAAACTTCGGGCGAGTAAAATGTACGCACAATGAGAACAGAAAACTCTAAACAAGTAGTCTGAAATCACTGGCGCACAGCACAATCCCAAATGAAACTCTCAGAAACACTCAACGTCCGGTGCGCAAAGGCAGCACACACCGCAGTCAGAAACGACACACTTCACGCGGACACCGGCAACCGACCACAAGGACGCCGAAGAACGAAAGTGCCGCTCTGTGTACGCAGCTTGTAACAAAGCGCGATTCCCGCTCTCTAGATGTTCCAAATAACAGGGGAACAACTATTCAAGGGTTACACAAAGCAAAATTATTGTTTGTCCCCGTGGCATTACCGTATTTCCCATTCTTTATGTTTTATTTTTTTTTTGTAATGGACATGACGAAGGAATTCCTTTGGTACTATTTTGTAAGCATAGGAAGAGCATTTTCAGTGGTCCTCCTTTTTTTCATCACTCGCTCGTGTTTCTCCCCTCCTTCACCACTCTGTCGCTGGCCGCCTGCTTTTTCGCGTGTTTGTTGTTCGTTCCTCTCATTTTTGTGCCCAGGGCGGGCACGGAGTAGAATGAACGGCGCCGTCGGTGCTTGCCCGTTGGCCGAGGGGCGAGCCGCCGAGCTGAGGAGCCGCAACGGGGATGATAGCTGCCAGTTGTGATCGTGCTTAGGCAGCCGGACAAACCATAGCCACCCAGAGGAAAAGCCGGGGAACTCCCGCGGTCTCATGTGTACCCGTCGTCACCAGTCGGTCTATGTTGTAGCTCCGGCTCAGCGGATACACACGATATGGCAGTGCACGTGGGCTTACGAGAGATCGGCGCGGATGGCGAAAGAACGAGGGAACGACCAGGAATAGGCCCACTGATAACGTAAACAAAAAAAAAAAAGACAAAATTCCCCCTTTTTCTCCTCCTCTTCGCTTTCTTCCCCCTGGGTCTCACCCACCACCCTCCCTCCCTCTCCCCGATGCAACCCCGTCGAGCTTCGGGAGGCAAAGTGAGACGAGTAAACGTTTTGTTTCATGTCGAAAGCCGCTGTCGTCTGTTTCTCTTCCATGTCCCTATTTTGCTATTGTAAGAAAAGAGAATATTCATTCCTTTTTAATATGATCGATAACTTAAGCCTAATGATTGCTTCAGAATCGAAAGGGCACGCAGACTAGTGAAGTTAGATACACTGCGCAGCAGGAGAACGGCGCGGGATTTGATGTTCCTCTACAATGTGATGAACGGAGTTTTCGATTCACCCTTGCTTCTCAACTCCATCCGCACAAAGGAGTTGTTGCACTGTTTTAACGTTGAAAGAATTTGCATTTTCTACTTTTGACATTGTTTATCTTGTAACAAGGGAGAAAAATCACATCTCCTTTCTTCAAATCGTTTCGATTCTGCCGCGTAATCATGAGGCAAAACCTGGAATATTTCCCAACCTCCAGTCGCGAGCGGCGGCTATGAGAACCACGCGGCATGACGTCAATGAGGGACTTGAAAAAGAAAGGAAGTTGTGCAAATACCTGCTGGATAAAAGGTAATTTTTCTATAAATCTTGTCGTTCAAACGTAAATATAAATGCGTCAAAAACCTGGTATCATCAACAAAACTTTTATCATACGGAGTTTTAGTGGCGCCATCTATCCGAGGCAACCGAAGCCGTCAGCTCTACCTGCTACCGCGATCAGCCGCCAGAAGCCGAAGGGGGACGGGGGCAGAGCCGGACGGGGATGGCCGGACCCGGATGAGAGTTCCCTCCTTTCGCCATGTTGACCGCGCTGCGCAAGCGCGTGGTCGCGAGCGGGTGAGCTCTCGCTGTTTACTGATGGCTCTAGAGAGAGAGCTTCACCGGAACCCCGCGTATCCCCCATTCACATCACAGCGCACGTGACTCGGAAGATGGTGAAGGAATTCAGAGGTGCCGAAAGCCTCAATCTTTATCCGTATAAAATAAAAACTTGGACATGAGGGAAAAAGCTTTTTTTTTTTCTTTACTTCAGAAGGGTCGAAACACCAACTCGCAAGTTATTTAGGCAAAGCACTGAAAGGGTTGCACAGCTCCTTTAAGGCTCGTCCACACACTTGTAACCGATAGAAACAAGACCGGTTTTTAATCCTCTTGGGAGGTCCTGGGGCTGGGTGCGCTGCTGCGGAACTGGTCCTAACCCCCGAATTCAGGAAGGTTCCTTTCCTTAGATCAGCGCCTTTCCTTTCGTAAGTGGCCACATTTACGAATCATGAATCAACCTTACCTTAGACTGGCTCCTTTACTCAAAGGTTTCCTTAGACGTTTCCTTACGAACGAAGGAAGCGACGTAGCTACCTTCGATGCTTCCTTTCCTTTTCTACTTGCAACATGGCGACGTCGTCTAGGGAGCTCGATGATTACGATGATTTCGAGAGTGTTGTTGATTATTCGTGTAGGGCAGCCGAATTGTGCAACGGAGAAATCTACCCAGTCCCATTTATCGTGCGTCCCCCGCTCAGAGATCGGCGAAACCCTATGGAGGTTTACAGTGATCGGGAATTCTCGGCACGCTATCGCTTCTCCAAAACAACGGTCCGAGAACTGCTGTGCCTTTTGTGCATTCGTCCGAGCACCGACAATCGCGGGAAACCTCTCTCGCCTATGCTCCAGCTGTTGGTGGCACTGCGTTTTTATGGGGCAGGTGCGTTTCGAACAGTTATCGGCGATCTGATCAACGTCTCCCAGCCCACTGTGTGTCGCGTCGTCGGCAACATCACCGACCTGATTATACGGGAGCTCTTCCCAAAAGTGGTTCAGTTTCCCGATGCTACCGGGCGCCGCAGCGTAGCGCACGCTTTTTACAAGATCGGCAAGTTTCCGGGAGTGACCGGCTGCATTGATTGCACGCACGTGAGGATAAAGAGTCCCTACGGCGACGACGCTGAAGTATTCCGTAACCGGAAAGGGTGCTTCTTCATCAACGTGCAGGTGAGCGACTCAAGAAGTTTTTCGATGTGCGCTAACGTCCCTTCATATTTTTTTTTTAATTTTTATTTGCTCGTGAGAAACGCATATATGCCCCTCGTCATTAATTGTATTTTTGTAAGATGCTACTATGAAAGGAGTGTTGACGCAGGGAAGCTCTCACTTGATTTTTTTAGCGAACAAAACACACCCAGAACTCTGTTAAGTAACTTCCACTGACTAGTTTATTTTGCATATCCATATCGAAAGGGGAAATGTCTGCAAAGTGCTTAATATTTCTATTTAACGCATCAATATTTTAGATTTTTAACAAGCTAAATTTAGGTAAGAAGAGAGTTCCAACCTTCGGTGTCAAGATGTGACTCATTTCAAGGAAAAAATGAACTCCACATTTATTCCCAGTGTGTATGTGCATCTACAGGCCATCACAGGACCCGAACTCCAGTTCTTCGATGTCGTCGCATGCTGGCCTGGCTCCGTCCACGACAATAGTATTTTTGACAACTGTCGAGCCAAAGTCCTCTACGAGGAAGCAGTAATGACTGGGGTGCTCCTTGGGGACATGGGCTATGCCTGCACGTCGTACTTGATAATCCCACTTGAAGATCCAGGCAAGGCAGGCAGCCCTCATGACAAGTAAGCTATTCGCGCTATACCCCAGCAGTAAAATAGGTATCAGGATTGCACAGCTTATTTATGCGTATATAGTTTTAGTGCTTATAACCTGGCATTGTCGTGCGAACCTGATGACGGAGGTGACGATGAGCTTGTGAGTATGCAGATCGGGAGTTCAATGTCGTGATTCCTACATGCTCTCATCAATCATGCATAAGTAGGCTATACTTTGCTTCATTCCACTCTGGACTCCAGCTAAAAGCTACTGCAAGCTTCTAAAAATAGAATGTGATGGGAATTAACCGCACAGGAAATAAAGACAACTGGAAGGAACACATGAGTTGCCAGTACAGCACTTGTCCTGTCGTGTGTGTGTGTTCCTTCCGTTGTCTTCGTTTTTCAAGCTGTTAATTCCTATCATGGTAAATTCTTATACACAATGTGAACTTTTATTTCGACGAGCTAACACAAGTGCTGAACCATAAGCAGCATTCCAGAAATTCAAATCTGCGACTACACACTGACAAGCAAGAGTAATAAGGCAAGGAAGGCATAATGGGACAAAAAAGGAACACATGCTACACGAGCCATAACCGTTGCATCTTTAAGCTCAATTTGGAATTTGCACATTCATGTATGGCCAAGATAAATTTTCGTCTGTTTTATCACAACACAAAAGGAACCTGAGAATACAAGACTATTTTCACCAAGTTGGGGAACTTGCCTATACACAAAACGAAATTTTCTATGCAGGTACAACAAGGCCCAGATCAAAACTCGAAACAGCATCGAGAGGGCATTCGGGGTTTGGAAGTGGCGCTTTCCATGCCTCCACATGCGGCTTCAACACAAGCCCGAGCGATCTGCAGCCATCATCACGGCCTGCGCGGCTCTCCACAACCTGGGACGGCATCTGTTGGACCCTTTGTCCGCCAGCTGTGCCCCTGCCCCCACTGCCAAAGCCCCGGCGCAAAAGGCCCTTGCCACCGTTGCCGCGGCTTCCGGCCGACACGGGAACAAGTGTGAGAAACGCAAGTATTGCTAGGCACTTCACTTAAGTTTATGTACCCTCTTTCGGTGTCCCCCAAGGATCAAACCTAGGGCCACTTTTTTATATTTATCAATTACATCAACTCGTGCGTAAACAGTGTGGATGCTTTTATATGCAAATGACATCAAACTTTTTATGAAAATTCAATCACAAGATGACTGTGCTTTTTTACAGGATGAGATATTACGCATTTCTGAATGGTGCTCTGAAAATTGTTTACTTGTTAAGCCAGTTAAAACCAGTGTACTCACTGTGTGTAGTTTTTAAACGAGAGCTTGATTTATACCTTTTCGGCTATTGACCCACACCATATTTTGTAACGGTGGCAGACGTCTTTATAGATTTTTCTTTTGTATTATATTTTATGTGCCAACAAATTATAACCTATTGGTTCTTCTGGGGCGCGAATCAGATAAACCATTATTATTATTATTATTATTATTATTATTATTATTATTATTATTATTATTATTAATATTATTATTATTATTATTAACTTGGCCAGTGTGTTTGCGGCCATGTGCCTCAAAGCTGCCATCAGGCAACACAAGATATCAGGGAAAAGAAGCTCATTCAAAATTTCTTGTCTCATGAGCAAGGCTTTCATCCTGGTTGAAGTAACGGGTAAACAGAGCATAGATAACACTCTTTTCCAGTGACCCATGCCACGGCATATATTGTTAATTATGTAACTCTCGTAGATGCTCTTGTGGAATTTCATTTTTGAAGAAATATGGAACGAATAAAAGATCTCAAAACAAAGGGTTTTCAACTGTTTATTTTTTTTACTCAGGCAATGTTGCACAAAACGCTTCTATTTGTGGCCTCTAACTGTTTCACTGCTTTGCCTTAGCAATTTAAGCAGGACGAGCCTATTTTCGTTTCTAATTTTCATAATTTTAAGCTTATGCTCCTTCCGCCTCATTTCGTGCTCGGCTTTTAGGATCGTAAGGCGGAGGTCGTGTTCTTCGTCCTTCCTCTCTTGGTCCCGCGTGAGATGACCAAGCCGAACATCTTGTTCAGCACCTAGCGTGCGCTCCAGCACTCCAAAGCGCCCTACAACGCGGGTAGGCGCCTCCCGGCGGGGACTTCCCTGGCGATCACTCGCTCCTGCAGATGATGGAGCTGCAGCTGTGAGGTGCACCGTAGCTGCGAGGGGCACTCCAGCTATGGGGGCCGCACCACCACTAGGCACCACAAAGACTTGGCTCTCTGGCTCACCCATAGCAGAATCTGCACACAGTATGAAAAACAAAGAATACATTCACATCACATTATGATCTCTAATATGTGAAGTCTGCTGACAAAATAGAAACTACAGGGATTTAAAAAGTTGAAGGCTCTATTTCCTAAAGCGACAAGGTATGCAGGACATCCTTTTTCAACACTAATTTGGCTTACAAGACTAATGAAGGTTACATATTGAAGTGCAAGATACCCTTTTTCCTGAGTTAACACGAAACCCTTTACAGTCGAACCCCGCTTCAACCAAATTTCCGGTTCACCGAATATTTTTCGGTTTCCCGTCAACGGTCCATAGGAGTCAATGCATAAGAATTCTCTTTACAGCGAACACTGTTTCTTGTGCTGTTCCGCTTGAACAAAATTTTAGAGCAATTCGAAGTTCGAAAGTTTAATTTTCCATGCGGAAAACAAACTTTCAAGCACTGGTGCATTTTGGCGCATGAAATACGTCTACTATAAAGTTTAAATCGCGTGTTGAACCACCGGAAACTGCCACTAATAACCAGTACCCGAGCGCAACGTTGACCGGGCATGCAGGCCGCCATTACTTGATGGCGACGGCGATGAGGCTGGCCTTCCTACGCTGTTGCACCGATGTTGCTCTAGCTCTTAGCTTGATAACGATCTGCTGCAGACTATCCAAAGCCAAAGCTCAGTCTTTTTTTTTCTTCTTCTTCTTTTGTCGGTTGTCATTTTATCAGTACGGTACGACGACAATGACGGTATGCGGGCTTTTTGCACATGGCACGATGGCACCGCCAAGCAAAACGCGAAAGTTTTTATCCTTACAAGATAAAGCTCGCATCCTGGCTGAAGTTGCAAGTGGACAGAAGAAAGCTGTCATCGCCGAAAAGTTCGGAATTTCTCCGAGTTCGTTGTCGACGATTCTAAAGTCGAAAGATGCAATCAAAAAGGCTCTCGCGTCGGGGACATCGGCCAAGCGAAAGAAATTGACACCGTCGGCGCACGAAGAGCTCGACAAGGTTGCGTACACATGGTTTGTGGAGACGAGGGCAAAGAAGATACCCATCAGCAGAAGCGTCGTGCAGCAGAAGGCCTTAAATTTCGCTTGCCTGTTGGGAATCGACAACTTCAAAGCTAGCACCGGCTGGCTCAACAGGTTCAAGGCCCGCCATGACATTGTCGGCAAGATGCTTGTGTCTGGCGATGCCGACTCGCCACTAAGAGTCGGCATCGGCAGACACAGGCAGTGCTTCCGCTTGGATGTCAACAAACATTTCTGCGTTGTTGAATGACTACGAGATGTCTGACATTTACAACGCCGATGAGACACGACTTTTCTATGAGATGCTGCCGTCGAAAACTCTGGAAATGAAAGGTCAGCACTGCCACGGTGGAAAACACAGTAAAAAGTGCGTGACCATACTTGCTGTGCACCAACGCGGACGGGTCCGACAAGCGTTCACCGCTGGTTGCTGGTTATCGGCAAGAGTGCAAGGACCCGTTGTTTTAAAGGGAACAAGAGCCTTTCCGTCAAGTATGTGGCCAACAGCCGGTCTTGGATGACGCGGGCCATTTGTTTGGAATGGGTCGAAAGGTTCGACTGCGACATGACGAGGCAGGGCCGGCGGGTTTGCTTGTTGCTGGACAATTGCTCCGCTCACCGAATTCCGGATGCTAAGCTCACAAATGTGGAGCTTAAGTACTTTCCGCCTAACTGCACTTCAATAATCTAGCCCCTTGGCCAAGGTGTCATTAGAAGCCTCAAGTGCGCCTACCGCCAGCGAGTGATGCAGCGTCTCCTACTAAACTGTGCGCGCAGGTCGAGACACCAAGTTAGATCTCTACATCGCGCAGCAGATGATGGCTGCTGCATGGACTGCAACCAAACGTTCAGTCATCGCCAACTGTTTCACGCACTTGGGCTTCAAGCTCGGAGGCCCAGACGCCTACGGAGACCCAGACGCCGACTACGCCAACGGAGACCAAGACGCCGACTCTGCTGAGGATAACGAAACAGTGCGTCCGCCGGGAGAGGCCGTTACTTCTTGGGCTGCGCTTCAGGATGCCGGAACTGCGCCGTCCGGTGTCGCGCTGGAAGATTTTATCGACGCTGACAAGGATGTTATTGCTCATGAAGAAGTGAGTGACGAGGACATTATACGAAGTGTCCGCGACGAGGCGCAGTCAGATGAAGACGACGTACCGGACCTGCAGCCTCCGCCGTCCATGGCGTGTGTACTGGATGCGTTCGACATTCTCAGAAACTATGTGGCTGCGCATGATGACGACCTCGCCATGAACCTACTCGCCGAATGCGAAAACCGCGTCATGGAGCTCCTAACAAGGAAAAGGAAGCAGGCGTCATCATGGTCGGATTGTTGACATTTCATCCAAGGTAGCTGCTCATCAAGCACATCGTTAGCCCTACAATACGACAGTGTGGGCCTTGATATTCACATTTTTACCCCATTACAGCGTGTTCAGTTGCGAGCTGTCAGAAAACTACTTTTGTAGGATTATTCATATTTACTCAATGGACTTTCCATGCATTCTTTCATTTCACACAGGTGAAAGGTCGGCTTTATGGAGCTTGTATGCCGATATGTGAACATCTCGCACGGTAGTCACCAGAAGATTTTGTACCAGCGAAACTGGTAGACAGTAGGGAAAAGCTTGACAGATGTCGATCAGTGGACAAAGTGCTTTTTCACGGCACTTGCGATTGAATATTCCCTTCGGTGTGACAGGTCACGCGAGCTATCTCGTTCGGAAAACAACCTCAGAAGTTACGCTAACATTTATACAAATATGGCTGGCAGTAGTATTGGCAGAGAAACATGCAACGGTGTTGTAAGGGATGAATATCTGGTACCAGCTGTGCTGATTTTGTTTTAAGTTAAGTAAGACGACATTTTAGGAATAGAAACATTTTACTACTTGTTATTCTACTTTACTTTCCTTCCATATTCCACAAGCCAAAATTGCAAGTTATCTCGGTCATAAATGCACAAGCTGGTACAATATCACTTGCAAAGTAAGTATCGAGCCTCAGTCTGCTTTACTTTTGCGCAAACCACCGGAAAAAAGGCACTGTATCGAAAACAGTGGAATAAATGCAGAGCAATGCGACCAAGCAAATAGGCCTTACTTTGCGTCTGCTTTGTTTCTTCCCTCTTCGCTCAATCACTTTTGCGTTATGCTTCTCCGAAGTATCTACTGGACTGAGGGATGTGTGCCTCTCAGTCCAGTACAAACAATTACAAACACCTTGTAGAACATAGCAGCTGAAGGTTATCGTCCTTCAGCAGGCCGACCCCCAAAAAACTCTGGAAGGTTTCCTTCCCTTACCTGAGAAGCCTTCCAAGGAGAGCTCCTCATCAGCCCGTTGCACCACCATGGGCTCCAGGATGTCGGCCACGCTAAAGACTGCTTGGCCAGCATGCCTGCCGTCGCTGTCGCCGCCGTTGACCAGCCGCCTGGCCATGTGTGGGGCTGCAGCCCCCACAAGCATGGAAAGCTGGCTCAAGCCAGCTCCTGGTGGTCCTCCTCCTAAACAGATGTAATACCATACACACCACTTTGTAGGCAGGTTCCACAGACTTTGGGAAAACAACAAATATTACAGTGAAGAGTAAAAGCGCAACATACAGTCACACAAATATAACTTGGGAAAGGGATGCTCACCACAGACAACACCTGGCCCTAGTTTGCGTGCTGCACAATACACCGTTATCATAACAATAGGTCTGTTCGATTCGTCTGAACTGGCTGAACTAGTTCGTGCAGTGCAGGAACTGGCGCATTCGATTCAACCGGAAGTTGCATGGCCCCTGCATGGCCGCGTTTGATTCATCCCAGTGCTGCACGAGTTATTGTTGGCTTGCCTTGCTGCATACCCAACCCAGAGGAATAACACGGAGCCAACGGTATGAACAACAAGAAACTACATTTAGTTGGACATGGACGAGACGATGAAGAATACTACCAGAAAACCAACGAGCACCGGCGGCGCTTGAGTTTCGCCAGCGACTGTCTGCGCGCCGCCTCTGATCCACCTTATCTAGGCGGCACGCGACATGTGCGCGTGGCCGGCTAGATAGCGGCGGGCCATTGTGGCCATCCGCTGCATTTCCGTTAGGGTCCGCGGGGCCGTCCTGTAGAGGGTACCACGAGTCCTGGCAGATAAAGAAATCACTGATGCTGCTTCTTTCCATTACACAGAGTCTGCAGCCTCACGGCTCCTCCAACTGCCATCGCTGTACCAGAAGCTACCTGCAAATGGGTTTCGCATTCCCGGAGGCTTATCTTGTTTGCTTCGCAGATTTCGAAAACGAAATCCCCTATAAGCAAGATAGCGGCCCCCAAATCCAGAAGTGCGACAATGGGAACATCAAGTAGTGAAATCGTCATGCGCGGTTCAATGATGTTAGGCTCGGGCTGGATTCAACATACTGATGGAATCTGTGCCGCGGCCTCGCTGCCCCCAGGAACTGTAACGGCCGTCGGCGAGTGGCTGTCTGGTTTCAGCTTCACCGGCCGTAGTAGTTTCCTTGGTTGTTCTGGTTCCGGCCCTTTGCCGCCATCTCGTGCCACCTCTTGTTTGTAGTGTCCAGAAGTCTTGGACACTGGTTTCGGTGATGGCCGGGCTGCTCGCACTCATAGCAGCAGTCCGACGACGACAGTTGCCTGCTTAGGCCACTCACACCGAGGTGCCCGTCCGACCGCCTTCAGTGATCGGGTAAAGGACCACTATGGGAGGGCCTCCACTAGGCTTGCGAACGGCTGTCGTGGGGAGGGTTTGTTCCGTTGTGGCTGGGGTCAATGCTGCATCGCTGCGGGATTTCGACCGCAGCGTGCCCGTTTTTCCCAGCACTTGCAGGAACAGACTGATGAAGATGGTTCGCATGGGTGGTGATCTCTGTTGGGCCCCAGATTTCGATAGGGCGCGGCCAACGACCTCCCACCTGTCGTGGCAACCCCAGCTCAGGACTTTCATACCCCCGCTGTGACCTCAGGGGACCCCTCGATGAAGGCAAACATCCGCTTACCCCACACGGTAGAACGCCATGCATGCCACACCAACCCTCCTGGTTTATGTGGTGGGGAACGGAGGTCTCGTTCGGACAGTCCGCTTGCGTGGAAGCCCCGGGGCCCCGCCATGCCGGTTCGAGCGCGTGCATGGCTGGTGGCGGCGGCACAGTTCCGCTCGGCATAAATAGTTTCCTCGACGAGGCAGGCGCCCCGGGCTAGCTCTTCAAAAGTCTCAAAGGTGTGGCTGATGAGGTAGACGTGGTATCTTGGGTGGTACTGTCTTCTGACCTGAGCTACTCTGTCCAACTCTGGTGAATTCAGGTCCGCCCTTTTGAAGAGGGTGCTACGTCTTTGCCTTGAGCTCTCGGAGAATCTGCGTTCCGTAGCCTGCAGGCAGGAACTCTTCTCGAAGCCTTGTCTGGAAGTCCGCCAGGCTGGCTTTGCATCGCCGCTGCACGACTCCTGCACTGCTCCTACACTTTTCTGAACTCGCACTGAACTAGTTCGGAACTTTCTGGTGGAATCGAACAGACCTAATGTTAACTTGATACTGTTATTCCTCATACTCCCAACTGAAAAATCCTATTGGTACCGGCTAGGTTTTCGGAGAAAATAATCAGGAAGCAATTGGAACCAGTTACAATGAGAACTCGTGTTAATGTTGAGTTTTTGTTAGAGTTGACTTTTTTTATTAGAACAATGTTGCCAGCTGGAACCAACTAAATCACATTGGTTCCAGTTAATACCGTTGGAATTCCAAGTGGGTTTAAAGGGAAGTTTTTACTGGGTAGCCATGATCTACCGTTACAAATAAACGACCGAACGCGACGTAACTATTCGCATAGTAATAACACACGCACAGACGACGGCGCCACTGCAATGCGGGATCGGCGCCTCTCGGATTTCACTAGTACAACCTATAGTTCTCGATAGCAAAGGTTCTCGCGTAACACTAGATACCTGAATCGGACACTACCGATATGCAGCTGCCAGCACGTAAAATAAAGCCTGAAACGAACAGAACACGAGACGAAGTTAAAACAGAAAGCTCTAAACACAGTTTCCTCTCGATCCAGGGTTTATGACGTCCAGCTTAAATCGGCTCACACGCACTCCTCCTTCAACGTAGTTATGAAAAGCAAACTCACCTGTTGCAATGCGGTCTCTGTTGTCGGACGATACTTCCTTTTTCCATTTTGTTTTCAAGTTGTTCCAGCACTTCTTAAGTTGTTTGGAGTCGCGTGCTCGGACCCCGTGGTTGCTGTTATACTCGATCGTGAGGAGCTCCCACGCCTTCGCCCTTGCCTCTGTCGACGACTTGTTCGTACATCGGATTTTCGATAACGGGGTACCTCGGTACGAGCTCCGCGAGAAGGAACTTCTCGTTTTCAGAAAAAAATACCTTCTTTGGCTCGGTCATGGCGCTAAACGTAAATACAAAATTTAAAGCAAAAACAAGACTGGAAAAAAAGAAAGAAAAACAGCAGGAAAAGCAGGAAAAGCAACGAAGAAAAGAGATGGACCAGCAATTAAAGGACCGCGATAGCGAGAATAAAAGGCGCGACGCCGAGCTGCGCTGCGCGTTGCCAGACGAGACGACGACATGGTCAAAACCCGCTAAACATTCACGTCTTCAAATTATTAGACTCGCATTTTAACGTACATCGAACCCCAAAAACACATTACACTACAAATTATTTGATATTGTAGTTTTTTCAGCACGAATTTT
This sequence comes from Ixodes persulcatus, assembly GCA_013358835.2. Taxonomy (NCBI): domain Eukaryota; kingdom Metazoa; phylum Arthropoda; class Arachnida; order Ixodida; family Ixodidae; genus Ixodes; species Ixodes persulcatus. The sequence goes on along the minus strand of JABSTQ010010958.1, from coordinate 188,489 downwards.
AGAGTACTATCAATAAAATGTACTGTAATCTCGACCCCAGACGTGCTCATGGTATCCTTGGACGACGAAGGAGCCTTTCGTCTGCTCCTTACGTAAGGGAAGGGCTAGACGCGTTTCTGACACGAAACGGCCCCTTTCCTTTCCTTTTCTCATTTCCTTTCCTTACGTAAAGTAAGGAAAGGCGGAAAGTGAAGTGGCGTTCTTGAATTCGGGCGTAAGACGTCGTAAGAGGCTTAAAAACGGTCGTGTCTCTCTCCGTCCTACTCGGTTGCAGGTTTGTAAACGGCGCTTTACGTGTTTCTCGAAGGTCTACTAAACGGCGCTGATTTTGTTATTCTCCTGATTCGTGTCTCGCAGCACCCGTGACTCGCATAAAATTTGCATATACAGTAAACCTACTGAATAGATCCATACGGTACTACACCTAATTTTTGATATAGCATACGTATATTTTGACAGTATTAATGTCAATGTTTTTTTACCTTAAAAATAATATTTTACTTTAGTTCCAGAGGAATAGAAAAGTGCGCATATAAGCTGATAGTGGACACTGCAAATAAATGAAAGAATATTCGCTCCATGGAATTCACCCTTAGGTGTATCTACCTAATGCCGAATTTTGCCTTTCCATGCCTGTAATATATAAGCTATAGCGTGTATTTTAAAAGGACATGCGTATATAGTAAGAACCATTTCTCTTTTCGTTTATATTTTTTTATCAAAGTAGAACCGAAGTTCTTTTTTTTTCCCTGCATAGTAATTAAATTTACTCGAGAAGTGGAAAAAAAAAAACTAAAAAATAATTATGCTTTCCACCTCCACAGGGAATCCCATGATGAAGAGACCAATCTTATGCGTATATGGCGTGAGGTTGCCAAGTTCAACCGTGGATACAAACCCAGGGGTTTGTGACTACACTTTCTTGGACTCACTCTACGAACCTCTTCATGGCCAAACGTTCTTCGAACGTACGTCAGAAGGTATGACGCGGTTCACGAGGATGGTGAAAGAGCAAGAGAATAGCGGCACTGAATTTGGACTGTTCATAAACTACAAGTAAGTTCCACAGCAATTGTTGTTCATTCCCAAAAGTTGTCCGCACTTCTATATATGAGAACCCAACTCGTGCCCGATTGAAGTTACGCACAATGAAGCAGTAAAACGAAGCATGTAAATCAATTAGTATCCTTGTATATCACTGTCTTCAAATCATACTAATTATCCCCATTTGCGGGCATCCCTCTTTATTTACGGGACTGTGGAACGTGGTCTGAACTTGAGAACTAGCTTTCTTTTGATAGATATCAGACACCACAGATGCGTTCAAAACCCTGCGGTACAGGGTTTTTTTGGCTGCGTAATACACGCTGAAAGGGCGTATTGAATTAATCTAGAAAATACCTATTTTCATTCTTTCATTCATTTGTAAAGAGGGTATTCGGCTTGACGTGTGCAATTTCACGGCTGGCTCACCATTCCAGCCGCGGCGGGTCTTTGATTCAAGTTCGCAATAAAATTGAATTTTTCACGTGGAACGCGCATTAAATCTTTCACCAAATTAGAATTGCGATTCGTTATCACTTCTTTAAAACAACAAGTTATGTTCGACTTCTAAAGCTTAACTGGTCAAGATTTTAACAAATTCAAAATATTTGATGCTTACAAACCTTCACGGGAAAGCGTTCGTGTAATTTCAATATAACGCAGCCATTTGCTAAGTGCCCATTGATCGGATAAACAAAGAAGATACTATCTTTGTTGTCGCTTTACGGGTTCCTCAAACACAATATATAATACCATGGGCGCCCTCTGGACGTTTTTCAAAAACGTCTTTAAACCCGATATTTTTGTTTAAGCGGGTAAAACGGATGACTTTTTTTTTTTTTTGTCAGACGGGAGGAAACTCTGAATTACCAGGCCAAATACCCGTTTAGCCAATCGTGGCTTGCCACAACGGCTACCATAATGTGTTCTTAGATCAGAGTCCTTTCGTCGAACGATTCTTCTTTCAGCGCCGGAAATAGGAGTAACGCCTTTGACCGTGTTGGTTTTCATTAGGACGATGGCTTCTACAATCCCCGGTGCTTGTAACACATACCTTAGAGGATGTCATTCCCATTTGATAACCCAAGTCATGCCGCCACGAGCAGTCACGAGTAAACCACCGAAACATATCGTCGTCAATATCCCCGGACATGGTGTAAGAAGGTTCAGGTGGAGTAACGCCATTCCCCGAAACGTCCTACTTCCGTCCCCGTTTTTTATGCGGGCCACGATGCCTCAGTTGTCGAGGCTTACGTAGGGCGTCTGCTACGCAGGGATTGAACCGGTCCATGACTGAAGCGAAGCTTTGATTGTGCTAAACTGAACGTGACAATTACACATATGGAACGTTAAATCGGCGGTAGATGTTCCTGGTGTTATGTATTGCGATCCTCGCGATCAGCACAGGCCAATCTATAAAGAAAACGTTGGGCGGACCATCTCCCCCTGGTTCTCCTGGGCCTTCGCTCGGCGCCCAGGGCAGACCTCGGCGTTACGACAGCTTAAGCTCGTCTACGGTTACCTATTGCGCCTCTATGGAGATTTTTTCTCTCTAACCTCCCCCGACTCTCAACACGTATTATGAAGCTACGTGGGAAACCTTCGATCGACGCACCATCCGTGAGCTGCGACCAATTATTCCCGCTCAGAGGTGTCCTCAACACCCTGTCATAGATCAAGACATTGAGTCGTGCAACCACAATTTGTTATGGCGCTATGGAATTCGTCGACCTCTCACACCACTTTGCGATGGACCTTCCAGTGTGCTCGATCGCCAGGTAAATACCTATACTCTCGACATTAACGGTCGTTCTGACGTTGTCACTACAGACCGTGTCAGGCCGGCCTACCTGGACACCGCCGTGTCTACGCCAGCCTCTGCAGTCACTAACCCGCGCCTCCTTCGACGTCTGCACCTAGACCCAAGCGCGTCACTTGGGCTCCTCCGACATCCATCGCTCTACAGTGGGGAGTCTTATAGCGACCCTCACGGTCAGAACACGCCGATCTGTAAAACAAATATGAGCAAAAGCGAGGCTCGCGTGGAGCGGGCACACAAACACAGTTCGAATCCTACCACTCTCTGTACTGGTTGTCACAATCCAGCTGCTACAGATAGTGGTGAGCCGGCATCGGACTCACGCCATCCACCCTGCTGCTGCTTCCATGGCTCACGGTGGCTCATCAAACATTCCTCACGGCGACGCCCTCCTCACGGTCTCGATCCAGAACATTCTGCTTCCGCCATTTTGGTGTAAACATCCTTGAGTATGGCTGATGCAAGTCAAGGTACAATTCCTTCTGAGGCACATCACCAGCCAAGAGACGAGATACCTTCCCACTGTCTCCAGCTTGCCAGCCAACGTAGCCGAGGAACTGGCCGACATATGTAAGGATAATAACCGCTCCAAAGAAGGGCTCTGGCCGGTGTTATTTTCAGCGTTTTTGCGCATGGCGCGTGCTTTCTGTTTTTGCAAAGCGAGAAACTCGTACGTGCTGGGCTGCTGAGACGGCGCACTCCGCTGTGGAATGGTGAACGTTGAAGTTGTGCAGAAGAAGCCTTCGGACTCAAGCGCACTATGGACTTGCGAAGTGCTCAGAATAAAAAATGAGGAATGGAAAACTTAAGTCCTGCTGTGGCGACAGGGATGCGATTTGCTTATTAAGTACAACCAGATTCCACACTGGTCGAAACGCTACGTTTGTTTACACAAACAAGTGTAGTTTACAGTAAAGAATTATAAAATCGGCGCGTCATTTGCAAACATTTTACGATATAATAGTATATATGTCCATGGACCACGCTTACATATTGATGTATGAAAAGCGCTTTTGGGTGGTGTGCTGCTTTGTTCTATCGCGTCATTGAGCCCAAATGTCATCTAAAACTTTCTAATGAGTTTGACCTTCTGACATGACTGACTGCACATTAGTGGCGGTCAGGAGAGAATACAGGTATTTCCAGAGGGGGAGTCGACGAATTAGATATATGAGGACCCCCTCCTCTATTTTACCCGCTTTAATAGCCTACCATGAACTGTAATAGACTTGTTGTTGGGCTAGTTAGTGTTGACTGTATTGAACCATGGTTAAAAGCGCTAAAAAGACGTACACAAGATAGAAGACACACACGGGCGCTACTCACAACTGTATTGGGAAAGGAAGATGGAAGTACATATATATATATATCTGATACACTTATCGTCACCCAGGCTACACATGCGCGAGATACAAGAGCATAAAACCGTTTACATATATTTATCGAAAAAACGAATCTCAGCATTATGCAATGCTTTTGACGTGTCGCTGACGCACTGGAGTCCCCTCTTCTCGATAAAATATGCCTCTTGCAGTTCGCGTGCTCGCGAACTGCAAGAGGCATATTTTATGCCCTTGCATTTTATGCCCCCCCCCCCCCCCCCCCCCCAACCCTCCCATTTGAATCCGCAGCTGGTTGCGGTGCACAAAAGCAATAAGACAGAGATACGACAGAAATATGCTTCGATCTGTGGATTTTGTTTATTGAACAGAGAACTAACGTGTTAAAATAATTCAGAAAGTGAACAACTTTACTGCAGGTACAATAAACATTTGACGAACAAAAAGAAATGGTGCACCATTCATGCACTTCCAAGTGAAGTTAAACTGAATGCGTTAAAAACAGTGCCGTTCGCAGGATGGAGGGAACTTGGGGACCACGGGTCTTTTTTTCTTTTTTTTTCCGTTCTTCTTCAGGTCGTATGGATTGCCCGGAAACTTTGTTGCAGTGTTTTAAGCTTTACCGAAGAAAGTAACAAAACGCGTTACTCATGGCTTGCAAAATAAAGGAGCGCGTTACTGACCTACGTTACCTAAAAATAAAACGAACGCGTAACCGTTATATTTATTGATGAAAAGTAGAGAGTTTTAGTAGACCGTTTTGGCACCCCCGCTAAGGTATACGCTAGAGCGACGACGCTACTGCGCATGTGCGATGCTAGTGGAGAATTAGCGGAGCTGCGGTAGCTAGCGAAGGCGCGCTATTTTACGAGAGTTGCGAGAAACGTATCGCGCGTAGCCGGGTGCCCTAGCGTGGGTCTCGCGAGAACGAGTCTTGGCGAGACTAGGGAGAACCAGCGAGACGGGACGCAATTCAAGATGGCCGCCACGCCGCGCCTGTCCTGTCTGTCTGCTTCGAAATCGCGCTTCTGAGGGGCGGATTATATCTTTCTGCTGCGAGAAGTAACCGCGACGAAGTCGTTCCAGGGCTGCAACAGGGAGCGATTTATGGCGGACATGCTAAATACTGCCACGGGGGAAAAAGAAGCTTCGCAATCGGTGGTGTAGTGAGTGAAGGGTGCGGTCTCCTGCTCGGCCGCTTTTGTCGTGAGGACAGAACCGACCAAGGGAGCAAGCGAGCGGGCAAATCTGAGGGGCTTTCGTGGCGTTTCATTTTTGGTTAAAAGTGAGAAGGATGAAAGAAAAACCGATGGGCAACGACACAACATAAAATCTGCAGTCGTTGTCATTTATTTTTGAAGATTTCTCTCGATTTCGTTGGCGCTTGAGTCATATCGGATTGACATGGATAGCTTGGCCATAAGTTGTATTCAATTACAAACATAAAAATCATTTTCTTAAAAAGGAAACAAAGATTATTACTTTATTTGATAAAGAATGTATATTCTATTAAGATAGCGACGTTAATACAAATAATGCAGAGGATTGCATTAAAAGCTTTTGTTTTATGCAAGCCTTAGTGTCTGAAAGACGTGCTAGTGGCGATGAGTTAGCTATCGTAAAGTTGCAATGTGTAGCGGTTTGCGAATGCTCTACTAAAACTCGAAAGGGCGGTTCCGCTACGCTATATATAGCGTAGGGCGTAGCGGATTGCGGATAGCGCAGAGGGACTGACTGAACGATCTACTAAAGCACTCTAGTAACGCACCTTACTTCTGCGTTACTTTCTTTTTTTTACAAATTTAAGGTAACGGCGTTTTTTTAGAGATCCGTTCTTGGCACTGGGACAAAGGGCGTGGGCGTCGAGGTTTTTCTAATGTGGAACATTTTGCGTGGGAAAAGAGGCACAATTTTGAAGACACGCAAGATGTTTAACGTTTAACTTGGCGAACTTGTGCCAAAAATGAAAGGGTACAGAAAATAATAACAGAGCGTCGCGGGCGTCGAAGTCGGCGTAGAGCAGAGTCGAACGCTGGGGCGAGACTGACTGCGGCTCGCCACGCGGAGCCCCTTATGTACACGCGTGGGGTTCTGGAAGAATCGGCGTAGAAGGTTCTGCGTGTAGAACATTTAGACCTCAAGAGAGCAACACGGTTCTTGAATTTACTAGATCATTTACGTCAGAGTCCACAAAAATGCGTCCCGCGGCCAGGAATCGAACCCTGGCTTTCTGCGCGGAAGGCACGCGCGATAACCGTTAGGCCACGAGCGCGCTGCCTGCTTGGACAGCTGCGCTCGCGGCATTACTCCCCCCTTTAAAAAGTGCATCGCCCCGATGCAACACAAAACAAAACAAAGAAAATAAAAAGGACGGTAAACTAAAGAGTCATTTGGAGGCATAAGGTGCACAGTCCTATCGGGCGTAGTACGGTTTCAGGCGCACGACGTGGACGACTTCAGGCCGTGGTGGGCGGCGTGATGATGTTCTTGTTCCGTCGCAAATCACCTCGTAGTTCAGCTCCCCGAGGCGACGAAGTACCTTGTACGGTCCAAAGTATCGTTTCAGCAATTTCTCACTGAGGCCGCGGCTACGGATGGGCGTCCACACCCACACCCTCTCTCCGGGCTGGAAGTGTACATCCCTGCGACGAAGGTTGTAGCGGCCGGCGTCGACGCGTTGCTGGTCTTGAATCAGGTGTCGGGCGAGCTGGCGGACTTCTTCGGCCCGTTGAGCAACCACCTGGGCGTCGTCGCTCTCACTGTCAGCTGGCTCATGGGGCAGCATCGCGTCCAGCATGGTCGTTACTTTCCGACCATGTACCAGCTGGAAGGGTGTGAATCCAGTGGTCTCTTGAACCGCCCTATTGTAGGCGAACGTGACGTAGGGCAACACCTCGTCCCACGTCTTGTGCTCTACGTCGACGTACATAGAGATCATGTCAGCGATTGTCTTGTTGAGTCGCTCCGTCAGCCCGTTGGTCTGCGGGTGGTACGCAGTTGTACGACGATCGGCTGGTGTGACTGAGTCGGAGGATTTCTTGGGTCAGCTGTGCCATGAACGATGATCCGCGATCTGTAATCAGGACTTCCTGGAGCGCCGTGCCGGAGGACGATGGACTCAATGAAAAACTTGGCAACTTCCACAGCAGTCCCTGAAGGAAGGGCTTTCGTTTCGGCGTACCGCGTGAGATAATCTGTGGCGACGATGATCCAGCGGTTCCCCGACGTCGACGGCGGAAAAGGGCCAAGTAGATCCATTCCGATCTGCTGGAAGGGTGCAGTTGGAGGAGAAATTGGCTGCAGGAGTCCGGCCGGCCTCGTCGGAGGTTTCTTGCGTCGCTGGCACTCGTGGCATGATCGTGTGTAATAGGTGGACGGTCTTGGGGAGCTTAGGCCAGTAATACTTTTCACGAATACGGGCCAGTGTCCGGCTGTAACCAAGGTGTCCTGACGTCGGGTCGTCGTGGCAGGCTTGGAAGATCTCCTCTCGAAGGTCAGTCAGGATTACCAGCAGCCACGACAAGTTGTTGTCCCTAAAGTTCTCTTTGTAGAGTACACCTTGTCGCATGACGAAGGTCGACAGGGCTCGTGAGAAAACACGTGGCAAGGTACTCCCGCGCCCTTCCAGGTGCTCTATTAGTGCGCGCAGCTCAGGATCGTCTCGTTGACGTCGTGCCATGTCGTCGGTGTTCACTGCGCCTAGGAAGCACTCGTCTTTATCGTCGTCGCTGCTGCCGGAAGGTGTTTCGACGGGCGCTCGAGACAGGCAGTCGGCGTCGCTGTGCTTGCGGCCTGACTTGTAGACCACAGTCATGTTGAACTCTTGTAGTCTGAGACTCCATCGAGCCAGGCGTCCTCACGGGTCATTGAGGTTGGCAAGCCAGCAGAGCGAATGGTGGTCCGTGACTACGCGGAACGGGCTCCCGTACAAGTACGGACGAAACTTTGTGATTGCCCAGACGACCGCAAGGCATTCTTTCTCAGTCGTGGAGTAATTTTTCTCCGCCTTGGATAGTGTCCGACTTGCGTAGGCAATGACTCGCTCGGTGCCTTCTTGTAGTTGAACCAGTACCGCACCAAGTCCTGCTTTACTTGCGTCCGTGTGAATCTCGGTTTCCGCATCCTGATCGAAATGTCCAAGAACAGGAGGAGTCTGGAGTCGTGGCTTCAGCTCGTCGAATGCCTGCTGTTGCTCTTCGGCCCATTCGAACTTCTCGGCGTCCTTCGTGAGGTTTGTGAGCGGTGCCGAAATCCTTGCGAAGTCCCGAACGAAGCGCCGATAGTACGCACATAGTTCCAGGAATCTTTGCACGGCCTTCTTGTCTGTCGGCGCTGGAAATGCCGCGACGGCGCGAGTCTTTTCAGGGTCTGGGCGAACGCCATCACTGCTAACCACGTGTCCTAGGAACTTCAGTTCGTCATAGGCGAACCGACACTTCGATGGCTTAAGGGTGAGCCTGGCGGTCTGTATGGCCTGGAGAACAGCTCGGAGTCGTCGCAAGTGCTCGTCGAAGTCGCTTGAAAACACTACGACGTCGTCAAGGTAGACGAGACAGCTCTGCCATTTCAGCCCAGCCAGTACGGTGTCCATGACACGCTGGAAAGTTGCTGGCGCCGTGCATAGTCCAAAAGGCATCACCTTGAACTCGTACAGTCCGTCTGGCGTGACGAAAGCTGTCTTTTCTCGGTCCCGTTCGTCAACTTCGATCTGCCAGTAGCCGCTCTTCAGGTCCATCGATGAAAAATATCGAGAGTGGCGCAGCCGGTCTAGCGTGTCGTCTATGCGGGGGAGTGGGTAGACGTCTTTCTTCGTCACCGCGTTCAGCTGTCGGTAGTCCACGCAAAACCTAAGCGTTCCGTCCTTCTTCTTAACCAGTACGACCGGAGAGGCCCATGGACTGCTGGAAGGCTGGATTATGTCGTCGTTCAGCATTTCTTGCACTTGCTCCTGTATAACCTCCCTTTCTTTTACGGAGACCCTGTACGGCGATCGATGCACAGGGTGCGCGTCGTCCTCGGTAATGATGCGGTGCTTCGCAACGGCGGTTTGGCGTACCTTCGACGATGTCGCAAAGCAGTCGGTGTATTCGGCAAGGAGGTTAATCAGCTGCCGTCGTTTCGGGCCCGGAAGCTTAGGGTCAATGTCGAGCTGCGCTGGCGACGTACTGCCTTGCAAGGGTGGCGGTGATTCGTCAGAAATGGCTGCGATTTCGGCGGAGTTTTGGAGTTCCTCGACGTGGCCCACGGCTGCACCTTTCGTGAGGTGTTGCGTTTCATTTCGGAAGTTCGTCACGAGGACCACAGTCCGCCCATCCTGAAGTTCGGCCACTCCTCTTGCGACACCTATTCCTCTTCCCAGAAGCAATTGAAGGTTGCCTTCCAGGACAACTTCGCCGCAGGTAGCTGTATCGGCCACGACGGGTACGACAAGCACTTGATCGCGGCGGCAGGTTCACGTGGGCGGCGGCGACTCGGACGGCGGCCTGACGCTATTTGGGGTTTCTCTGAAGGCGGAACAGGGCTTCCGCAGCGTCAATCTGTTCTCACCCAGGTCGATCACGGCGCCGTATTCGCACAGAAAGTCCATGCCAAGAATGACATCTCTGGAACAGTCTTGTAGAACGACGAACTTCACAGGGCACGTTTCGCCGTGAATTTCGACGCGAGCAGGGCAACTTCCGACAGGCGTGATAAGGTGTCCTCCGGCGGTTCGAATTTGTGGTCCTCCCCAGGGCGTCAGTAACTTTTCGCAGGCGGCGAGAGAGCCTCCCACTCATGACTGAGTAGTCTGCTCCGGTGTCCACGAGTGCCGATGCGTCGTAGCCGTCGATAACAACATTTAGGTTGTTGGACACCGTTGCAGAGGCTTCGTTGCGATGCGTGGCGTCGGGAGAGTGGGAGCGCTCTGGCGTTCTTGGAGGCTCTTTACTTTGGTCGTCTTCGGCAATGCCATCCTCCGGCGGAAGGGCGAAAGCGCGGAAGGGCGAAAGCGGCGGAAGGGCGAAAGCGCACGTCGAGGCGAAGGCGAACGGGAACCTCGGGGTGGAGTCGGCACCGGGGACAGGGGTCGTCGGAGGTACTCCTCGATGTCTCTTGGTCGCTCCCCAAGGCGAGGTCGCGGGTCGCTCGGCGTGAAGCCTCGCAGGCCCATTTGTCGGTACGGGCACCTCCGGAAGACGTGATCGGTCTCGCCGCAGTGATAACACAGTGGTCGTCGATCGGCCGTGCGCCAGACATCGGTCTTCCTAGGCGGCGGTTGTTCAGTGCGGACGAGATGGGGTTGCCCTTCCCGACGTCGGAAAGTCTGCGGCTCTGGTAGGTCACGTCAAAGTGGCGACGTATACGAGTGAGCAGGGGGCGGTGGTCGTCGGGTAGCTGCGGCGTAGCTCAGCTTCGGTGGTTCAGGAGCGGCGCTGGTGAGAACTTCTGGCTGCAGCGCCTGCTGTAGTTCTTCCCGGACAATCTCGGCGACTGAGGGCGTAACCGGGCTTGTGGCAGCAGGTAGCAGCTTCCTGATTTCCTCCTGCACGACGTCCCGGATAATTTCGCGGAGGTCCGGGCTGTTGCAGCTGGAAGTCGCGATTGCAGCGACGCCGGGAAGTCGCTGCTAATGGGAGGCCCGTGCTTGAAGGGCACGTTCGATGTTTGTTGCCTCCGTGATAAAGTCTTGGACGGTGATAGGCGGGTTCCGCACAAGGCCTCCGAAGATGGTCTCTTTCACCCCTCGCATCAGGAACCGGAGCTTCTTGTCAGAGCGTTTGGGTCGGCGCGGGTCATGAGGCGGAGAACGTCCTCGACGAAACTTGTGACGCTCTCGTTTGGCCCTTGGCTTCTTGCTTGAAGAAGTTCTTCGGCCCGCTGACGTCGCTGCTGGCTGGCAAAAGTACGTCGAAGCTCCGCCTGGAAGTCTTGCCACGACGAAATTGACGCTTCGTGGTTCTCGAACCAGGTGCGTGCAGTGCCTTCCAGAGCGAAGTAGACATTTTGCAGGCTCTGCTCAGGACCCCATCCGTTGAACCGTGCGACGCGTTCGTACTGGCTCAACCAGTCGTCCACATCTTCATGAAAATTGCCACTGAAATTCGGTGGCGTCCTTGGTGTGGCCTGCACGTAGACAATGGACGTCGGTGGCGTTCCGTCTGGCTGCGACGTGGTGTTCATTGTCGGCTTCGGTTGCTTTTTTGTCCTGTCCGGCAGTGGTCCAAGTTCCGGGGGTAGGCCGAGGTTGCGGCGACTTGATCGGGTCTCGGTCCTCTCTTCGTTGGGTCCTTGGGGGCTCGGGATCGGACTTGCACTGCGGGCCCTCGTAGGGGTGCGCGGCAGGGGCATGCGGTACGCCGCACCTCCACCAAATGTCACGCGTGGTGACCAAAAGAACAATAAGTAAACAGGAAAAAAGAAACGTTTAATGTGGCGAACTTGTGTCAAAAATGAAAGGGTACAGAAAATAATAACAGAGTGTCGCGGGCGTCGAAGTCGGCGTAAAGCAGAGTCGAACGCTGGGGCGAGACTGACTGCGGCTCGCCACGCGGAGCCCCTTATGTACAGCTGCAACGGAAAAAGAGTAGCACAAGTGACCGATGACCGGAGCGGCAAAATCGCGACACGCGGCGCTATTGTTCCCTAGCGTGCCGATAGCGAGAGTGCCAGTCACGTTCCATATCTCACCGCGGGGGTGGCCGGCAGAAAAGTGAGCGATAAGATAGCTTTCTAAATGCGGGTTTTAGGATGGCCAGCTTTCTGTCGGCCACCCCCGCATTAAGACATAGAACGTGACTGGCCCTCTCTCTCGGGAACAATAGCGCCGCGTGTCGCGATTTTGCCGCTCCGGTCGTCGGCCACTTGTGCTACTCTTTTTCCGTTGCAACTGTACACGCGTGGGGTTCTAGAAGAATCGGCGTAGAAGGTTCTGCGTGTAGAACATTCTGACCTCGAGAGAGCAACACGGTTCTCGAATTTACTAGAACATTTACGTCAGAGTCCACAAAAATGCGTCCCCGCGGCCAGGAATCGAACCCTGGCTTTCTACGCGGAAGGCACGCGCGATAACCGTTAGGCCACGAGCGCGCTGCCTGCTTCGTCAGCTGCGCTCGCGGCAATATAATTAATGACTTCGCACCATACTTCGCTTCAGCGTAAGTCCAGACGTAGCTGACGCTACGACCCAATGGGAAATATCCAAACAAAGTCAAAAGCGTAAGTAACTCGGCCTTTTTTTATGATTGAATCAGCGATGACATAACAAGTGGAGAAGCATGAGTAACACCATGATGGTGCCCTTTTGACGCTGTCTGATCGGTACCATCAGCTTATGCCGTCGGCTGCGTCTGGACTTAAGGTAAAAGTAAATGTAGAAACATGAAACAGACATTAAATGTACTTTTTTCAGATCTAATGAGCAACGTAACTACGTTAACCGTAACGAGAAAAAATGACCGCATCTCCACGTGGTGAATGATGTTGATTGGGGCGAAGCTCTGGTGGTGCTGATGATACTGATTTCATTGTTCATAGGTAGTGCTGATGGTGCTGATTTGTTTTTATTACTCATAGGTAGTGCTGAGCTCCGGGTTGTGTCCCGACTTCATTATTACTGGTTTATGGTCGGCGAAATGCAGAGCCAGTGGTTCTTCTAGCGGACCAGCTTGGATCCGCTAGAAGCCGTGGGAACGCATCTCCACCGCTTAAGTCAACGGTCCATGTCAGAAAGAGAATGTGTGGTATGGAACGTGGTTATATACGCATTTGAGCATTTGACCACAGCAACCCCTCGACTATAAACATTGAGCCAATGCATGCAAAGTTTTTACGCGATTATATACGCATTTGACCGCAGCGCCCTCTCCTGTATAGACGTTGAGCGGCTACAAGCAACGTTTCATTCATGACTGAAACCCCAGCTCTTGAGTTACTACCACATCTCAGACCCCTACGCGTCCCGCGGTCGTGGCCGAGTGGTTAAGGCGATGGACTAGAAATCCATTGGGGTCTCCCCGCACAGGTTCGAATCCTGTCGACGGCGCAAACATTTTTTTTTTCTTTTTTTGTGAGCATGGACGCCGGACGGACGGACAAGGCTAGTCCCTAAGAAGCTTCGCTACTAATAAAATTGACAATTATTTGTTTCGAACAAAACCGTGCATACACATTGTATAGTATTAGCAAGTCGTCTGTTTCTTGCGCAGGGATTACGGCGACTTTAGAACGACGCCGACTTCTGATTGTATTTGATCGAAAGCATAGTGGCTAGACCGCAATGCTAGATGCGTCGAGGTCTGCACTCTATTCGTTTTTGCAATCAGCCAATCAAAGCTCGGCATTTCGACTCCCCGCATCCCCAGCGCAAGAAGCAGACGAACTTGAACTCAGCATACTCTAAAACATTGTATACATCGAGTTAATAAAACGCTCAAATGACCTAAGCTGCATTGCGCAGTGAAGTACATATAACCGAATAAAAGTCGGATTTCACATACATTTTGTCAGTCACACTTATCGAGACTGTTTTCGATTTTTTGTTTTGCAAATTCTTCCAACTCTATAGACGAAGTAATCTTGAATGTGATTCTTTTGTTAAATAAAAGAGACGCAGTATTTTCTCAGCTTTCTTTTATAATTACCGCCTTTAACTTATAAAAGAGCGACGATGTCTGTAGGGCGAGTGGCAACATTTCATATCGCCCGTGAGAAAGAAGGGAGCACAAACTAAACCAAGAAGGTAGTATTATAGTAAATTATTGCCTTTCTTAGATAACGTGCGGCCAACAGTTTCTATATTACATTTTTGTGTGATATCAGTGCGCCCCTCTGTAGTCTTTGTCAGATGCCACACCCCCTTGATACCGAAGCCTTATACTTCGTTTGAGCTTAACTTCAGGCGCAGACGACTCTACGAGGTGATGGGACAAATCAAGCAGCGTAGAAAGCAAAAGTCACTCGGCATTCTGTGTTTATGGTTGGTTCAGCGATGAAAGAACACGTACAGAAACATATGACGAATACCAGGATGGTAAGGTTTCGAAGATGTCTGATTGAATCCTTCAGCTCCTAGTGTCGACTGCGTCTGGACTTAAGGTGAAACGAATAGAGTGCTGAAGTTTTCTTCCTCACGAAGACAATACAATACAGGAGAAGGTTTGCTTGCGAGTACAGCGTCACCTTCAGGCTGGATCTCGTTCCCAAACTGATTTAACTCAACTTTCATCGGAACGCTGAGGCAGAACTCCTCCGCAAGTTTTGTCCAATGTGGCCTTTTTTGTGACGAAATAGAAATTCACCACAAAGGTTTTCTTGTGTAGGATCTGTCGTTAGAGGTCCAGTTTTAAAGCGACAGCTTTGCAAGCGACACTTCGATAAGACTTTGAGGCCGTCGTTTGTCGTCACCGCTACCGAAAAAAATATATGTTCTCCCTTCTTGGCGCGAGGTCAGGGAGCTTGGGTCTTCCAGTCTTCCGGGAGCCCCGGCGTCTCGCCAGCAAAGGTGCGACGAAGGGAGGGTCTTCCGGTCGTCTGTTTCAAAGCACTTGTTTTCGAACGTTACTCGCGTTAAGCGAAATCCCACTTTGGCAGCACCCAGTTGCTACGCGTCATATTGCATGGTTTTAGTAACTTCCACCGCACTTACCGACTTACTTCACGGATCACCGAGCAGTCGTAGCGGTCGTCAGTGAAATCCACAACGCCAACCACGACGGCAATTAGAATTAACCACGTCGCACCTCCGTCCTCAGGTACGTGAGTGGACCATTTCGCCCGCATTGCTCGACAGAGCTACAGTTATCGCTTTTACTTCTTCGCACATTGTGGGTGAAAAATACTTCTTCCCAGAAGACGACATCCTCCGTGCTGCCGAGCAACACCTTGTAGATAAGAAATATTGGATTGAATAAGACTTACATTAGATACGACTACGGCATGAGTGTTCGACTAGGACTCGTGGTCTCACTGACTGGACTCGAGTTCATTCGAACGAGGACGCCATATACAATCTGCAGCCTACAGTGACCTGCTTTATTGACCCAGGAAAGAACTGTGTCTTTCTTTTCTAGGAGGTGTTGTGTCGTATGTCGAGTTTTTCCTTTTCGCTGTCCTCTTCCTTGATGACGTCATCCTCAGCTTCGTTGAGGCAACACCTTTTATGTAACATCCGTAGTGCTGAATTTCCAATGTCTCCCTAAGAGGAAAACTAAGGGCACGCATGGGACATAAACGATGCGTCAGTGTTCCTGATTTTTGTTTTCTACATGTATACGAATATGCATGATCCGTGTAGTTCATTGGCTTAAACGCTACCAAAGATTGAGAAGAATAAATATAGAAAATTATATCGACTTTCTTCCCTCATCGAGCTAGCAAAATGAGACCGCATGTGCATAGTCATGCATGACAGACGAAAGCCTAGAACAAAAAAAAAATGCGCCGTGTAAAAGGTGATAACTGCGAAAAAAGTCAATTTTTTGTGGGCAAAGCAATCGCTCGTTGGTGTTAATTTCGTATGGTGCCGATTGCACACTGCTCACCAAATATATTCAGAGCTTGCAAAGAGCTGTCTTTTCTAATGGGAAGGTCATCCTGGCAGGTGCCGAAGAACAGCTTCATAACATAGCGCTCCGTGGAACAGTCCGAACATAAAGGCAGATAAATAGACCGTAGATAAGGCAGCAAATTAATTTCCCCTTTTTGCAGAAAGAGGCATCAATGAATGTTGAAACTGTCAGTTTCTGAAGGATTCAGTAAGTAAGTACGTGATGTTTCTTCTGCATGACAAAAAAAAATCGACTCTCAGCCAGAATTGTTGTGTTGTCCACGGTCAAGCAGAGATTTAAGGCTGGTTCACACCTTTCTGTCGACCGCGTTGCGCTGCGTTGCGTCGTCAACGCAGCGTTTCCCCATTGGCTCGTCGTAAGGGTCGTCATAGCAACAGCTCGACGCAAGCAGTCTTAACGAAGTCAAGCGCAGTCAGACGCAGCTGTGGAAACTAGCCTTTTGTCCTTGGGCTGCGTCCCTCTGCTGCTTGGACTGTCTCATTGAACACTGCGTCATGCAGCAGCTCTTTGCCTGCCGACAGGGTAGCGCTCCCGTGAGAGATGACGCCTTTCGAGTGTTCCAGGGGTTTTCGGACTCCGCCCGCTGCGGTCACACGAACCTACATAAAGCAATCCTCGTGTATAAAAAAAAAGATACATGAAGTTTTCTGGCCGCTGTTTGATATACATATATCAATCGGATATATCGAGACAAACGGCAGTTTTTTAGTTTTATAACAGGCATATTTTGCAGGCAATATTGAAGAAGCCGGATGTGTCTGAGTGACGATGACTATTTATTTTTATTTTATGCACTTTTTACGAAATATAAGATTTGGCAGCACCCTGAACCTGCAATGTCCTAAAATTAGGGTCCCGTGTTTTGGGATAAATCAGAAAACTTTTAAAAACACCCGCAGGCAAAATTCTGGTCAATGCGGATTGATCCGACAAACTCCCAGTCCTGAAGTGCCATTGCCCCCCCCCCCCCCCCCCGTCTCACCCGTCACATTGTACATCGTCGTATCTGAAATTAAAATAGCGCAATGTCTTACTTAGACCAAAATATCACATTGTGGTATTTGAATTACAGATAGCGTAATGTCATATTCTGAAGAAAAATTGCACATCGTCATATTTAAAATAAAAAAGCGCAATATATTATTTGGACAAAATATAGAACATCCTCATATTTGAATTAAAGATAGATCAGTCTTATTTGGGCTAAAAATAGCACATCGCCATATATGAATTAAAAATAAAACAGGTGAAAGATGGATCAGCGAAAAGGGTCGATGATCCTGGGAAAATACCGCCACGGTTATCTTTCAAGTCTCGATCCATTGACAAAAGAGATTTCACCACTTATCTCTTCAAGGTTCATTCAGGACAACAGGTCAATGCACTTTTGGGTCACAACAAAAGCCCCTGTTTCGGGTCTCCAGTTTTGGCCATTCTATTCGTGCTCTAGAGGAGGAAATACAAACTTGAGGGTGTGTTGGTTATAGGACAAATGCGAGAAAAAGAATAACACACTTAAAACAAAGAGACGATGGACACTTTTTCTTTCAACTCGCAACAACACAGATACAGTGAATCTACTAGCGGAGGATATTTGAACCCACCCCTGCCTAGAGGAAAGAAAAAAAAATGATAGTGAAATAGTAAATATAGGTCAACCGAGGACAGAAAAAGTGTGATAGAAAAATTGTTTTGTCGGATGGAAGTGGAAATGAAATTATGCAAAATCCGGAATAAGGAATTTCATTTCATCCTTGGTTAAATTGATTGAAGGCGCCGAAATATTGTTATTAACAGAATTCATGCTGAAGGATTTTATAATTTCTCTGCCAAAACTGTTACTGTGCCCTCCCAAAATCATCGTTTGCTCGAAACTCGGTAGACAGCCACTGCATATGCGGGAATGAACGCCAATGGGGTGAAAATAGTCTACCGTATCTTTTGAAACTTGCAGGTGGTAATCGCGGAGTCGGTGGTCGGTGAACCTGCTTGTTTGTCCTATGTTTTGGTTTCCACACCTTTTGCTCTTCGAATGGGAGGAACTTGCTGGCATGCTTGATTGTGCATCCTTTCAGGCTTCTCGCTCGAGCTCACTCTTTGGCAAAGCGGCTTGAGGTGCATCCGGCAGGAAAATACCACATTTATGTTGTCCTAGAAGCAATGAATTAAGAACGTATGGAATAACCGGAAAACTATCCCGCTTTTTGCCTCGAGTTTTAGTGTCTTGCCAGTGACGGCCAAGAAGGAATCTTTGCTTGGTGGCTTTCAGAACATCCTCTGGATAACCAGCCTTGGTAAGCCTCTGAAATTGTAAATTGAAGATTTTTTCGAAAAGTTGAGGGCATGATTTTGTAAAAGGAGGAGAAACGAGACTTGACAAGGCCAAGCTTAACTGGTTTAGAATAGGCATTTGTAAAGGGTGGCACCGGCTTTTTTTTTTTCTGTTGAAATGCCCAGCAAAGCACTGATAGAAAAAGGTGGAAACGAATTCCTAAGTATTACAAACCATCGGGTGAAGGATCTTCCTTTGTTAAAGTTAGCCCTGACGAACAGGAACTGAAGGCTTCAACGATTCTCTGGGGGAGATTCGAGCATTTAAAAATGTTTAAACAATCATCCACAATTCTAAAGACTTGGCACCCATCTTTCTTTTTCTTTCTTCAGGGCAGCGGTGGGTTCACAAATACTCCGCTAGGAGATTCACTGTATCTGTGTTGTTGCGAGTTGAAAGAAGAAGTGTCTATCGTTCATTTGTTTTAAGTGTGTTATTCTTTCTGTCGCCTTTGTATAGAGGAAAGAGAGGATGTTTTGTACCAGTGAAAGGTATGGAACATTTCATAAAATAGGGAAGAAAGGCAGTTGAAACTTTTATATGTTACATCCTTTACCTCACCACCTTGCGCGGCCGCAGGGTAGTTTGAATGAATAGTATCGCATTAATAGGAGCTTGGCAGCGACTACCTCCAGGAGGTTATTGATTTTAAAGTGTCGATGTTTATCGAAGGAACATCTGTGTGACACTTTTGTCATGAAACAAATTAGTATTGGCACTGTCAATCACACCAACGCCAAATCCAGCTGTAGAAATATTAATTGATACAAGAGCGTTTTATTTTTTATCCAGCGTACATTTACACCTGGATATTACATATTTATTTATTTTTAATCAGACACACTGTAAAATTATACTTAGAATTTAGAAAAATTAAGAATCCAGCAAAATTAAACTTCGTTAAACTCGGGATTTTCGAAAAAAAAAGGAAAGCTCCGAGAAACATTATTTGAATTTGACGAAGAATAAACTCATAAAACATTGATTGCTTCTTTTAATGCAAAGAACGTAGTTATTCGAGGCGATTCGTTGAATTGTTTGGAAGTCAGTTAGGCAGCCGTTTCGGGAGTGGATACCCTGTATTTATACCGATATTCGTGACAATTAATTGATACGCCAACAAGACCAGGGAAGTGGAGGACGAGGAGGACAGATGGGGAGGAAGGAGAAGGGAAAGATATAGGAGTGGAAATGGAATAGAAGGGAGGAGAAAGGAGGTGGACGGCAGTGTTGCCATCGCTGGGTGTCAGAAATCCGCTAAAAAGCAATAAGAAATCCACAAGATTCCGTTAGAGTCTAAAACATATCCGCTAAATTTCCCGCTGAAGCCTATTTTATTTAGAAAACAGTGAAATGTTGTATGATAAAAACCTTTATCATTCTTAAGGGCTCCCCAAAACTATAGGAGCTGAAATAACATATAAAAGAGTCTTCCAAAGAGTGCACCTGGAATAGTAGAGGCTTCAGTGCTGCGGTTGTCGTCAACCTCATCACAGATGAGGCTAAAATTTATAAGTGTTCAGACTGAGGAAAAAAAAAGAACTCACAGGTCACCGAAAAACACATCGAAGTCTTCGTCACCGCTCTCGTCGTCTGATACTATCTCCACAGGACCGCTGGTACTTGTTGAGGAACCAGAAAGGTGACTTGGTTGCACATACGTTTCAGATGTGTCGATTGCACTAACAACTGCCACAGGAAGGTCGTAATCGAAACAACTCTTCTTGTGTCGCTTCAGCACCGCTCTTACGACGAGGCTGGCGTTTGTTGTTTCAGGCTTCAGCTTGTTCCTCAACTTGGATTTTATTATGTTAAGCTGACTAAACGTCCTCTCTCCTTCGGCAGTTGAGTAGGGCAGCACCAGCATCGACATGGAAACCCCAGCCAACTCGGAGAACGGGTTTTCGCCACAGGCGTCCTTGAAGGAGTGAACTTCACACCAGAACGACTACGTGGACGATATTTTCTCCCAGTTAAGGAGGGTGATTTTGCTCCACTAGGTTTTGAATTTTTTTTATTGTTTCAGGGGGCACTGCCATTGCTTCTAGCAGAGGAATCAATGGCTCCTTTATAAGGCACAAAGTGTTTTCGACCGATAAACGTAATGTCTTCTGGAGAACTGTGATATTGTCGGGAAGTCGCTGTCTGATTTGATCTACTAGCGTGGCAATAAACATTATGCAGCTTTCTGGCATCACAGCTTCATCTGCGAGAAAAAACCCGTCGGTATTCTCAGCCTTCATGTTGTCAACGTACGTCTCACACTTGTAGCCCACATATGGCTTGGGGTTCAAGTGGTCCTCAAGTCTGTACGTCGAGAACGTCCATCTGCTCTGTCGGAATTACGACTTTTTAAACCAAGCTTGAAAGCAAAGTCATGAGATCTTTCAGCAGCTTTGTTTGATCCAATGTCTTTCGCTTCGAATGCCTTGTTAACCTTCTGAACATCTGTCAGAATCGGTCTCAAAAAAGGCAAGTACCCCAGATTGATCTGGTTTTCGTACATGTCATACAGCACCTCTGCCGCATAGCACTTTTCAGTGCGCCTCGCCATCTCGAAGTGCGTCTTCAAGTTGGTCCACTGGTCTACGATTCTTGGTACAGCTATTTCGAGGGATAGCCACCGCGTCCTGCACGCTTGCACAGTCTTCAGTGGTTCATCGCCGTCATTCATCAGACCGTAGAGCTTCTTGTACGCAAGTTGTCTGGCAGGGCATCTTGCGAACCAGTTGTACGTTTCGCTTATTAGGTATTCTAAGTTTCTCGGCAATGCTTCCGCCGTAGCAGCCGAAGTGGCTAGCTGCAAAGAGTGGCAGACGCAGCAGATCAGTACGAGGTGGGGAGCCTCAGCTTTCAACTTCCGATGAACGCCATTATTGATCCCTGTCATAACGCTCGCGTTGTCTGTCCGTATGCCTCTAATCCTTTCCAATTTAAGACAGTACTCCATCAGAGTAGATTTCACGGCCGCCACAACTCCCTCTGCCGTGCACACTTCCAAGGTGCACGAGTAAAGGAATGTGGTCACGATCGTTGACTTGGTGACACTGTGATAGGTGATAGAAATGGCAAGGAATTTCGTGAAACTGACGTTGGTCGACTCATCAATTGATGAAGCTGTAATAGCTGTCCCCAATGTCCTGTGCCAGATCCGCCTTGAAGTGTGGGCCAAGAACGTTCTGAATCACGGAAACGCACTTGAAGCGGCGCATTTGATACGCTCTTGCAGCTTCGCTGTGAAGAAACGACTTCTTATAGAGTTGGCACAAGTGATCGGCAGTCATAATTTAACAATGTTCAGTGATAAATAGAGCAGTTCTGCTCTCAGCGGAATTCCCTGGTTGATCTTGCTTTTTTGTAGTGAAGCCAAGTTGCATCTAGATCAGAGAACTGCCAGCCAGTTCCCTGTGCTTCTTGCTGTTCGCATGAGCTTTCAGGTCCGAAACTCTGCTGCCAAGTTGACAGCCGCAGTGCTTGCACGATGCAACTTATTTTCTGTCACCATACCCTTTGCATTACAGCCATTTGCTGAGCAAGGGATCCTTCTGCCACTTTGTCCTGAATTTCTGCGGATATACCACTTTCTGCGTAACTCAAAAGGAAGGAGAGTTAGGTTACACGGATAATAAACAGAACCGTTTTCCGACACAAAGCAGTCGGACGTCGTTCCTTTCTTCTCTGCAACTTCGAACGCAAAAAACAAAAACAAAAAGGGGGTGGCTGCTTCGCCAATCGCCTCGCTTCCCGCCGGGAGCGGGCTCGCTGTTTGCACCACAAGCCGCAGAGGGCTTGCCGAGTGAACGGTTTGGGTGCATCGCAGCTCGTTCGTTTTGTCTTGCCTAGAAAGCAATCGCTGCTTTGAAGCCTCACGGATTTGTCTGTCTGAGACGGGCACAGCAATGTGACCTCCTAACCTGCTGAAGTTAAACATTTTTTGCATTTTTGTTTTTTGCAGGTCGATTTTGAATCGGTGCACTGCGTGAGGTATCCGCCAGAAATCCGCCATGTATGCAAATGTCCCATCAAAAAATCCGCTAGCCGCTAGACTAATTTTTTCCCCGTCAGAAAAACATAAATTCGACAGATTTAGCGGAAAACCCGCTAAATTGGCATCACTGGACTGGACGGACAGGTGGAGAGGCTCCCCTAGAAGTTGAAAGGGATTGGGAGAGAAAGAAAGCGGGAATGGAGAATGGTTGAATGGAAAGAGTGGATCGGTGTTTCTCGCGACATATTTTCCCGCGAAATGTAGCTAAATGTAACATGACCAATGAGGACGAGGAGGGAGATGGGAGGAAGAGTATCGTTCAAGAAGGGGGGAGGGATGGCAGTGAGAGGGAAATGAAAGGAGGTAGGAAGTTATGGTGCTCGCATGTAGGTGGGGAAGGAGAGAGAGTGTTGTGGAGCGAGGGGAAGAATGTAGTTGAAGTGTACACCCTAAGAGGGTGAAGGACGGGGATAGAAAAGAAAGGTAAAGGCTGGAAAGGCTTTCGAAAATACTTCACTATAATCGGGAGCTAATTTTCTTGGCCTTTCTGAGGTGGGGAGACAAGCGCGGGCATAGCTCTAATCAACACTTTACATGGGAGAGGGCACACGTGCCCAGATATTTGACTGCAATGGCAAAAGAGTTGTTTCCGAGTATAGTGAGAACACAGGACAATTCCCGAGAATAGAACGAGGAAGACGGCCATAAAGAACCGCAAAAACACTCGTGACGGTGGCAGCAGTACCGTCTTGACATCCGGAACCCCATCAACCGCACCGTATTTTGAGGCGTCGCCTGGTCACCTGCTCTGGCGCCGAGTGGAGGGAGTGAGAAAGAGAGGCGCGGCAAATAAACCTCACCACCAGGAGAAGATTCGCAGAGGTCATCGGTCTGTCTACTGCGAACGAGGAGTGTGCTGTATTTCCCTAGTAAAATGTTTGGTATAAAATGTCACGTAACGCGGGTATTTCTCCGCAGAATTTAGTAGGGAAACCGAACTAGTTGTAACGGTCATGCGACGAGAAGTCGTGCTGACGTCGATTTCCCTCCCCCCTTCTAAATTTAGCGGGAAAACCTAATGGACCTATAGATCACGTGACGTCAATTACCAAACTGTGTTTAGACCGCGTAAAGGAAAATGAATGAATGAAAAAAGTTTGGAATTGGGTGGAATGAAATGCTTTGAATATCAAAGCATTCCATTCCTTGATGTTAAAAAAACTGAGTTTCCCACTAATAACAGAGCAGTTTTTTTTTGTTAAGTGACTATTGTTTTTATTTCAGTCAAGCCGATAGAGCCGAGGGTGACCTCAAATCGCCGAAGGGACAGAATGAATTGCAAAATCTCTGGAATGCTGGAATCCATCATTATGGCGTGGCAAGCGTCCAGCTGCATAAAGACTTAACTCCAAATGTTTCGACACTGCACAACATATTCAGTCTGATGAAGGTAGGTCATACGCGATATGTGTGCGCTTATTTAGGCTTAGAGAAATCCACGTTTGCAGACTCAATTACCGAACTTTTGCCGTCCTTATACTCGCGGACAGCATTGTTTAGGATTTAAGAAGATATCGCAGTAGAATTGCATCTTCGATTCAAAATATTTACGAATCTCATGGAGGTAGGAAGCGTCTGGAGGCGACATGACGCTGTGCAGAGGAACACGCCCCCAACGATGACCAAAAGAGACGCTATTGGAGGAAAATGAGTTGGCGCCAATTATGCTCTCCTTTTCGTCCAATAGGGTCTCTTAAGTTTGGCCATCGTTGTGGGCGGGTTCCTCTGCACAGCGTCATGTCGTCTTCAGAAGCTTCATAACTCAACGGCGAATTTATAGATGGCGCCACAACTCCGGTCTGGCAAAAAACGTTTTGAAAGCCAAGCCATTCTGACTTGCTTGTTTGCGCTTTCGCCCACGACTATATCGTGAAATAACCCATTTACAAGTTCCGCTTGATCTTTTTTCTTTTGTTTTCCTGGTTTGTCGGCGCTCTATTTCTTAAAGAAGGGGGCGATGCCAAGCACAATAAAGCTAAAACACGAAATCGCAAATATATGGTTGTGCTACTCGAAAACATACCTGGACAGGAAGGTAAACACGACGTTTCGGGCGGACGCCCTTCTTCAAGTGATAGACGCGAAAACGATTAGAGACAGGCGAGGGTCATACATGTCAGAAAATAGGGGTAGGTACGTTGGCCGAGAAGGAGGGAAGGCGAAACCGTTAGGTGACGGAGTATACCACTTCTTCGCTTGTCATCAACCGCAATGAAAAAAAGTAAAAGCCGTTTACAACTCCCTGTAGCGCCGAATTAGAGCGCAGCTCTTGAAGAGGAGGAGGGAAGGGCACTGGGCGAATGGGTCAAGGGACCTTGGGGGGGGGGGGGGGGTCACATGACCTCGGGGGTCATGTGACCTCGGAGGGGGGTGGTCACGTGACTTTGGGGGGTCACGTCGCCTGGGGGGTCACGTGGCCCCGGGGGGTGGGGGTTACGTGACTCCCAGGTGACCCCCACCCCCCGAGTCATCGTCATCGTCATGTGACGATGACAATGACGTCATCAGTGAGAATGACGATGCTGATGCCGATGACGTCATCAGTGACGTCACTTATGACGTCATCAGTGTCGATGACGATGCGGATGCCGCCGACGTCATCAGTGACGTCACGCGTCCCATAATGCGCAGCGCGGTTACGCCGACAGCGACGCCGACGCCTCTCAAGCCGGAAACGGGCGCCTAAGAGCTGCGCTCTAAAAAAAAATCGCGACGCTTAAGTACCACGGAATTTTGAAATTGCCTTATTGCGTCCTCCGCGAGAACACGAACCCAGAATGGTCTTGCAGAGTCCCCGGCCGCCACAAACACGATCACAGCGGCTACGACAGGCGGACGAGCGGTTCGGATCGGTTCGAGGAAGCTTCTCACCCCATGTCGGCTGACACGTGTTAACTTCGGCACCGTTTGTTTCTGAAAGATTCAGAAAAAAGAATACAGTTTTGATAACAGCAGTAGGGAACATTTCTTGCTATTCGTTTTGAGTGTTAATCCATTTGCCTTCGAGTCCACCAAACCGCCCAATGCCGAAACCGCCTACGCGGCAAAGCCGTTCGCGAACGGGCACGAAGACAAAAGCTACCCCCCCTCTCCCCCCTCCAAAAAAAGAAAGAAAGAAAACGGGCTTTTTTAAACATTTCGCACACCCTCTGGACCAACCCCCCCCCCTTTTCCCTTTCCCGTTTTCTCCTTTTCCTGCCCCCCAACACCCACGGCAGCGAACCTCCTGATGAAAGACGCTTTGGGACTGGATGTAAGCATTCCCACTATATACAACATGATACAGGTTAAAGAAGCCGGAATGGTGAACTGACGTAATTAAAAAATTATGCTGGCGCGCGGAAAGAATTTCACGAGAGCAAACGATAAGGCTCCTAGAGAAAACAGAAGGACGAGGGCAGAAAAGATATTCCACGAATTCAACTATGTCAAAGAAGACGGGGTAATACTGCCTGGGGGCGACCATCAGCGGTTACGCCGTCAAAGTCCCGAACCATCACGCGCTCGCGCACCGCAAGTGCCGAGCATATGGTTGTGCAAGCGCATCCGTCGCTTCAGCTGTGCAACCACAAAAAAAAAAAGAAAAACATTTATATTAAACAAAAATTTAGTACGCGAAAAAAAAGTTTGGTACTGAGACCAAGGAGGAATTCTGTTTTGAGGTTGAAGATGTGGGAGCAGAGGGTGAAAGACGAGGCAGAGGGCACGTGACAGGCGGTCGGCGGAGAAGACACGTGCTGGCGCGAGACAGTGCGGGCTGAGCGTGGCTGAAGCTGGGCAGGAACAACGGGGCCGGGCTGCCTGGCCCATGCGTGGCAGATGTCTCCTCGAATCGAGTACCAAAAGGGCTCGAAGGACGAGGTTGCGGACGCGCTTTCTCGGGTACCCCAGAATAATGGTTGGCAGGATACGAGGAGCGCTGTTAAGATGTCAGAAAGTCGTCATCGTAGGCAAAGAAGAGGCACGGCATGTTCGCTGGAAGGCAGGATAACGACTGGCAGGAGGGTAAACAGCCAGGACTCATTGCAAATTTAGGTATGGGGTGATGCGGTAGGAGAGTGAGCGCTTATGGAGGCCCGGGGTGCTGATGGGTTTTGTCAGTGGGTGTCGGAAAGATTGCGGGAATGGCAGTCAACACCGGGAACACGGGCGGACGCGATTGTCAGCGGGTGTCGGACAAACTGGCGGAAATTTCGGTTGACACCGGGAACGGTGGCAGGCGAGTTAATGGGCCCTATGATTCGTAACTGCTGGGCCAAGACGGCTAGTTGCTTCGCGTCACGCCAACAATCAAAGAAGGGCAGAGGGACTACTCTCCCTTGAGGGGGGGGGGGGGTCATTCCCTGAAAGTTACGAAATGATTTATAGGATTCTTTCTCGACTTCACATTGGTCGTGGCAGTGACAGCAACACTTTTAATAGGTTATATCGCATCACGACTTGGCCGGGGATGAGGCGGTAAACATTTAGGTGGCTTGTAGCTGTTCAGCTTGCCTTGAGACGTGAGCGGTTAAAGCGGGCTTGCTCGCTGAGCTGCCGCCCCCTCCGAGGACCGAGCAGTCCCTGGAGCTCGTATACACGTGGACGGAATGGGACGCTGACGGTTGCATCGAGTAGCACATGGTATATATAGCCGTTGCGGAACGCGTGTATAGTATATTGTCACGAACGGAGGTGACACGAAGACGAGCAGTGAACTGAAAAATAAAGGTTTAATGGGCGAACTTGTGCCAACCAAAAATAAGTAAAGAACGAAAGAGCGTCGAGGCAGCAGAAAAAACAGGCGGCGATTCGGCGGCGAATCAGAGCGCGAGCGAGACTGACTCGACAAGGTCGCGGGTAGCTGCTTATCTACCGTGCGTCGCTATCTCGAAAGTTCGGCAAAGAAGGCTCGAGCGTCGCGCGCTCGGGGCGAGGATGAACTGGCACTTTCGAGAATAACAAAGCGGGTGGAAAGTTACGTCTGGTGCGAGAATGAATGCGAATCTTCTAGATGCCGGTGACCGAGCGTTGCTTTATCGGCCCTGCGGGCGGCATTATCCCCCTTTTAAAAGTGCATCGTCCCGATGCAACGCGAAAGGAAAACAGAAATGGCTAAAAAAATTTACGGTGAAACGAAATAAACATGCAGTGTTGCAGTCCTAGCGCGCGTAGAACGGCTTGAGTCGAACTACGTGGACGACTTCGGGTCGTGGCTGGCGGCGTCGTGATGGTCGGGTTCCGTCAGGGAGCACCTCGTAGTTCAAGTCCCCAAGGCGGCGGATGACCTTGTAGGGTCCGAAGTAGCGTTTTAACAGTTTTTCGCTAAGGCCGCGGCGGCGAATGGGCGTCCACACCCACACTTTGTCTCCGGGCTGGAACTCCACGTCGCGGCGACGAAGGTTGTAGCGGCCAGCGTCCACACGTTGCTGGTCTTTTATTCGAAGACGGGCCAGCTGGCGTACTTCTTCTGCTCGTTGGGTGACCAGCTGAGCGTCGTCGGTGCCGTCGTCCGTCGGGTCGTGGGGCAGCATGGCGTCGAGCATCGTCGTCACCTTCCTGCCGTGCACCAGCTGAAAAGGTGTAATGCCGGTAGTTTCTTGAATCGCCGTGTTGTACGCAAACGTGACGTAGGGCAACACTTCATCCCACGTCTTGTGTTCCACGTCTACGTACATCGAGATCATATCGGCGATGGTCTTGTTCAGCCGCTCCGTCAGTCCGTTGGTCTGCGGGTGGTATGCCGTGGTTCGGCGGTGGTCGGTGTGGCTCAGGCGGAGTATCTCTTGTGTCAGTTGCGCCATGAACGACGAGCCTCGATCCGTAATCAGGACTTGGGGAGCGCCGTGTCGGAGGACGATAGACTCCACGAAGAACTTAGCTACTTCCACGGCGGTCCCCGACGGGAGTGCTTTTGTCTCGGCGTACCTGGTGAGATAATCAGTTGCCACGATTATCCAACGGTTTCCCTGCGTCGACGGCGGAAAAGGTCCGAGAAGATCCATTCCAATCTGCTGGAATGGTGCAGTCGGGGGCGCGATCGGTTGCAGGAGACCTGCCGGCTTCGTCGGTGGTTTTTTGCGTCGTTGGCATTCATGGCACGAACGGACGTAGAGGTGGACAGTCTTCGGGAGCTTGGGCCAGTAGTATTTTTCTCGGATCCGTGCAAGAGTCCTACTGTAGCCAAGGTGACCAGATGTTGGGTCGTCGTGGCAGGCTTGGAAGATCTCTTCTCGAAGACTTGCAGGAATCACCAGGAGCCACGTCGAGTTGTTGTCCCCGAAGTTCTCTTTATAGAGGATCCCTCTCCGGACGGAGAATCTTGGCAGGTCACGTGAGAAGGCTCGGGGAATCGTACCCCCTCGTCCCTCCAAGTGGTCGATCAGTGCACGCAACTCAGGATCGTCCCGCTGGAGCGCTGCCATACCGTGAATGCTCACCGCGCCAAGGAAGTGATCGTCGTCGTCGCCGTCGTCTTTCGCACAGCCGGTAGCTGACTCGACAGGGGCTCTGGACAGGCAGTCGGCGTCGCTGTGTTTTTGGCCTGACTTGTATACCACGGTCACGTCGTACTCTTGCAGTCGTAGGCTCCACCGAGCGAGGCGTCCCGATGGGTCCTTCAGGCTCGCTAACCAACACAGCGCGTGGTGGTCGGTGACCACCCGAAATGGACTCCCGTACAAGTACGGGCGGAATTTCGTGATGGCCCAGACGACGGCCAGGCATTCCTTTTCGGTCGTCGAGTAATTGCGTTCCGCGCTCGACAGCGTCCGGCTAGCGTATGCGATCACGCGCTCCGCACCGTCTTGTCTTTGCACCAGTACCGCTCCGAGTCCTGTATTACTGGCGTCCGTGTGAACTTCCGTTTCGGCTGATTGGTCGAAGTGGCCGAGAATCGGCGGTGACTGGAGCCGTCGCTTTAGCTCGTCGAATGCCTGTTGTTGTTCTCCACCCCATTCGAAGTTCACGGCGTCTTTCGTAAGGTGCGTTAGCGGCGCAGAAAGCTTGGCAAAATCTTGAACGAATCGCCGGTAGTATGCGCAAAGTCCAAGGAATCTTCGGACGGCCTTTTTGTCGGTGGGCGGTGGAAAGGCCGCTACGGCGCGAGTCTTCTCAGGGTCAGGACTTACACCTTCGTTGCTCACAACGTGGCCCAGGAACTTCAGTTCGCCGTAGGCAAACCGGCACTTCGTCGGCTTGAGGGTGAGTCCTGCGGTCCTGATTGCCTCAAAAACGGCCCGAAGGCGTCGCAAATGCTCGTCGAAGTTGGCCGAGAATACCACGACGTCGTCGAGGTAAACGAGACAGCTCTGCCACTTGAGGCCTGCCAGGACGGTGTCCATGACACGTTGGAACGTTGCCGGCGCCGTGCACAGTCCGAAGGGCATCACCTTGAACTCATACAGATCCGTCGGGCGTGACGAAGGCAGTCTTTTCTCGGTCCCGTTCGTCGACCTCGATCTGCCAGTAGCCACTCTTAAGGTCCATCGACGAAAAGTATCGGGAGTGGCGTAGCCGGTCCAGCGTGTCGTCGATGCGGGGGAGCGGATACACGTCTTTCTTCGTGACCGCGTTGAGCCGCCGGTAGTCAACGCAGAAGCGAAGCGTTCCGTCCTTCTTCTTCACCAGTACGACTGGAGAGGCCCACGGGCTGCTCGAAGGCTGAATGATGTCGTCGTTCAGCATCTCTTTACTTGTTTATGGATGGCCTCTCGTTCCTTTGGGGAGACCCGGTACGGCGGCCGATGCACAGGGAGTGCTTCCTCGTTGGTAATGATGCGGTGTTTCGCCACTGTTGTCTGGCGCAGCCTCGACGTCGTCGCAAAGCAATCGCCGAACTCGGCGAGCAGGTCTTGGAGCTGTCGTCGTTCCGTGGCACTGAGCTTGGGGTTAACGTCGAGCTGCGGCCCTGGTGTACTGGGCTGCTGACACGGCGAGGGCTC
The DNA here is from genome assembly GCA_013358835.2 of Ixodes persulcatus. Classification (NCBI taxonomy): domain Eukaryota; kingdom Metazoa; phylum Arthropoda; class Arachnida; order Ixodida; family Ixodidae; genus Ixodes; species Ixodes persulcatus. The sequence goes on along the minus strand of JABSTQ010010958.1, from coordinate 158,438 downwards.
GTCGGAGATCGCGGCGATTTCTGCGTCGGCCCGGAGTTCCTCGACGTGTCCTACAGCGACACCTTTCGTGAGGTGCTGCGCCTCCGGTCGAAAGTTTGTCACGAGGACCACAGAACGTCCATCCTGCAGCTCCGCTACGCCCCTTGCGACGCCTATACCTCTTCCGAGAAGCAGTTGGACGTTGCCCTCCAGAAGGACTTTCCCGCTGGCAACTGCATCGGTCACGAACGGGCACAAGAACACTCGACCGTGGTGGCAGGTTCACGTGGTCCGCAATGACTCGGACGGCGGCTGGCGTACGTTTTGGATCCCTCCGGAGGTAGCACGGGACTTTCGCAGCGTCAACCTGTTTGCTCCAAGGTCGATCACGGCACCGTACTCACAGAGGAAGTCCATGCCAAGGATGATGTCTCTCGAACAGTCCTTGAGGACGACGAATTTCACGGGACAGGTCTCTCCGTGGATGTCCACGCGCGCAGTACACCTTCCCACTGGTGTGATGAGATGTCCGCCGGCGGTTCGTATTTTCGGGCCATCCCACGGCGTCATCACTTTCCGAAGGCGGCGAGAGAGCTTCCCACTTAAAACGGAATAGTCTGCTCCGGTGTCGACGAGTGCCTTCGCGTCGTGGCCGTCGATGGTAACGTCGAGGTTATTCGACACCGTCGCAGAACCGTCGTTCCTATCCGTCTCGTCGCTAGTGTGGGAGCCCTCCGACGTTTGTGGAGGATATTGGCGTCGTTCGTCATCGGCAATACCACCTCCCGGTATTGCCGCACTCAGTTTTCCCGACGAGGGGCGAGGGGCGACAGGCTCTCACGGCGGGATCTGCGTAGAGGCGACGCTGGGCGGTGGGGTGACGGCGATCGGAAACCGCGACGGGTAGACGGCCCCGGGCATGGCGACCGGCGGAGGTATTCGTCGATGTCTCGGGGTCGCTCGCCGTAGCGTGGTCGCGGGTCGTCGGGGTGGAAGCCGCGTAGCCCCAGCTGCCGGTACGGGCAACGGCGGTAGACATGGTCGGCTTCCCCGCAATGGTAACAAAGCGGGCGTCGGTCAACCGTTCGCCACACGTCGGTTTTTCGTGGCGAGGGTCGCTCTGGTCGGACGTGCTGCCGTTCTTCGCGTCGTTGGGAGTACTGCGGCGCTGGAGGGTCACGTCGTGGTGGCGCCGTAGCTTGGCGGGGAACTTGCGGTGGTCGTCTGGCCATGGCTGCGTAGGTCAGCGTCGGTTCCTCGGAGGCTGGCACGTCGACTGGAGGTTCAGGCTGCAAGGCCCGCTGTACCTCGTCGCGTACAATCTCGGCGACTGACAGCGACGCCGGACGCTCAGCAGCGGGGAGCAGCTTTCGTAGCTCCTCTCGGACGACGTCTCGAATGATGTCGCGAATGTCCCGGGTATGGGCGCCGATGTCGTCATGAAGCAGCGTGGAGGCAACGACGCCGGGATGTCGTTGGTAGTAGGAGGCGCGTGCTTGGAGGGCGCGCTCCATGTTCGTTGCCTCCGTGACGAACGCTTCGACTGTTGCCGGTGGATTGCGGACCAGGCCTCCAAAGATGTCGGCCCTCACCCCGCGCATGAGGACACGCAGCTTCTTGTCGTCGGCGGCTTCTGGGTCGGCACGCGCGCTCAGACGCAGGACGTCTTGAACGAAGCTGGTGACACTTTCGTTGGGGCCTTGCGTCCTTGTCCGAAGGAGGTCCTCGGCTCTCTCCCTTCGGTGCTGACTGGCGAACGTCCCTCGGAGCTCTTCTTTCAGCTGGTCCCATGATGTTATCGAGGTTTCATGATTCTCGAACCAGTATCGCGCTGTGTCCTCGAGGGAAAAATAAACGTTTTGCAGGCGCTGTTCGGGAGTCCATTGGTTGTGCAGCGCCACCCGTTCGTATTGCTGCAACCAGTCTTCGACTGTCTTCGTAGATCTCGCCGTGGAAGGACGTCGGCGTACGAGGGGCGACGGGCAGGTAGACGACGGGGCCGGCGGTCGGGGTCTGCAACGACTGGGTGTTCATTGTCGGCTTCGTCGACTGGTTGGTCTTCTTCGGAAGTAGATCGAATTCTGGGGTCAACCCTTGATCACGGCGGCTTCCTCGGGTCTCGGTCGTCTCCACGTACGGTCTTCTTAAGCCGGGGACTCGACTTGTGCTGCGAAGCCTGAGAGGGGTACGCTTTATGGGCTGGGGTTACCCCGCACCTCCACCAGAAATGTCACGAACGGAGGTGACACGAAGACGAGCAGTGAACTGAAAAATAAAGGTTTAATGGGCGAACTTGTGCCAACCAAAAATAAGTAAAGAACGAAAGAGCGTCGAGGCAGCAGAAAAACAGGCGGCGATTCGGCGGCGAATCAGAGCGCGAGCGAGACTGACTCGACAAGGTCGCGGGTAGCTGCTTATCTACCGTGCGTCGCTATCTCGAAAGTTCGGCAAAGAAGGCTCGAGCGTCGCGCGCTCGGGGCGAGGATGAACTGGCACTTTCGAGAATAACAAAGCGGGTGGAAAGTTACGTCTGGTGCGAGAATGAATGCGAATCTTCTAGATGCCGGTGACCGAGCGTTGCTTTATCGGCCCTGCGGGCGGCAATATGGCCATCCCGCCTCAGGCTTTGGATCTCTTTGCTTGCGCAAAAGACGGACTAGGTTTACACAATTGTTACCTGTTCTGAAGGAAACTCACGCGTTGAGCAACGCAGCTAGTGGTTTTGCCGCATCGCTTGCTCCGAGGTGAGAAGGGCATCCGAGGTATATAGACAGAGCGTCGTGTCTTACTTTTAGGCTTACTTGGCGAGATAAAACGAGGAGGCTTGCCCGGTTCACATCGCTGACTTGAAAGGATATAACCGTCGTCGCGATGGGGAAGACTTATAACATGAGGTTTCGGTAGGACACAAGAAAGCCCCTGTTCTTGGCAACCCAGGAGCGAGCTCTGGAATGCGGACTTGCTGAGTTAGCCGCATGGTACATGAACCCGTCAGCAAGTAATTTGGCGGTGGAGGCTATGGCCACTGTCACAATCTGCGGAAGAGAATTTGTTTGTTGTGTGTTGTTTTAACACTTTCTTCTGCTCATAATGGCTTCTTGGAAAGACGGCCATAGACGGCGTAACCCAGGAAGCACAGAAGGAGGGAAGACGGGCCCATTCGTTTTCCAAGTTTTAGAGTGGCTGAAAGTTGTTCGGCCTGACAAACGGTTCAGGTGGGCAGTTCTAAGCCCGCGGCGACCTCTAAGCGGAACGGGGCAGGTCCGTCCGCGTCGGCCGGACCAGCTTAGAGCAGGCCCCCTGCTGCATCGCGGTGAGTGGGACAGCGAGCGACAGACAGGTTGGCATTGTCAGCCGGCTTTGCTAGCCACCACCACCTACGCCGCTTTCGGACGCTGCAACGTGGCCTCTCCGGCAACAGCAACAGCGGCCGCCCATGACGCCCAGTAGCTACCTGAAGCCTATGAAGTCCCCCGAAGTCCGGGTCTTGAGGGGGGTAGAGTGTGCGAGCCGAGGGTGAAAGACGAGGCTGAAGGAACGTGTCAGGCGGTCGGCGGAGAAGACACGAGCTGGCGCGATACAGTGCGGGCTGAGCGTGGCTGAAGCTGGGCACGAACAACGGGGCCGGTCCACCAGCGAGGTCTGGAGCAAGATCGCTGAAACGGCGAGCCCTGGCCATCTGGTCTAGGCCACGACGATGCCGGGGTGGTTCCGCAGCGAGACTCGGGCAGTGATGGCCCGGGACAGCCAGCCTACGCAGCGCTGGCGTGGGAAAGGCGATCCGCAGGCCTGGACACGGACTCCGACTGTGAGCTGTGATCAACGGGCGACAACAAGGGTCGGCGGGCCCGGACTACCGGCACTCGACGACGGGCAACCGGGAGACACAGTAAACCCAATCGCTGTCTTCTAGTTGTGCTATGTCACTCCCTGTCACTCCGCATCTCAATTGGGCGGTGATTATTAGTAGAGCGAACCATAAAAGAACCCCACAAAGATAAGACGGTTTTCCTCTTTTTTTTTGCACATGGGAGCGGAAGAAGCCCGATCTGGTGACACAGACGCGCATGATTAACTCAGTATGGTTGGAGGTCGAGAAATGGTCAGCTACATGTGTGGATTGTTCTGAAGGAATGTTTCCTGACAATCTTCGGGTGACGAGACGGCGGTGTTCACGGAATCATTCATGCAGCCGTCGGTCTGTCTCTCCAATGTACAAAAGGTCAGGGCAGCTCGTGCAGGGAATGGCGTAGATTACATTGGCTTACTTGCAGGTCTGGTTGTCGGGAATATTTAGTTTAAGATGTTGAGGGGAGCCAAGGTACCTGCAAGTCAGGTTTTCGGGAGCATTAAAGGGCGTTGTGCCAGGTATGATGCGAGCTGGGTCTTTGTTGGGTTTCGCTTTCAGGCTACTTCTGACAAGAAGAGTGCGGAGGTTCGGTGGACGGAGGTAAGAGACGCAAGAAGCCCTAGAAATTCGTTGGGAGATGTGCAGATGAGATGTTACAATGGGGAGTTTGTGTGCTAGTTTTGGGACTTTAGGGTGGTACGTAACTATAAGGGGGTTCTTTTTGTCTTGAGGACGAGGGTCTGCAAAAAGGTCGTCATGCCTGGAAATGCCGAAGACTCATCGTTTAGCCCTCTCGAGCAAGTGGAGAGGGTTGCCGCGGTCGAGGAAGAAAGAAAACAAAGTAACCGAAATCCTTTCGGTTACTTTGTTTTTAAAGTCAACAAAGTTGTTGCATATGCGGCGCAGGCGGAGGAATGTTAGAATGGGATGGAATCTTTTTGAGTTCGAGGCTGGCAGGAGGACCAAAGCAGGTAGCTGTGGGATTCGGTGGGTTTATAATGGAGGGAGGTTTCAAAGAAGCTCTTGCCCACTGATATGCGGAGGTCCAGGAAAGTCACAGATTGGGAGACTGATGATGCGAATTTTAGAGAAGGGTGCGCTTCCGAGAGGCTCTGAGTGAACTTAGCGACGGTGCTCGGGGATCCAAAGCCAAATATGTCGTCGACGTAGCGGCCGTAGAAATCGGGGTGCGGATTGAGAAGAAAATCAAAGAGGGCCATTTCCACATACCCCACAAAGAGGTTAGCGAAAGAGGGGCCCATCTTTGTGCCCAATGCAGCCTCACATTTCTGACGGAAGAAAAAAGAGCCGTCGAAATGAAGGGCGTTAAGGCTTAGCACCAATTCTACAAGGCGGAGTATGATGTGAGAGGGAGGTTCCAGATTTTGTCTCCGATCAAGAAAATGTTGCAGTGCCAGAAGGCTGTCCTGGTGGGGAATGGCAGTGTAAATGGAGGTAACATCCGTGGTGTAGAGGACCGTGTCGGAGTTTGGTGTGAATGTATAAAGTTGTTATAGGAGATGCGTGATGCCTTTTATATAGCTTGGCAAAGTCTGGACAATAAGCTGCAGGATCAAGTCCACAAAATCGGATATGTAGGCATTAGGGCAAGATATGACAGAAACAATGGGGCGACCGGCGGTGCCAACCTTGTGTATTTTCGGCAGAAGATAGAAAGCAGAGAGTTGGGGATTTTTACAATAAGGCAGCGGGCGGGAAAGGGCAACACGTTGGCGTCAATAGCATGTTGAATTTTGGATTTAAATAATTCTTGGTACTGGTCGGTGGTGTCAGACGGAAGGGGTCTGTAGAACCTGGAAACAGAAAGTTGGCGATAGGCTTGCTCCCTGTATAGGTTTTTTCGCCAGAACACTATCGCACACCCTTCATCGGTCGGTTTCATCACTATGTCATTACGTTTTCGGAGGGAGCAAGGGCAGCTTTTGCTCACGGTTGATGTTGCGAGCGAAGGACACCAGAGAAGCAGATGACTGTTGTAGGAGGTTGCGGAAGGCGCGTATGCGTAAGCTATTTTCTGTCTCAGGGTGCTTCGACGCTAGGGGAGTCCAGATACTAGGCTTGGGGCTAATAAGTTCGAAAATGTTGCTGTGTAAACCCAGAGGCAGAAGGTTCTTTATAGAAGTGAGCATCTAGAAGAAGGCGTCCGAAGAACTCCTCGGATTCCTTGTGAAGAGTGAAAGGGTTAGGGGACCTTCGGGGGTTAGGAACGAAAGACCTTTGGAAAGCAAGGAGTGCTCTGGTAAACTGAGAGGTAGGTCGTCCGGAATGGTCGCCACTAGGGTGTTCGGGGGATTGAAAGGCTCATGTAAATATTAATAGAGGAAAGGGCGAAGTTTGCTGGATTTGGTTGTTTCCAGGTCCGAAATGAAGCAAAGCATTCAGTGGCCGAATCTTTCGTGTTTCGTCTCTCGCGCGACCTTTCGTGTTTAAACCTGCCGTGTGCATTTTTAGTACCTTCCAGCCTTCATCTCTGTACAGTGCCTTGACTGCGAATAGAAGCCACAGAGCCAAGAGAGCCATAATACTAAGTTAATGAACTTATCGGCTGTTTTAGTTGTTTCCAAACATATATCACGAGAAGCTGGATTATACTAAGATATAGATTACACGTTTTGGGCATTCGAGGAGTGACATTTTGGGCATTCGAGGAGTGCACAAAATGTCAACAAATCTCTTCAGACAGCGCTGTCCGGGTTTATATTTGGGACCATTTTTCTGCACTCTTTTGACCGGCCACATTCTGTCTGGGGACATTTTGTCCGGGATCATTTTGTCCTGGACTAGTTTTCCGGGACAGTTTCGTCCTACACCCTTTGGCTACTCAAGCCCTGAACAAGAAAGGTCACAAAACACGTACCTTTGTTGTATGTATGATGTATGACTCCCGATGTTCAGGAATGGCAGTCCTGTCCATCAAGAAGCTCTTGATGTATTCGTAGGTCTTCTGGCCACAGTCGATGCTCTCCAGACCTTGCAGGACGCTCTCGTTAGTGACGTTGTCGAAAGCGCCTTTGAGGTCCAGGGCAAGGACTGCTCTGGTCTGCGTCCTTGATTGTCATCTCCAGAAGGTTTTTGTAAAGCCACAGCAGAATGTCCTGGGAGGATACGTGCGGACGAAAGCCAAACTGCGTGTGTTACAGCAGTCCTTGCTTCTCCACGTGCGCCACCAGCCTCGAGTTGATGACGCGCTCGAAGGCTTTGCCAAGGCACGAGGTCAGAGATATTGGTCGAACGTTGTCGAAAATTAGGTCCTTTTTGGGCTTGGGTATCAGTCTGACGTCAGCCTCCTTCCAAGGCTTGGGGCACTCACCTTTAGACTAGTAGTTGTCGTTGAAATGGTCCACTAGTTTCTTAATCGATTCGAGTCCATGTTGTTGAGCAGTTTGGCCGTGATAGAGTCGAGGCCCGGTGCCGCCGTTTTCTTCATCTTGGTCAACTCGTATTCCAGCTCCCAGACGGTGATGGGCTCGTCAGGTGCAGGGTTGGCTCGCCCATGGTAGTCCTTTTGTGCTTCAAATGGTTCGATGCAGAAGTATTTGCTTGCCAGCTTGTCAAACATTTCGTGTGTGGTGAGATGGCTCTTAAACACGAGTTCGGATATTCGTTTACACGTGGCCGTTCTGGTGTTGTTGGGGTCCAGTAGTGGCCTGAGGAGTCTCCACGTGCTTGCCGAGCTGAGTTGACCCTGGATGTTGTCGCACAGGTTGTACCAGTTTTGCCTGGTCAGCTCCGCGGCGTACTCATCTGCCTTGTGGCTAATCTCCTGGACTTTTATCTTTAGCTTCCTGTTGAGGCGTTGATTCTTCCACCTCCTGGTGAGTGACCATCTGGCGTCCCACAGATGAAGGAGATGCGAATCTACACAAGGTGTCTCCTCGTTCACCGTGAGGACCGTGGTGTAGGCTGCTGTGCTGCTGACGGCTTCCCTGGTCCAAGACTCAATGTCCTCGATGGTGCTAGTAGAAACACCTCTGTGCTCGCGCCACTTGTCCCACTCTATGATCTTAACTTGACCGAGCTTCTTGGGCATAATGTTCAAAGGTTTCGGATATCTTTTAATAATTTCCGAATAATCGTTACGGTGTCGCACCCCGAGTTTTTCTTGACAGAGGTCCCACATCGCGCCGGCACGCCGCCACATGTGCCGCAAGATGGCAATACGTACCCTCATCTCCTAGACAATGATGATCATCATCGGCAGCAGAAGTTTATTCAATTCGCACCAATGAGGTAGAGGGGACTTAGAGCGATAAACCGGGGTTCCGGTCTGCACTCGAAAGTGAACCCCATAAGGCCGCTGCCATTGTACCAAAATTTGACCCCTCGTCAGGTCACGAAACCAAATACGTGACTTCACAGGTAAGATGGCAGCGCCCATAGCCTGCGGGGGCCGTTAGAGACGTGGGCGACGTGGGTCCGAGCAGAGGAACAGAAATCGCGGCGTAGGACCGGCTTAATACCATTTCTCCGTTTTTCATGCTCTCTCACGTAGGTATATCATGGGAATTCCATGGTCCGCGTTTTCTCGTCGAGATTTCGTTCGGAGTCCACGTGATTCTCGCAAAAGAGTAATACAAATTGAGCCGCACGTTGGTCGGTGATCGCTAAGTGTTGTTTAAACGTCAGTTGAACATCACAGATTTGCTGTGTGCATCACACGGAGGAAGAACAATTTTGGAACGACAGCAAGCAACTCAAGTACACTGGAGAACGCCTGTCGGGATTTAGTACTTTATTGCAGTCGCCAAATCACCCTGCCGTCGCAGTCTTCCACAGGAGCAGAGCTGCTTCTTTGGACTTCACGACGCGTGCCTTGTAGCGAGTTTGGTGAGAGGTTTCTGTCTGCCAGTGTGCCATTGGTGCGAACGCTTTTTCCTTCAGCTGTCCCAAAACTCTGTGTTTCCCGGAATGGACGCGATAGTGCCGTGCAAAGTGTCTCGACTGTCGTTGTGTCCGCCTCAGCAAGTCGCCAGATCGCAAAGTCTTCCACCGGAACGAAGCAGCTTCTTTGGACTTCGCGACGCGTGCCTTGTAGTGAGTTTGTTTGCGAGGTTTCTGTCTGCCAGTGTCCCATTGGTGCCAACTCTTTTTGCTTCAGCTGTCCCAAAGCTCTGTGTTTCCCAAAATGAACGCAATGGTGCCGTGCAGAGTGTCTCGACTGCCGTTGTGTCCGCCTCGGCCACACGCCAAATCACCAAGTCTTCCCCTGGAACGAAGCAGCTTCTCTGCACTTCACGACGCGTGACTTGTAGCGAGTTTGGTGCGAAGCTTCTGTCTGCCCGTGTCCGATTGGTGCAAACTCTTCTTCCTTCGGCTTCCCCAAAGCTCTGTGTTTCCCGGAATGGACGTGATGGTGCTGTGCAGAGTGTCTCGACTGTCGTTGTGCCCGCCTCGGCCAGACGCCAAATCGCCAAATCTTCCACTGGAACGAAGCACCTTCACTGCACTTCACGACGCGTGGCTTGCAGCGAGTTTCGTGCAAAGTTTCTGCCTGCCCGTGTACCATTAGTGTGAAGTATCCTGAAGGCTGATCGTTGGCCGTGTGTGCTTGTATACCACAGCTTGGAGTATATGGAGCCAAAGCTCACACTACACAAATCAGATATCTCTTGTTCAATCCCAACCTCTGCCCATTTTGATATGAATGAGCATTGCACCGGCGTCCAGTCGTATTTTACTACTGCGTAATGCTTGTTAAAAGCCCCTAGACTACAAGTGGTGCTACACTGGTTAGAGGTGTCATCTAAGCACAGATGCTGACGTCCATTGGGGCTAAGCGACTTCCCTCTGTCTAAACATACACAAGACCCCTCTTCTCCCATTCCTTCGGGCGAATGCTGGTGGCCGTTTAGCTGTCGCACTCTCTGGTCAGTAAAACTATGAAGGCTTCTTGGTCTCTCTGAACTTCGTAGCTTGCAAAGATTCAGAGACGGATTAAAATGTTTCAGAAGTTGCTTTTTTTCTGAAATCATGTTTTTTTTCGGTGTGTCCCACCATGTCTTTATGTATGCATTCTGTTGAAAAGGGAAAGTCCTGAGTGCGTCTTCCTCGGTACCGTAATGCAGCCGTGTCCTTGCTACTACCCTCGAAAGATGACCAACTTCGTGAAAAGCTGTCAGAGAACCACCCCTTTTTCGGCGACACTTTGCTGACGGCACGTGTGGTGTATCCGCAGCTTGAAGTATTACTCCAGCATTGTCTTCATCATGATAGCACCGTGGGAGTGATGGTCAATTGTCTGAGCGAGAAATAGATGATCAAACCTCCTAAAAGTGGGGTCGTGGAGGCAAGTGCCTATTATCCAGTCTGCAGCATGAGGAGCCAGTTTCGGCCTCTTTTGGCCACCTTGTCGAAGCTTCGCCGAAGAACTATCGTGGGACCAGGACACCTCGCTGCCCATTGTCGAACTTGCAAGTGCAAACCCAAGCTTGAGCAGGCCAGCATCATAGGAAATCATAAAAACCTGCTTGCAAGAGAAATGTCGGAGTCCTTGGCTATAGACAACGAAGATGAAAACTGTGTGAGCTCCGCCTCAATAATCCTGCAACCGCAAGAAAAGCTCTTTCTGAAGGGCGCCCTCTCTGCTAAGCAAAAATAGAAATAAGAAAAAAACAGCAATTATAGGGAAGGAAAAAAAGAAAAAAATTGATATGCAAAAGATTTAGTAGAAGAGGAGGACGATTCATTAAAATGGTTGGTAGTCCAGCGATAGGGTGTCTTTTCTGTCTCTTTTTCCTTTATTGTTCAGCTGGTTCAACCCTGTAATGTTTCGCCGAAGCAACTTTTGTGCTTTTGTGCACAAGTGCAGGACGTCCTGGGAGGGGCTGTGGAGGCCACCAGCGTCTTTGGCCAGCACCAGGCCATGTTTGTCGCTAATGACCATCGCAATCCTGGAGCATTCCGGACACTTGGTGACTTTGGCAAAGTTTACCGCCACATTCCCTGCGATTACACTCGATAACGCACTCAGCGAACTGAGAAAGTGGCTGGTAGGAGTTGGTCTTATGAGTGCCTTCGCCCGTGGCAGCTTCATCTCTTGTTTGGACTTGCTGGTGGCAACCTGACGAGCTGACAAGGAGTGTGGCGGTGCCGCCGACCTGACAGTTGCCTCGGGTTGAGGGCTGGACATTGCCGACCCGGCACTTCCTATAGGCCCAGCGGAACTCGAGTGCCTTTGGGTTGTCGTTGTTGCCCGTCCTGTTGCGCACAGTCGAAAAGAACAGTTCCAGGTGGTCCTGGCTGAGCTTCCTCGTCAGCAGGCACCTGAGTGGTGGACTCGGGCTCCAGCTCAGGTCTTCAGCAAGGCCCTTAATGGACTCCAGGACGAGCAGGAAGCCGAGGATTGGAATCTTCCTTGCTGCTTACCTCAGTGGCTGGCCCGTGGAGTCTTTCAAGCCCCGGAGGTAGTGTGAAGTGTGGTCGATGCGTGTCAGCATGGTGTCCTTGTTGACGGCTCGAACGGGGGCCTTGCTTCCACGACCAAGGGGGTGACAGGAGTTGCTCAGGTCGAAGATGTTGTCGACTGCTGCAGCAAACTCTGCAGTGGCCTCCACACCCTCGAAGCCTCGGATGCCCTTCTCCTTGCAAACCAACAAGGCACAGCTCACTGACTGACTCAGAGTTTCGGTTGCCAGGGAGACCTTCATCTTTTTGCGCTGGAAATCAGTGTGTTTCTTGCGCAGCTTGTTGGCAGCATGAAGGCCCTCTTGTTGCTGCGGGCTGTCCAGGGCCTCGAGATATTTACAGGCAACGACCCTACCTGCGCCATTCCTAATGCACTGCTTCTCGGCGAGCAGGTTGCCTATAAGTTTGAGCATGTGGCAGGCATTCAAATGCCCGTGCGCCTTCCTGAAGGGGTCAGAAGGATTGGGAAACGAGCTTCTCAGCGGCGAATCAAAGCACACTCCAAGTACTGTCAACATGGGAATGTTGCAGTTGGTGCCGTCGCACGTCACGCTGATGCACTCTGCTCCGGCTTCCTCGAGCTTGGTGATTTTCTGGCGCACGAGGTTGACCCGAATGCTGCCGTCCAGGCCGTCAAAGAGGGCATTAGCCCAGTGAGATATTCCAGCTTTTGTTGACTGCGACCGCCAGAAACACAAGTGCATGCTTGGCATAGACGCAGTCATTTTTGCGGATGCCGTGGCCCAGGTCACAGAATCCGATGACCTCTTTGCCGTCCAAATCGACTTGTTTCTTGATGCTCATCTCGTCAATCATCAAGCTTACTAGAAGTCGTCCCTTCTAGGCATCTTGTGCGACTGTTTTGAATGACTCCCTGGTAAAGCCTCGGTTGCCATCGCTCACCGCTGCTCATTTGCGAAGAGCACTTGGGTGTCGCAGCCTGACGTGCTTCCGCAGAAAGTTATATGCTTTTATTTACTATTTATTTATTTATTTACAGAGTACCTACATCGCCTCGAGGGCATTATTGTAGGAGGGGCAGGAAATAACACACATACATAAAAAACACAAAGAGATCACTTGTCCGCACAGATTAGATATACAGCCGAGAAAAAAATACACTGTTGTCCAAGGTGCTCACCACATCATCAGGCAGCAAGTTCCACTCTCTAATTGTCTTTACAAAAAAAGAATGACAGAAGCTGTTTGTTTTATAGGAATATTCAAAAAACTTTTCTAGAGTTATCACACCTAGCTGAAACATACGTTGGCCCCAAAAGATACTCATTCTTATTAATACCAGTATTATTATAATAAATGCGATGGAAAAACTTCAATCTTAATTGTTGCCTTCGAATGGTTTTAACCTTTGTCATACTAGCGTATGGATCGTAGTTGTTACTAACAAATCGCGCTGCTTGATTTTGAAGTTTCTCTAATCTATCGATCAGATACTGCTGGTAGGGATCCCATATAACGCACGCATAATCAAGCATTGACCTTACGTGCAAGAAGTAAAGAGTTTCTTTTACGTCTCGGGACGCGTGTTTGAAATTTCTACGGATACAAAACAACATTTTACTGGCCTTATTAATTGTGTAGTCAATATGTTTATTTCATTTAAGTGATTGGTGAAAATAAACGCCAAGATATTTACATTCAGATACATTACCGATTGTCAGGTTTTTGATAGTATAACTTGTAAAAAATTTAGAGACGTTTCTAGCAAAATGAATGAGGTTACATTTTCCAATATTTAGGCTCATGTTCCATTGGTTACACCAGTATGCTACCTTATCTAGATCGCTCTGTAGGATCTATTTCCCTGTAAATAACGCAATCATCAGCAAAAAGCTTTATTGTCGACTGAATATTTTGTACAATGTCGTTAACGTAAATTAAAAATAGTAACGGTCCAAGAACACTACCCTGGGGGACCCCTGAAGTCACGGAAACGACTGAGGATTTACTTCCATTTAAGACAACACATTGCTCACGGTCAGTTAAGTAATTTCGTATACAATTTAGTACCTTACTATTAATATTTATAGAGGCTAGTTTTATCAGTAGAAGGTTGTGTGGTACCGTGTCGAAAGCTTTGCTGAAATCTAGAAAGACTGCGTCTACTTGCGTATTTTTGTCATTTGCTTTTAATAGGTAATGCTGGAACTCTGCTAACTGCGTGTTGCATGAAAATCTACTCCGAAAGCCATGCTGGGATGGAGTAAAAAAGTTAAAGCTATCAAGATATTTGAACATTGTGCTATATAAAATATGCTCAAAAAGCTTAGAGCAAACTGACGTTAGTGATATAGGCCTATAATTTTCTACAAGTTTCTTATCTCCGGATTTAAAAACAGGAATCACATTCGCCGTTTTCCAATCTATTGGGACCAACCCTGTCTCAAGTATCGTTTTAAATATAATAGACAAGTACTGGGATACAATCTCGGAACACTTAATGAGAATAACAGGTGATATACCATCAGGGCCAGTAGCCTTTGACTGATCTAGGCCGCGCAAAAGAGAGGCAATACCATGAACATCAATATCAAAATCCGCCATCATGCCAGTAAAACAACTATTCGGTGACTCCACCACATACCCAGAGAATCCCGGAGAAAATACCGATTTAAAGTAGGAATTGAAGCATTCTGCCTTCTCCACATTTTCCTTTAACATTTGGCCGTCAACATTAAGAACTGGGATAGAAATATCGTCTTTCCTGCATGTCTTCACATATTTCCAGAATACCTTTGGGTTTCGTTAAAGATCGCAGTTTAGCCTGGTAAAAAATGACAGCTTAGCTAACTTTATTGTTACTTTTAATTGATTATTAATATATTTTAACCCTTGCAAATTAAGGACAGAGTTATCTTTACAACGTTTTTTGTAAGCCCGCCTTGCTTTCCCCAGTAGTTTCCGTATTTCGGCATTAAACCAAGGTTTTTGTTTACGCCTTTGCCGCAAAGTTCTTGAAGGTACAAAAGCCTCAACTAAATCCAATATTTTATTGCGAAACAAAATCCAAATCTCCTCTGTTGTACAAGACTCAGATAAACATGAAGAAGTTAGAAAATATGTCTGTAATGCATTATTGATGGCGTCAAAATTACCCTTTTCATAGATGAGTACTCTGCGTGGCTCTTGTTTCTGTTCAGGTACGCCTGATACATTCAACTCGGTAATAACAACATCGTGATCACTTATTCCAGGATATACCTGGGCGCTAGAAACAATATTTGTGTCATTGCATAAGACGAGATCTAAAACTGCCGTCAGTCGAGTCGGCTCCATGACATACTGAATCAGACCATATGTATCTATCAATTCTGTGAACATAGAATAAACACGCGATTTGCTTCTTGCCGTCGTCCCAGTTAACCACGAAAAGTCTGGCAAATTAAAATCGCCTCCCAGAAAGACGGTGTCTGGTATCACTGATAACATATCTGAGAGTAAAGAAATGCTTGTTTCATTTCCGTCCGGCGGACGGTAGATAGTTCCAAACACCACAGTCATCCCTTTGGGAAAACGAACGCGACACCACACCGACTCAGAGTCATTCTCAAATTTAACTGCACAGCTACTCCACCAAGATGAAACCAGCAAAAAGACTCCTCCTCCGTGTCGATGTCTGTCTTTACGATATATCGTAAATCCCGGCGGAAAAACCTCAGTGTCAGAGACCGTATCGTCCAACCAAGATTCGGTCCCCATAACAATCTGTGGATTCAAAGTCATTATTAAAGATGCAAGCTCATCAACTTTATTCATGATGCTACGGCAGTTCACAACCAGAACCGTAGGTTTCTCTGGCATATCAACAATGTCATCTTTGCTTGGTCTGTTGATAGGAGGTAGGTGTCGTCATTCTGCTACGATCTCGGAATTAGTCGGACGATGCAGGACTGGTTGACAGTGTCGCTGTCCCAGATAAACGTCTGCCCATTTATTACTAACTTATCATAGTTCAAATAGACCCGGTTTTCTTTATTTTGCCTTTTCTCTTTTGCGTAGTTCCAGAGTTGCAGCCGTTTTCCTTGAACTGGGGGACTGAAGTCTTCCGAGACGCTGATCGGGGTATTTTTAAACCTAAATGCATTTCGCTTCACATTTTCTCTGGCTTTCCAGCCAGCAAAATGCGAAACGATAGGCCGATTTTTTCCATCTTTAAATGCTCCCACCCGGTGGGCTCTTTCGATCTCAACATTGTCGATAGATAACGTTTCTTTACAGATGTCCCTTATTAGTTTCTCAGATTCTTCCCATGTCTCTTTTCTGGAGTTGTCGGGAACACCAAAAAATACTAAGTTTGATCGTCGACTTCTATTTTCAAGGTCGTCTAATTTGGCTTCAAGTTTAAACTCACTTTCTTCAACATGTGCCACGCGTCTTTCTAGTACCTTTGTCTTTGAAATTACGCCATCAATCTTATTCTCAAGATCAGCTTGCCTTTTTTCTATGCCTGTTAGCTTTGCCAAAACAGTTGCTTGTCCAGACTGCAATTCTAAAAGTATGGTTTCAATTTTTCCCAACTGTTCAGCTTCAGCCTTAGACATGGGACCGGGGTTTGATTCCACGTCCCCTGCCAGGAGGAGCAATGCTTCCGTGAACAAAAGACAGGAGTCGAAGAACAGGAATGTTAACCCATCAATCACCCCGACACCAAAAAGATAAGAACACCAGTGCAGCATGCGTTTGTTGATAGGGCACGACACTCTCACAAGCAGTAGATTACTTGTTCGATAGCATTTAGAGCATTTCAAGTAACCAACCTGATACATGAAGCAACGTGAGTACGGGCCGAAAAGAGTGCCGTGCCCCAGTGGTGCCGGACGAGGTAGCTCCCTTTTGTGGCTGTGGTGGGGCGGATCCGGAAGTGTCCCTCGGAGCCTAGCCATCTGCCGGTCTTCAAGGAAACCCAGAAAAGTTTCTGTAGCCTCCGCTGGCTCGAAAGGGCTGCCGGTTGACATTGTCGCAAATCCGGATAGTGGCGTCCATGGCTCCGAGATGGGAAACGCCGCCGCCCCGTCAAAGTTCGCCGCGACAGCAAGGATCCCGGCGAGCACCTGATACATGAAGCAACGTGAGTACGGGCCGAAAAGAGTGCCGTGCCCCAGTGGTGCCGGACGAGGTAGCTCCCTTTTGTGGCTGTGGTGGGGCGGATCCGGAAGTGTCCCTTGTAGCCTAGCCATCTGCCGGTCTTCAAGGAAACCCAGAAAAGTTTCTGTAGCCTCCGCTGGCTCGAAAGGGCTGCCGGTTGACATTGTCGCAAATCCGGATAGTGGCGTCCATGGCTCCGAGATGGGAAACGCCGCCGCCCCGTCGAAGTTCGCCGCGACAGCAAGGATCCCGGCGAGCACCTGATACATGAAGCAACGTGAGTACGGGCCGAAAAGAGTGCCGTGCCCCAGTGGTGCCGGACGAGGTAGCTCCCTTTTGTGGCTGTGGTGGGGCGGATCCGGAAGTGTCCCTCGGAGCCTAGCCATCTGCCGCCTTCAAGGAAACCCAGAAAAGTTTCTGTAGCCTCCGCTGGCTCGAAAGGGCTGCCGGTTGACATTGTCGCAAATCCGGATAGTGGCGTCCATGGCTCCGAGATGGGAAACGCCGCCGCCCCGTCGAAGTTCGCCGCGACAGCAAGGATCCCGGCGAGCACCTGATACATGAAGCAACGTGAGTACGGGCCGAAAAGAGTGCCGTGCCCCAGTGGTGCCGGACGAGGTAGCTCCCTTTTGTGGCTGTGGTGGGGCGGATCCGGAAGTGTCCCTCGGAGCCTAGCCATCTGCCGGTCTTCAAGGAAACCCAGAAAAGTTTCTGTAGCCTCCGCTGGCTCGAAAGGGCTGCCGGTTGACATTGTCGCAAATCCGGATAGTGGCGTCCATGGCTCCGAGATGGGAAACGCCGCCGCCCCGTCGAAGTTCGCCGCGACAGCAAGGATCCCGGCGAGCACCTGATACATGAAGCAACGTGAGTACGGGCCGAAAAGAGTGCCGTGCCCCCGAGCAAAAGTGCGCCGTAAGGTCAAACTTGCACACATCCACTGCGTGCATGTTGTTTGGTTTCCTGGATCTCTTCAGGAAAAGGTTGCAAATCGTGTCTGTGAAGATGTTGTCAAAAATGTTGACTGCTTACTCAGGAAGCCTCTTTTTTAGTTCTCGGAGAAGGACGTTCAGCTTTTGTATCCTGGCCGTCTTTCTGTTGACCTTCTTCTTTGCCTGTTTAAGCAAATTTCTCGCCCTCTGCAGCTTCAGTCTAGTGCTACGCAGAAGATCCCTGTGCTGCCCTATTGGAAATCTTGATGTTGGAAAGATGATGGAAAAAGCCTCATACAAGCGTAACCGTAATATGGGACATCCATAGCACGACACAAGCGTGTCGTGCTATGGGATATCCTATACCAGCGTAGTGGATCTTGTTGGAACCATGGAGACAGATGGAACCATACAAGCATTACGTAATATGGGACATCCTATACCAGCGAAAAGGCGATATCAGCATGGTGGAGCCATATGGCTCCACCATGCTGGTATCGCCTTTTCTCTGTTATACAGGGAAATTGTTTAAGTTTTACATATTTGTTTAGAAAGGTTGTGAAAGCTACATTAATGCGGTTTGTGCAGGTGAGTTATACGTCCAGGGTTACGTAGTAGGGGCCTAATCGTAACAATTAGTTGGATAATTAAATAAAAGTTTTAGTTACTTTTTAATTAGTGAAAATGAACACATGGTTTCAATTAGATATTTGCCGAGTCATTGAAAACGACTAAATAAACTCTTTTTAGAAGGATGTAATTGAGGGGTACCATTTTACGCATTCTGTAAAAACGCTTTATTTGGATCCGTTTCTAGGTTTCGGTTTCTTATCAGAGCGCATCTCTGCACCTACGGTCCTTTTCCCCAGGGGTTTAGTCAAGCAACACACGTGCGCCCTGCTTCCCTCCATTCTACGAGGAAGGCGAGGAGGAGGCTTCACATTGCAGCCACTGGTCAGCAGTATCGCAGGTGCAAAGATGCGCTTTGATAAAAAACCAAAATCTGGAAACGCGTCCAAATTTAGCCTTTTTTTAGAATGCCGTAAAATGCTGCTCCCGTCTTATATATTCATGAAAAGGGTTGATTTATTGTTTTTCGATGATGCTTAGCAACTTTCTAATTGGAATTATGGGTCAATTTTCACTAATTAAACATTTAACGAACATAATATACCTAAAGGGAAGCTAGAGTGGTTTTGTATTTGAGGAAACACATTTAAATCTTCTTCATTTGACCTCCAGAATCTCAAATATCAAAATTATTTGCTAATTTGGTGAACCGAGGCTGCATAGAATAATTTTTAAAGTATCACTGGAGGCACTCTTTCCCGGAGAGCGACATCACAAAAGGAGCTTTCGAAATATCTGCTCATGCATCTTCAGCGCTAATCAAAGCTATGCATGCACACACTATTTTTATAAAGGGGAAAAAAGACTTCATGACTGGTGCCAGTACGGGAGAGTACACCTAGAAAGCTTTCAATTGGACGTGCGGCCCTCAAGCGACACATGCTTGGCAGCTGAAAAATCCCCTTACGACGCCACTACTGGTCGGTTGTTTTTGTGTTTTCTCACGTTTTGTTATATCTTTGGAGAAAACGAACGTGATATTCAGATTCACGGGATAAAACTACACTAGAATCAACCTCCATCTAGTTTTCTGAAAGAAGTCTTGCACATCCCTTTAGTAAGCCGACTCATCATTACAATTACAATTACAATACAAAGGACACCCTATAGCATGTCCCCTAATACGATACGACTGTATGATTCCTTCCCCGCTTGCATCCTTCGGGAGAGACTCGCAGACATCCAGCGTTGCATTGGAATGCTGGATGTCAGAGAGTCTCTACATCAGCAATGGTTTGAAACAAGCATGATGTTTGCACACAAATAAGCTATTTTCCGAGGTTCTCCAGGAGCACTAATAGCAGTGGCGAAATGTAGTGACGTGGTAAATTCAGTAGCAAGTATTTATTTCTAGAAGAATTGCTTGCAGCAAAGCTGAACTTTGCTCAAAAGATGATAATTATAAATTCAATACTGAACAAAGGTGTCCCTTCAGCTGTCAGGCCAAACTCTCACTCTTGCCACTCAGGAGTTCCTAGCTTGTGCGTAGAGGATCAGCACAACCCAGATTTGTGCTGCGGGTGCACCTGCGATATAAAAATTGAATAAACATGAGATTAAAAATAAAAGAAGTTTACAATTCTTTGTAATGCGAAATTAGAACCAAGATCTTGAGGAGGAGGATGGGAGGGTATACCACTCCTTCCCCTCCCCTCCTCCTCGTCTGCTCCCTCCCATTTAGTGGGAAATTTCCATAAATTTAACAGAAAAGTTATCTCACTAAATTTAGCAGAGAAATTGATGTCACGTGACCTCAACCCCAATTCAGTTTTCCCACTAAATGTAGCGGGGAAAATGACGTCACATGACTGTTTCACGTTAGCCAGAAACAAATACAGTTTCTCCAATAGATTTAGCTGAAAAATTAATGTCAAATGATATCTACATTAATTCAATTTCCTGCCAAGTTTAGTGGGGCAGTTATGCCGATGGCGACGCCATGGAACGGGCACCTAAGACCTGCGCCCTAAAAAACTGAATGCCTCACACGAAATAAAGTCATAATTAGAGATAAGACAAAGAAAAGAGAATCTAAGATACCGATTAATATCATTCCTTTTGTCCGTTCTCAAATATCTTGATTTCAAGAAATGTTTATCTCTATTCATACCAAAGAACCCCTCCCATTTCAGCATGAATGCAATAAATCAATGCAGACTAGACCTTGTAAACCGTAATGCACATGAAAATGAATGTTTGCCACAAAGTCTTGCATGGGTCGGTGGCTCATATCTCTAAATACATTTGTAGTGAGGAACGTTCTTGAATAAAACTTAGGCTTTGAATTTGACAGTTTAAATATCCATGAGAAACAATATATGTCACTGATATTTTGTGACATATCAGAAATGGTGCAGCACCGTCATCCTTGCATACTTAAAAGAGTTTGCATTTTTTTAGCATGGCATGTGCTATTCTGATACCCATACAGCCCTCTTTAACAAAATTTTGTCTATAGAGCTCTTTCTGTGTTCTTAACTCACACGACAGATTCGGTAGCTTGAATTCTCATTCGGCATCAACACTTCTATATATTGATGTAATAGTGAAAGACAAAATGTATGCGCTTGAGTACGGCTCAACAAGCACAGATGTGTAGAAAAGTACTGTCGAAAACTCAAATGTCAAAATAAAAATATTTGGTAGAATGTGGATACAATTATGGATATGGTCATAAATGCAGTTAGCACATTAAATATGAAGAATATGTGTTAGACGTACACTCAAAGAAACCTGTTGCATATATATTCATGCAAATTACTTCGGAGAACCAAGCGCTACAGCCTCGAGAGGGAGTTCCGTGAATGAGTCTACCGAAAATGAGTGTAGACGGAAAAAGCAGTTTGATCTGCGACAATGAGCGTTACATAAGCAGGTGACATGCCATTGTTAATGTTACTGTGCCGACTTTTTCAAACTGTTAGCCGCGTCATTCGGAGAGTTCCCTTCGTACATTACAGGGTTTGGGTCTCTCGAATGCTTTGCGAGAAAGCTGATGAACTGGAAATATCTACCGTAGTTCTAGAAAAACTATTTCCAGAATCTTATCTCAGCATCGTAAAGAATATAAAAAGTTTCTAGAGACAACCTTAGTGCAAGAGTTCAATAAATAGTTTGTTTTGCGAAACCATCTTGCTGTAGTAAACATATAAAGTTCCCGTAGGTAGAGCTAGTCATTACGAATGATTGTGCCCACTGGACCACATAAAAATTTAATTTGCGACCTACAATATTTAATGGCTCAACCAACTCTGAATAAGTGGAACACTTGACATTAAAGATTGGTCTTACCATGACTCTCTGCAAACATCCACATAATAATTTCCATGAACCTTTGTATTTCAAGAAAACATTTGGTGCGAGCTGTTTAAAACATCATAACACTTTTTAACACTAAACGAAAGCCTGTAGTGGGCCACAACTTTAGCAAATTTCACTTCATGATGAAGAGCAATTACATTAATGCGAACCTTCAATATAGACCTGCACTGAATTGTTTTCTTAAGTTGAACGTGCTATGCTCTGTTCACTATATAAATCTTTGCAAAGCTGACAATGTGCAAATTCCTGTTTTTTATATTTCACATCTCCCAACTGCTGAGCACGATAGGTACGTAAGATTGATGACAGCAACGTAACACAGTGATTATTTAAAATAATTGTTTGGGTATAGCACGAGCGAAGCCATTTCAGGGAAGTTATTTTTGTGACACCGTTGAACTTACATCAGCGGGCTTTATGTTCACATGTTAATCATGTCTGCAGACTCCTTTTTGTAATTGGAACTCCATCCAACCCAAGATTTGAATATGTCTTTTGCATTTTAGGCTTAGTAGTTCTTTTGCTGTTTCACTCAAGGAACAGGTAAAAAGAGTGCTTATTTCGAGTGGCATACCTAACACCTGGTGGCACGAAGACTCCCCTGTCGTGACGCTAATCAAGTCACAGGCAGGGAGATACTGCGATGCTCTTGTGGCTGGGATTACCTCCCCCCGGGTCCTGGCCAGATGACAGAAGAAGATTGAGTCCAAGCTTGTGGCCACTAGGATCTCCAGATCTTGAGGCACCCAGGTAGCTGAAAATAAAAACAAATCACACTCAAGTACTTGGCAGAGATACATTACAATGAATAGCATATTCTTGAGTGATCAGCACATAGATCCTTTTATTTTTATACTTTGTACTGGTACTTATAAAAGAAACTGCTCCTTCACTGCCACAGCCATAGTCTTCCCTGAGGACAAGGCCATGTAGCCATTGAAATGATGGGTATTTAATTAAGGCAAATGATTAAACGAGTTCCTTTAACCCTCTTTTGTGCCAACCTGAGAGATTTTTGTCAAATATTCACATTCAACTGTAAAGACTATAAAACACTACAACTGCAATGGTAAGATTTTCCTACCCTCATGCTCAACGAGTGTCGAGTGGGGATACAACTCCAGTTCATACACTCACTGAGCATGAAGGTATAGTGTGCCAGCAGAGGGCAGGTGTCTGCATAGAAAGATTTTAGTTCGTGCACCAAGAGGCGAACCAATAAAAATGGGTACTACTCTAAGCAAAATGTCAAAAAAGCGCCGATCTCGACTTGGCACTAACAGTGGCACACAGTATCTATTTTACTGACTAAAGGATACACAATCATTATTTCTAGCTACCTAATCAAACTAAATATTCGTCCCGGCTTGCTTTTTAGGGAAATCTCTAAATTTAGAAAAACTATTAAGACGACTGCTTAAATAAAATGAAAAAAACAAAAACAAATGAATTTGCCTGCTCTCCGGTAGCACGACATCTATGGCAGGTTGACCTGCAGAATGAGCAAGCAGTCTAAAAATAGGGTATGTCCTATGTTTAATTTTTTTTTCGTGCTGCAGAGCAAGTGCTGGAAGGAGGTTTTACGACATTCATTTTTCACAACTTAAGTTCCTGCAATCAGTTGAGAACAAGTTCGAGGAGTGAACTTGTCTTCGTTACTGGCATAACGTTTTAGTGTCGCCCATCGAGACTCAAACAAATTTGTAAATAAAAAGATGACCAAATTTCATAAAACAATTTGTAACTTGGGCAAAGAAAATTTATCTTGACAAACATATGTGGGGTACAGTTGTACAGCATCTATCCGTGTGCTTAATTAATTTTGAGGCACATCGGCAACAATGAAAAGAAAACGCCCAAGTACCATTAAGGGAAAGACAGAAAAAATGCATACCTACACCAGAAAACTTTAGGATGACCACGGGCAGGAAACTCTGGAGAGGCTCTCGGAGTGACTCCCTGGAATAGCCCTGCGCAGACCACAGAACAAGGTCTGGTCAGAGCTTGCAGGCATAAGGTGCTTCATACCATAAAGTTCCAGGAGCCGCTGAAATTGGAAGTAAAGTGCATTTCATTCCTCTGCAGAACGGAGAGTTTAATAGCTAGCCTGCATTCATAAGATGATACTGTCATGAATGCGTCGACTTTTCAATGCAGCACTATATCACCAAATTGTAAACTGTGCTGGGCAACACTAAAACTGGAAGCATTATTCCAAACTATCCCAGCTTAAAGTTAACCATGGCAGAAGCTTCAAGCCATCCTTGCGAATTCAGTGCAGAAAGCAAGCCATGTGACCTTGTAGTTGGACGCCATGGTACGTCGAGCTTATAATCATGTGTCACGCGGTTTTTACTGCAATGGCTTGTAGCATCAAAAGTGGTCCAGCTTAAAGAGATATACAAAGTATAGACGTTTGTGAGTGGGGCCCTGGCCAAATCTTCAGCTACATTGCGAGGCAGGTACTCAGAGGTTCAAACCGGGATGTTTGCTGCCTGTAACCCTGCGACCAGCTTGTGCACAGCTATTATTCGAGTTGAGTATATGACCTTGACAGTGCCGTTATTTGACAAGCAGTTTTACAAATGTTAGAAATTACTGACTCACAGAGAGAGTGTGTCTTAATGGCTAACGACTTGGGATACCTAACTGAATACTCATATATTAACTAAATGCAACACCATTATCTGGCAGGCATTATATTTTTCAACAGGCTGGGTCGACTCCACATTTAAGAGAAGGAGTCGATGCGTAATAGGGCAATACAAACTAAAATATTCCTTAGAATTCGTTTTGCACCCCCCAAATGATGTGTTTTTGAAGGCAATATACACAAGACAATTGATTTAGAAAGTGCCTCAACTGTACAAATGCATATGCAGTAAAGGCGCTCGCCAAGCCTATTCACACTCTGTCCAGGTTAAGCCGAGTTAGAGTATAAAAGTACACGCTCACTGACAGAATGAGAAAGGCAAGAAGAAGTCTCCGTTGTTCCGCCACCAGCCCGCCTGCTACCTTCGATGACGTTTTAGCGTCTTATGAGCCTCGAGTGAGCACATCCGTTCAAAGCGGGGTAAAAAGTAGAAGCGCGTGCTGGAGGACGCCCAGCCATTCTCTTTTTGTCATTGGCTATACTACATATTCTTAGTATGATATATTTTTAAGTGAGACAAAGAATTGAAAATATGCAGTCCACCTTTAGCCATAATAATACAGAATTCTGATAAAGACAACAACAATGTATGCGTATTGTCATCCACCGTTTTCCAAATAAGTGCTCCCGCCTATCGGAACATCTACACATGTGGTACGTGAGTGGGTTCAGGACTGAAAGGCTAGAAAACAAAGCGCTCACAAGGCTTGTCTGGCCCTTTCAACCATTCAGGTACATTCGTCAAAAATCCCTGATTTCTAGCCAAATGTTTTTAGAATGAGCAAATATAGTCCACGCTTGAGGTAGACCACTGCATCGTGATTCCCCCAGAATGTGTGAATCCTCCTTCAAACTCCGGTACAACCTGCAAATGAACTCTGTTGTGCTGCGGCACGCATCCATGCTGCCTGCTTCAGAGGAAAACCACTGTTTGTGTTGAAGACGACATCCCACAACGCACAGGCAACAATGTTTAACGAACTAAAATAAAATTCATATCATTCAATAGACATAGATAGGCTCACAAAGTGAGGACACCATGATTGCTGTTGTTGGTTTTACTCTTGCATACGAACAAAAAAGACCTCCTCTTTTCTCCGATGTACAGTAAAACCCCTTATCTTCGTGGCCCCTATTTCTTCTCGAAGCGGTCACAGAGGACATAATCACGGCCACTCAATTGCGCAAAGTTAAAGGCTGCAAGAATTAAGGTCTCGCAAACATTAAGGGGTTTACAGTACTTCCGTGTGTCACATAATGTTAACACTTCAAGGAGGCTGAAGGATTGGTTTAAGAAAAAAAATGGCATATGCAAAAAAAACGCCCTTCTCCAGGTTAGGCACGCGAAGTTCTTTTGTACTACATATAAGGTGGCAGATATGTTTCGACAGAGCTTTTGGTAAAAAGGAGTCTCACAGCTAGCTGTACTCGGCGTAAACTATTTTTTTTTTGTGCTGCATTGTAAAGGCTAGAGTAGCTTCCACAGCGCTTCAGCCCAGCACTGTTGCGAGGGCATGCGGTTTAAAGTTTCATCTCAATTGCATGGTCCAGAGAAACTAGCGCTGACATGTTGGAGCACTCCGGAATAATAACACGCCGACTATAGAAGCATTGAGAGATGCGCGCATGCGAACCGTGCATTCCTTGAAAGAAGTGGATTCGAGGAAAAGAAAAAACAATATGTGTACTTACGGCGGTCATACTTGCCTTTCTCAAGCATAATCACTTGTGCCCCGGTAGCACCCTCCAGTAAGAAGCACCAGCAACACGCCCATGAGACGCTGCCGACTCCTGGATTGAATGACGACCCACCTCAGGTCATGAAAGGAGATCCGAAACACTGCTTTAGGCCAGATGTTGTTTCTGGCGAGGCAAGGGGCTAAATATAAAAATTAACGAATTTATCTAAAGCGATACATTCCTATAGCATAAACTCTAGGATAGCAGGAATTTTTAGGTCAGTGATGCGTTTTAATTAAACACAGAAATAACCAGCAGCCGCCGTTTTGCATAAATGTAATCGACAGGGTGAAAACAATCGCTAGTATGAGTTTGTCAAGAGAATGCTCGCGGTGTATAAAAGCTTCATTCAATTCACATGCTCCTCCTGCACCGGTGCAGAAAAGTGTGGGCGGTGAACTTCATGTAAGCGATTTGGCGAGCGACGAGACGAGCTACAGCGACAAGGACTCGCTGTCGCTCAGTCAGCCGAGCGACGAGACACACCTTATGAAACCGATTGGTGCAAGCGATCAAGGCAATGAGCGACGTTTTTAAAAACCCAAACACCGAGCGACACAAGAGGCAACAGTGAGAAATCTTCGTCGCTCGTCGCCGGCACTCGTAGCTTGTCGCTGTCGCTCGTCTCGTTGATCACTATATTGCTTACATGCCGTTCAGAAAGGCGCTCTAAGTGCTTACCATTGCATTGGGACCAGCCTCGCATCCAGCCATAACCAAGGTTTTTTTTTTTTTTTTTTAAGCCGCCCAAGTAGAAATTAACATCGTACATCGTTTTCAAGCATGGCTCATAAACGGCTCCTCTCGACTGCACGCGGGTCAAATTGAACAAAATGAACAGCTAACAGCGCGATAGGAATTGGTAGCAACGGTAGTACTCACCCGGGGAACAACGCGCGAAGCGGCGTGTTGTCCGTCGGCACTCCCGTCGAAAAAGGCAAAATAAAGACAAATACTATATATATATACAAGAATATCGCGCGCAGAAGAGAATAGAAACACTTAGAAGCAATAAAAATACACTTGAACAGATCAAAATAGGTAATGGAATCGAAAACCAGAGGATTAAGAGGAGGCAAGCGACAAGGCAATGCGATCTCAAGGCATGGGCGGCCAGGCGAGGGACAGTCTCTCCGACAATTCCTCGCGCGCGGGCCAGGGCGCTTGGGAAAATTGCAAATCGTCTATTACTCTAGCTCAAAATTGTCACTAACACTTGGCACACATGTTTGCACTGAAGCGCACCTAACATAATTTAAAAGTAGAACAAAAACGGGACGAGATTCACTTACCGCTCCACGGAAAGACAGACACCTTCGGATCCTAAGCCTAACGGGCGAACTACGTAGTCTCCGGCGATCGGACGAGGCAAGTCAGCCGCGCTGCGCTGACCCAGGCTGACCATGCCTGGTTGAACTATGAGAGGCGCCGTCGAGTTGAGAACCAGAGTCGCGCCAGGAAAGGACCGCAAAACATCTGTCTAGCGAAACGTAAAGCGAGCCGACGACCCTCCTGCCGCTGCGCCTTCTCCGCGACGACGGGAAGCGGGCAAGCCGAAGCCGGGAAACTAGGCGAGCCGGGGAGCCGCGGCAGCCACTGGGCGGAAGCTTTACGTTTCGGTTTCGCCGACGCCGGCTATCGGTTGCGGGGTGGTGGGTTTGCGGATGGTTGCGGCGGTTGCGACGACGGAGCCACGAAAAGACGCCGAGTTGGCCGAGTACGAGTGACGGTCCATGGTACGAACAACGGGCAGTTTGCCGCTGTCGATCGGTGATGCGCTCGGCTAGGTGTCACGATCGGTCTGTTGCCGTGCACGTTGGCTTTGCTATGCGGTACGGTTGTGCGGCTGTCGAATACTTGTGGAGCACATTATTCGAGACAGTCGCCCCAAGACGTCGCCATGAAGAGTTGACCGAGGAATTTGTGTGAGCTCATGCGTCGGTCTATGTTCCGTTTCGACATGTAGGTTATATGTAACGATACCGGTGGTAAATGATGGACGTTTTAGTTGGAAGATGTCGGCCGCCTTTCTGCATGTATGATTTTGTGATACCGTTGGTCTTGTGGTATAAGCGTTTGTTGGAAAGTTGGCGGTCGCCTACGTCATCGGACGGAAAATCATACCACCTTCACCGAATCATATCGGCAAGCAAACTGGCTGCCATTATAGAAAGAGGCGGAGCCATAGCGGTGCCGGTATCTCCTGTTATGCAGAACGCCATACCAAACTAGCTGCATCCATAATAACAAGAAATTATGGTGGTGTCATACCAGAACTGTACAAGCAGCAGCCATGTTTCTTCTACGCTTTTCCAATAGGGTGTCGTGGTGACACAGCTGAATAGTTGTGATCCCCGGAACAAGCCTGGCACCATACACACACATCTTCGAGCGTGGCATCAGGTGTTGACTCCGCACTTCTTTCGAGTCCAGTGACAGCGCTCGGTTCGTGATACCGCACAGACAGATATTCGGGCATGGTCTCGAGTGTCGAATTCGCACGGCTTCCCGGTCCAGTGGCGGCGCTGGCTTCTGGAGCCTCCCCGGGGCATGGTTGAGTGGTCGACGAGCCAGGCTGCCTCTCCGGAGGAGGAGACCTGCCAGCAGAAAAGAAAAACAACAACAACAACAAAAACATAATCATCACAGTTAATTTAATCTTAAACAGCGCAGCTCTCTTGGTGCAAAATTGTTGTCTTGGCAATGCGGAGCGCAGGTTCATCGGCTTCTTTTGCAGGGGTTGTGATGACTTCGGAAGGCCACGCTCTGATTGGTTGTTATTAAATGATAGTCGGCAGACTACAAGGCAGCTTGCTTTGAGGGCTAACTACTATTCTTCAATCAGAGCCAATCAGAACTTGGCGTTCTGGCGTCACCACAACCCCTACAAAAGAAGCTGACATACTGGTGCTCCGCATAGAATATCTGCCGTAAGATTAGAACTGGTGTTCCTTTACTTGCCACAAGCCAGAACGTTAGCTTCACATATTTCTTTTATTAACCCTGCTGCAGCGACCCTTTAAAAAATATTGCCAAGCGCGTCGGCGAGCGACCGCGTGCGTGGCCGAGTGGTTACCGCGCTTGACTGTCGCGCGGAAAGTCAAGGTTCGATTCCAGTCAACGGAATGTTCTTTATTTATTCTTTCAACATTACGTTCTCGTGAGTTCGAGATCATTCTCATCTGATCGAGTTCCGAATGTTCTAGTCGTCGAACGTTCTAGGCCGATTGTTCCAGAAGCCAACGCGCGTACATAAGGGGCTCCGCATTGCGATCTGCGGTCAGTTTCGCCCCAGCGTTCGACTCTGCTCTACGCCGACTTCGACGTCCGCGACGCTCTGTTGTTATCTTTCTTTCCCTTTTTATTTTTGGGCACAAGTTCGCCCTATTAAACGTGCAGTTTACTCAGTCATTCGCCGCCTCATCACTTGTCATTCGTGACATTTTGGTGGCGGTGCGGGGTACCGCATGTCCGTGCAGCGCGGCCCCCCGAGTTTCCGCAGCAAAAGTCCGAACCCAAGCTCCCGAGGACCCACCGAAGACCAGATCGAGACCCGATCGAGTCGCCGCATCAAAGGTCTCCACCCGGAACACGGACTCCTGCCACCCGGGACCAACCAGCCAACGAGGCCGACAATGGACGACCAGCAGTCGCAGACCCCGGCCGCTTCTACTATTATTTACCTGCCCGCCGCACCCCAGACTCCGACGCCTTTCCACGGGGAGATCCACGAGGACGTTGAGGATTGGCTACAACAATACAAACGAGTGGCCCGCCATAATCAATAGACTACGGAGCAGTGCCTTCAGAATGTCTACTTCGCTCTGGAAGGCACGGCATGCACCTGGTTCGAGAACCACGAAGCGTCAATTTCGTCGTGGCAAGACTTCCAGGCGGAGCTTCGACGCACTTTCGCCAGCCAGCAGCGACGTCAGCGGGCTGAAGAACTTCTTCAAGCAAGAAGCTAAAGGGCCAAACGAGAGCGTCACGAGTTTTGTCGAGGACGTTCTCCGCCTCATGAACCGCGCCTACCCAAACGCTCCTAAAGAGAAGAAGCTGCGGTTCCTGATGCGAGGAGTGAAAGAAACCATCTTCGGAGGCCTTGTGCGGAACCCGCCTATCACCGTCCAAGACTTCATCACGGAGGCAACAAACATCGAACGTGCCCTTCAAGCACGCACCTCCCACTATCAGTGACTTCCTGGCTTCACTGCCCTCTCGCCGTACAGCAGCAACACCCCGGACATACTCGAGATCATCCGGAACGTCGTCCGGGAGGAAATCAAGAAGCCCCTGCCTGCTACCCACCAGCCTGCTTCGGTGTCAATAGCCGAAGTTGTCCGCGAGGAGGTCCAGCGGGCATTCCAACCTGAGGCTCCTGCAAGCGTAGCAGCACCCGAAGAGCCCTCTTTGACCTACGCCGCGGTAGCTCGGAGACTGGCGCCAGCTGCCCAGCAGTATTCGACGCCACCTCGACGTGTCCTAGCAGAGCCACAGACTTTCTGACGTCGGGAAGGGCAACCCGAGTTCGTCCGCACTGAGCACCCGACGCCGAGGAAGACCGACGTCTGGCGAACGGCCGACCGACGCCCGCTCTGCTACCACTGCGGGGAAGCCGACCACATCTACCGCAGCTGCCCCTACCGTCGACTTGGGCTGCGTGGTTTCCACCCGAACGACCCACGCCCGAGGTACGGCGAACGCCCTCGCGATATCGAAGAGTACCTCCGACGCTCGCCCTCTTCAGTGCCGTCTCTCCGCCGTGAATCTCGCTCGCCGTCGCCACGACGTTCAGCGTCTCCAGCGCCACGACCCCGCCGAGAGAGCCTGTCTCCCCTGCGTCGCCGGGAAAACTAGGCGCGGCAACGCCTGGAGGTGGCGTTGCCGAAGACGACCGAAGTAAAGAGCCTCCAAGAACGACGGAGCTCTCCCACTCTCCCGACGCTGCGCATCGCAACGACGCTCCTGCTTCGGTGTCCAACAACCTCAACGTTGACATCGACGGTGACGACGCGACGGCACTCGTCGACACCGGAGCAGACTACTTCGTACTGAGTGGGAGGTTCTCCCGCCGCCTTCGAAAAGTCATGACGCCGTGGGATGGACCTCAAATACCAACCGCCGGAGGACACCTCATTACACCAGTCGGGAGATGCACTGCTCGCGTCGAGATCCACGGTGAGACGTGCCCTGTGAAGTTCGTCGTTTTACGAGACTGTTCCAGAGACGTCATTCTCGGCATGGACTTTCTGTGTAAATACGGCGCCGTCATCGACCTAATTGAGAATAGACTGATGCTGCGCAAGCCTGTTCCGCCTTCAGAGAAACCCCAAACAGCGTCAGCCGCCATCCGAGTCGCTGCCGACCACGTGAACCTGCCGCCGCGATCAAGTGTTGTCGTACCCGTCGTGACCGATGCAGCTACCTGCGGCGAAGTTGTTCTAGAAGGCAACATTCAATTGCTTCTGGGAAGAGGAATAGGCGTCGCAAGAGGAGTAGCTGAACTTCAGGATGGCCGGGCTGTGGTCCTCGTGACGAACTTCCGAAACGAAGCGCTACACCTCACAAAAGGTGCAGCCGTGGGCCACGTCGAGGAACTGCGAAACTCCGCCGAAATCGCCACCATTGCTGACGAATCCTCGCCGCCTCGACAAGACCGTACGTCGCCAGCGCAGCTCGACATTGACCCTAAGCTTCCGGGCCCGAAACGACGGCAGCTGAATAACCTCCTCGCCGAATACCGCGACTGCTTTGCGACGTCGTCGAAGGTGCGCCAAACCGCCGTTGCGAAGCACCGCATCGTTACCGAGGACGACGCGCGCCCTGTGCATCGATCGCGGTACAGAGTTTTCGCTAAAGAAAGGGAGGTGATCCAGGAGCAAGTTCAAGAGATGCTGAAGGATGACATAACCCAACCTTCAAGTAGTCCGTGGGCCTCTCCAGTCATGCTGGTTAAGAAGAAGGACGGAACGCTTAGGTTCTGCGTCGACTACCGGCAGCTGAACGCGGTTACGAAGAAAGACGTCTACCCACTCCCCCGCATCGACGACACTCTAGACCGGCTGCGCCACTCTCGTTATTTCTCATCGATGGACCTTAAGAGCGGCTACTGGCAGATCAAAGTCGACGAACCTGACCGCGAAAAAACAGCCTTCGTCACGCCGGATGGACTGTACGAGTTCAAGGTTATGCCCTTTGGACTATGCACGGCGCCAGCAACTTTCCAGCGTGTCATGGACACCGTACTGGCAGGGCTGAAGTGACAGAGCTGTCTTCTCGTTTACCTTGACGACGTCATAGTATTTTCAACTGACTTCGACGAGCACTTGCGACGACTCCAAGCTGTTCTCCAAGCCATAAAGACCGCCGGACTCACCCTCAAGCCGTCAAAGTGCCGGTTCGCCTATGACGATTTGACATTCCTAGGTCACGTGGTAAGTAACGAAGGCGTCCGTCCATACCCCGAGAAGACTCGCGCCGTCGCGGCATTTCCAGCGCCCACAGACAAGAAGGCTTTGCGAAGATTCCATGGTCTTTGTGCCTACTATCAACGCTTCGTTCGGTATTTCGCAAGGATTTCCGCACCGCTCACTAAACTCACGAAGGACGCCGAGAAGTTCGAATGGGCCGAGGAGCAGCAGCACGCATTCGACGAGCTGAAGCAACGACTCCAGACTCCTCCTGTTCTTGGACACTTCGATCAAGACGCGGAAACCGAGATTCGTACGGACGCAAGTAACGAAGGACTTGGCGCGGTACTGGTTCAAGTGCAAGAAGGCACCGAGCGAGTCATCGCCTACGCGAGTCGAACACTGTCAAAAGCGGAGAGAAATTACTCCACGACTGAAAAGGAACGTCTTGCGATCGTCTGTCTGGGCGATCACGAAGTTTCGCCCGTACTTGTACGGGGCCCCTTTTTGCGTTGTCACGGACCACCACTCGCTCTGCTGGCTTGCGAACCTGATGGACCCGTCCGGACGTCTCGCTCGATGGAGTCACCGACTGCAGGAGTTCAACATGACTGTTGTCTACAAGTCAGGCCGCAAGCACAGCGACGCCGATTGCCTGTCCAGAGCCCCTGTCAATACATCTGCCGGTAGCAGCGACGACGATGACGACCAGATGACGATCAAGAAACAAGTCCATTGGGATGGCAAAAAGGTCATCGGATACTGTGACCTGGGCCACGGCATCCTCAACAACGACTGCGTCGCCTATGCCAAGCATGCACATGTGTTTCTGGCAGTCGCAGTCAACAAAAGCTGGAAAATCCCACTGGGCTATGCCCTTATCGACGGCCTGGACTGCAGCATTCGGGCCAACCTCGTTCGCCAGTATATTACCAAGCTCGAGGAGGCCGGAGCAGAGTGCATCAGCGAGACGTGCGACGGCACCAACTGCAACATTTCCATGTTGACAGCACTTTGAGTGTGCTTTGCTCCGCCGCTGAGAAGCTGGTTTCCCAACCCTTCTGACCACTCCAGGAAGGTGTACAGACTTTTGGATGCCTGCCACATGCTCAAACTAATGCGGAACCTGCTCGCCTAGAAGCAGTGCACCAGGGATGGGGCAGCTAGGGTCGTCGCCTGGAAATATCTCGAGGACCTGGACAGCCTGCAGCAACAAGAGGGTCTTCATGCTGCCAACAAGCTGCGCAAGAAACACATTGATTTCCAGCATCAAAAGATGAAGGTCTCCCTGGCGGCCACAACTCTGAGTTGGTCAGTGAGCTGTGCCTTGTTGTTGTGCAAGGAGAAGGGCATCCGAGGTTTCGAGGGTCTGGAGGCCACCGCAGAGTTTGCTGCAGCAGTCGACAACATCTTCGACCTGAGCAACTCCTGTCACCCCCTTTGTCGTGGAAGCAAGGGCCCCGTTCGAGCCGTCAACAAGTACACCATGCTGACACGCATCGACCAGGCTTCACACTACCTCCGGGGCTTGAAGGACTCCACGGGCCAGCCACTGAGCCAAGGAGCAAGGAAGACTTCAATCCTCGGCTTCCTGCTCGTCCTGGAGTCCATTAAGGGCCTCGCTGAAGACCTGGTCTGGGGCCCGAGTCCACCACTAAGGTGCCTGCTAACGAGGAAGCTCAGCCAGGACGACCTGGAACTTTTCTTTGCGACTGTGCGCAACAGGACGGGCAACAACGACAACCCAACGGCACTTGAGTTCCGCTCTGCCTATAGGAAATATCTGGTCGCCAATGTCCAGCCCTCAACCCGAGGCAACTGCCAGGTCGACCGCACCGCCACACTCCTTGTCAGCTCATCAGGTTGCCACAAGCAAGTCCAGGCAAGGGATGAATCTGCCACGGGCGAAGGCACCTATGAGACCAACTCCTGCCAGACACTTTCTCAGTTCGCTGAATGCGTTATCGAGTATATCGCAGGGAATGTGGCGGCAAACTTTGCCAAAGTAACCAAGTGTCCGGAATGCTCCAGGATTGCGATGGTCTCAAGCGACAAACGTGGCATGCTGCTTGCCATAGACGCCGGTGGCCTTCACAGCCCCCCCTCCCCCACACACACACCAGGACGGTCTGTACTTGTGCACAAAAGCAGAAAAGGTGCTTCAGCGAAACTTCGACAAGGTGGCCAAAGGAGGCCGAAACTGGCTCTTAATGCTGCAGACTGAGACAATGGGCACTGTCTCCAAGACCCCACTTTTCAGGAGGTTTAATCATATATTTCTCGCTCAGACAATTGACCATCACTCCCATGGTGCTATCTTGATGAAGACAATGCTGGAGTACTACTTCAAGCTGCGGATACACCACATTTGCCATCAGCAATGTGTCGCCGAAAAAGGGGTGGTTCTCCGACAGCTTTTCACGAAGTTGGTCATGTTTCGAGGGCAGTAGCAAGGCAACGGCTGCGTTACAGTACTGAGGAAGAAACACTCCGGACGTTCTCTCTTCAACAGAATGCATACATAAAGACGTGGTCTTACACACCGAAAGAAACATGATTTCAGAAAAAAGCAACTTGTGAAACATTTTTACCACCTCTGAATCTTTGCAAGCTACGAAGTTCAGAGAGACCAAGAAGCCTTCATAGTTTGACTGACCAGAGAGTGCGACAGATCAACGGCCACCAGCATTCGCCCGAAGGAAGGGAGAAGAGTGGTGTTGTGTATGTTTAGACAGGGGGAAGTCGCTTAGCCCCAATAGACGTGAGCATCCTTGCTTAGATCGCAACTTTAGCCAGTGCAGCACCACTGGTAGTCTAGGGGTTTTTAACAACCATTACGCAGTAGTAACATACGACGGGACGCCGGTGCCATTCTCATTCACATTAAAATGGGCAGAGGTTGGCATTGAACACCAGACATCTGATTTCTGTAGTGTGAGCTTTGACTCCACATACTCGAAGCTGTGGTACATAAGCGCACTCGGCCAACGATCAGCCTTCGGGAGACTTCACGCTAATTGTACACGGACTGACAGAAACTTCGCACCAAACTCGCTGGACGTCACGCGTCGTGAATTGCAGAGAAGCGGCGTCGTTCTAGTTGAAGACTTGCCGATTTGGCGTCTGGCCGAGGCAGACACAACGGCATTTGAGACACTCTGCACGGCACCATCGCGTTCATCTTGGAAAACACAGAGCTTTGGGACAGCTAAAGCAAAAAGTGTTCGCACCAATGGGACACTGGCAGACAGAAACCTCGCAAACAAACTCGCTACAAGGCACACGTCGTGAAGTCCAAAGAAGCTGGTTTGTTCCAGTGGAAGACTTTGCGATTTAGCGACTTGCTGAGGCGGACACAACGGCAGTCGAGACACTTTGCACGGCACTATCGCGTCCATTCCGGGAAACACAGAGCTTTGGGACAGCTGAAGGAAAAAGAGTTCGCACCAATGGGACACTGGCAGACAGAAACCTCTCACCACACTCGCTAGAAGGCACGCGTCGTGAAATCCAATGAAGCTGCTCTGCTGCGGTTGAAGACTGCGACGGCAGGGTGATTTTGCGACTGCAATAAAGTTCTGAGATCCCGACAGCGTTTCTTCAGTGGACTTGAGTTGCTTCCTGTCGTTCCGAAATTGTTCTTCCACGCGTGATGCACTCAGCAAACTCTGTGATGTTCAACTGACGTTCAAACAACGCTTAGCAACTACCGACCAACGTGCGGCTCTTTTTGTATTACTCTTTTGCGAAAATCACTTCGACTACGAAAGAAAACCTGACGAAAAGGCTCGGGCCGTGGAATTCTCATGTTATACCTACGCAAGAGAGCATGAAAAACGCAGAAATGCTAGTAAACCGGTCCTTTGCCGCGATTCCCGTTCCTCTGCTCGGACCCACGTTGCCAACGTCTCTAACGGGCCCCGCAGGCTATGGGCGCTGCCATCTTTCCTGTGACGGCACGTATTTGGTTTGGTGACGTGACGAGGGGTCGCTTTTGTGTGCAACATAGCGGCAACCGGGGGGGGGGGGTGCACTTTGGAACTTCCGGTTTATCACTCTAAGCCCCTCTACCTCGTTGATTCGTACGTTGCTGTTGCCTTCATTAGGACCTCTTTTGAACGAGACTGCCCTTGCAACTTTCAAAACGCGTTTCGTAGTGACGTTTCGCAACTTGTTGCAACGGTGGCCCCTCTCAGTATCAGCGAGTTATAACTGGTAGAAGCGGGAAGTTGTACAAGGAGTAAGCCCAGCAGATTGTGGAAGTTTTTCGGCCGCTCCTGCGCCGCTTCATCGAAGTGCCTTATGTTAAATGACGCGATCATTGAAACACTTCGACGCCTTCGTTAAATCACCTGAAGCGTCATCCTGGGGCCCGCCAGGAGTATGAAAGCGCAGCTGCTGCGGCGGAACAAAGTCATGCTCGATGTGTAAGGATGCAAGTATGACGCCGGCTTTTAGGCCCCGCCTAAGCAACGAGAGCGTTCTGCCAGATACCTAACAAAGCAAATTGGCTGTTTCATCGCAACTGCTTTGTACAGCTATACAGTCGAATAAGAACCATGACGAAAATAATCCCTGGAGAAGGGGAACAAGAGACAAACACAAATCACCATACACATCTAGGTGACTGGTGCGCGACCGAAAAAAATCGCCTGGTACTGCTATCGAATTAGGAACCTCTCCATTTTCAGTGGAGCGCTCTACCAACTGAGCTAACTAGGAGTTAGACGTCAGTAGAGCAAACGGGTTTTATCAACTGCCACCAGTCTAACACGGACACGAGTGAACGGCTCGCATTTTAAGGTTATGATATGAAGCTATTAAAGGCGAAGCTGCAAGCGAGCTGGACAAAAACAACGATTCTTGTCCAGCTTGCTTGCACCCTTGAATTTACTTGCTTTATATCAGTAGCAGCGCCAGCTTTTCTTGAGCTGATGACATGTGCATTACCCAAGAACAACGTCCCTTTTCGACCGACGCTCTCGAAGACTGTCGTGCCGGAAATGTACGATGCTGCTAGGTGTGCTTTCCACACTTCGTTGCACAGCGTCCTGATGTGGGATGTGGGATGTATCGCCATCACCGCTGACCGCTGGACATTATACGCTAGCGACAGTTATGTGTCAGTGTCGTGTCACGTGCTGCTGAATAAGGACTTCGTGCCTTACATTAATGCCCTTGGGTGTCGCTGCATACATGAATGTCGCGGTGCGGAGATTCTGCGTTCTCGGATCGTGGACGTCTTTAAGGAGTGGGACATACTTCTGAAGCTTTCTTTCTTTGTAATCACTGATAACGCTCGTAACTTCGTTTCTACGATTGGCCAAACACCATGGGTACACATTGCATGTTTCTTACATACCTTGCAGCTTGCGTTCAAGATGCAAAGAAAGAAGTCAAGGGGTTCGCAAACGTGTGCACCAAAACGCCAGCCATAAGCCGCGTTTACATGAAAGCGACTTCAGCGCATCGACACCAATCGTCCTTGGAATGAAGCCGACGCGGCAACTTTTACATAAATGCGCACCAAGTCATACGTGAACGTGGCGTCAAGCCGTGTCGAAGCTAAGTTAAAATTTCGTGTCCGGGAAGCCTAACTCGCTTTTCTTTTTTTTTTATTTCTCATGGGGAGCTTAACGGGAGAAGTCAGCAACGTTTCCTATCGGCGCTCAGCGGTGTCCACGTGATTGGCGCAACGCGCCTTCGCAACGCGCTTCTTGAGAGCCGTCCGCCCGTCCCGCCATTTCCGCCGTTTACCGAGGCCTAACCGCCGTCGTGTTCTCACTCTCACCTTTTGTAAATATTGTCTTGCGGAAGTTTGCTCATATTGCGTGCGCAGACGGATGCCGCAGTTGTGCAAAGGCGTCCCCGAATGTCGTAGACACCAACCAAAACGTGGTGTAAAAGTGAGGTGTAGACGACACTTGCGCCTAGTACAGGCCCGCTCCAACGGCGGCCCGCCGGTCCCCCCCCCCCCCCCCCCCCCTTCGAATCCCGCCCGTCGTTGTGTAGAGGAATCACGAGGCATTTCGTACGACGTGAAAGTCATGTTTTCGGTGGCCTTAGGCCAATGTTGCCAGAGGGAGCAAATGTTTCGGTTTTGATTTCTGCACAAGTTTAAAATAATATTGGACAATTTATATTTTGTTTTTCTTGAAGCAAATGAGGAAGTGCCTTTTATTAGTGTTTTTTATTGTGAAATCACGGATTAACCCAACATTTCGAATTTCATCGGTGTCGCCCTTTAAATTATGCTTCTATTGTCAGCTGTGTTTCTTAAGAAACACAGCCGACAATGTATGTCACATTTTTCGTTACGCGAGAATGATTAAGCAAAACATTAGGAAGCGAATTCATCAACCTGCGATGTCCTGCACAATATATACCTTTTCCGATCGTAAAACAAAAAGGAAAAACCTTCGCTGCAGCAGAATGTATCTGCAACGCCTAGAAAATGTCCAGCCCAAAAAATTAAATCACTAACATCTGGCACCTTTCGCCGCCCTAGCAACTCTCACATCGCCAACTACTTCACTGCTTACTTGTCTTCTAAATTAGAAGACACCTTCTAATGATACTGAAGACGCCTTCTAAATGTGCCTTTGGCAAGTTTAGAAGGCTTTTCCACTTTCATTACCGTTAAGAGTGCACCGCTGTAATGCGTGATTAGGACTATTTACGCATACTGGCAGTGTCGCAATAATTAACGTTTCCGGCAGCTCCAAATCCGCGTGTATAAATCTTTAAAAACAACTGAAAAAAAATCACTTACGATTGAAAAAGACCAGGACGACGCGAACGAACCGCACGCACAACAAATACGAGGCCGGTAGCGACGACCCCAACCTGAGAGATTGTTGGCCTTTTAAAAGGGAAAAAAAAAACACGGTGCTGCGACACACCAGGCCATTCAGACGTCCCAGATCCTGTCCTCGCCGAGCCTACTGTGTTCGCGGGGAGTGGCCTGTATTCCCCCTAGTTAAAGTATTTGCTTCCGTTTTCATGGGCACACCTTACGAACAGCTCCCCCTTTTCCGGACCGTGTATTCGGGCTCTAATACGTGCACTTGGGTGGTCGACTCCCGCCCGGCGCCAGACATACATTGCTTGCATATGAAAATAGCTTCTTTGGGCGAAGACTGTTTTTCCTCAAGTCCTCCGTATTCTATGACGACTCTATCCTAGATGTCCGCACGGCCGATATTTAAGAACCCGGCCCTGCCCGGACCGCTACTCCCTGGGCCCGGGCTCGGTCACTGCCCGCTATTCATTTCCGACAGCTAGCTCGGTGGCGCTGCTGGCTTCTGAATGACGTAGCGCAGTTTTACACATAATGTCGCGACGACACGATTCCGAAGTTCATTTAAAGTTGTCTCG
The DNA here is from genome assembly GCA_013358835.2 of Ixodes persulcatus. Lineage (NCBI taxonomy): Eukaryota > Metazoa > Arthropoda > Arachnida > Ixodida > Ixodidae > Ixodes > Ixodes persulcatus. The sequence continues at coordinate 119,018 of JABSTQ010010958.1, read as the reverse complement.
ATACTTCAGATATATCAACGAAGTACACGAGTCTGTCGTTTCTTTAACACCACCGAAACCACCCGTAGGTATCCGTAAGCAAGCATGACAAAGTACAACGCGCGAATAATGCATGCACGGGTGCATTCTGTGCTGCCCAGGCTCGTCAAAAAGATCAAGACAAAATGCAGCTGTTCGCTTTTTATTACAGACAATTCGAAAGCAGCAAGACAAACTCCAAACATCTTCATCCCACCCAGGACGCCTCTTTTTGGGCATTTATTTCTATTCACCAAGGTCCGGAATCCTCTACACAACAATGCTGGACCAGCTGAAGCAAGTATTTCTAGTGCAGAATAATTTTCGATATAGCAGGAATGAGTTCTTGGCACAGGAAATACGAAAATATTATTAATCTAAAAATTTAATAAATATTGGATCCATAAACAAAACACAGACGTGCTTACATAACATCAACTTGAAAAACAAATGTTAAATATATCACTTCGAATATTAACACCGTCTTCATCTCAATTAACCCTTCCATCATCACGAATGATGCGAGCTGATCTGAATCTGATGCGAGCGAATCTGAACCTCAGCGCCCGAAGTCGCCGCATTATGTCTTTTATCTTTAGCCTAATAAATGGTGGACGTGCGGGGTATTGCATAGACGAAAAAGCATTTTATATAAAATAATATAGTCTATTAGGACCTATTTAACAATTTCGTTTTGCCAACTTTGTCGTGAACTTTTTCAGGATCACGGTATAATGAAAATACATATAATGTAATCAAATCACCGAGGTTTTAACTATAAGCTAGCAATTTTATGAATTGCGTTGCCTGTGTACAACTATCGTGTTTAAATACCATCACACTTAATACACCCAATAATTATTGTAATTGAGAACATTTTTTCTTGTAACGCAAGCAACACGGAACAGTTGGAAAAAACGATTATTCAGGTGAAACCGCAGTTGCAGTGTGATTCTGTACGAAAGAAGAAGCTGGTTGTGTGTAGGGCAACGCAACCAGTAGAAACAAATCTACAACAAAAATGATAAACGTCTATTGTTTGATGCGTGTTTTCAGTAGTAAAACAAATCGCACTACCCAGGTAGCCCCGAGTTCTGGGCCAAAATTTGGCTTTTGTCTGGTGGGTTAGGGCATTAAAAAGCCCGAAAAAGCCAAAGTAGATTCAAACCTGAACTTCCTTGGCAAGAGTCTGGGTATTTTGGCCCTAATTCGCCAAACAAGTGCCAAATTTAGGCTTCACTGCCTGGTAGTTCGGCTGTCATCTGGCATATTTGGCCCTAAATTGCCTAACAAATGCCAGAGTTAGGCTTACTGGCCGGTAGCTCGGCTGATATTTGGCATTTTGGGGCCAAAATTGCGAAACAAATGCCAAAGTTAGGCTTCACTTTTTGATAGTTCGGCTGTCATCTGGCACCTTTAGGCCAAAATCGCCACAGATGTGCTAGAGTTAGGCTTAGTGGCTTGTAGTTCGGCTGACATCTGGCATCTTAGGGACAAAATCGCCAAACAAGTGCCAAAGTTAGGCTTCACTTTCCTATAGTTCGGCAGTCATCTGGCACCTTTGGGCCAAAATTACCACATATGTGCCAGAGTTAGGCTTACTTCATTGTAATTCCGCTGAGATCTGTCATTTTTTGGGGCAAAATCGCCAAACAAGTGCTAAAGTTAGGCTTGATTTTCTGATAGTTCGGCTCTCATTTGGCATCTTTGGGCCAAAACCAGAGAAAAGCCAAACTTTGGCACGTCCCAAATACCGAAATTAGGCGTTGCTCTGGCAGTTATGGCTGAAGTATGGCACCAACTTTGGCGCTCCTCTGGAGGACCAGAGAAACGCCAAACCTTGGCATGCCCCGAATTCCCAGATTAGGATTTACTATGGCAGTTATGGCTCAAGTATGGCACCAACTTTGGCGCTCCTCTGGCGGACCAGAGAAACGCCAAACCTTCGCATGCCCCGAATTCCCAGATTAGAATTTACTATGGCAGTTACGGTTCAAGTATGGCACCAACTTTGGCACTCCTCTGGCGTACCAGAGAAGAGCCAAACTTTGGCATGCCCTAGGATCGCCCAACTAACGCTATAGTTAGGCACCGTACTTTGGCTCTGATGAGTGCCATGGTGCAAAAACCTAACTGCGCCAAAGTTGGGCCCTTATGTTTGCCAGACCTTTGCCCAAGTTGGGCATTCCTCTGGCGTGCTACCTGGGTAGGCTCCAGAAAGAAAACAAGCGTTCATAAATAACTATACAGTCATCAAGACAGTGCACAAAGTAACAAGCAATCCTAAAACAATTATTTGGTTCTATGAAATCATCAAAAAAATGCATTTTAATCTCGAGTAAATATGTATATGATCATCGAAACAAATAAGCGACACAACGACGAAACAATAGACTGATCATGCTAGAATATAGTGAATGAGTAGCTATGTAGCAGCATTTGATGGAATGAGTGTGAATGGGTGATCCGCGGATAGCAAAAGCGCTGATATGACAAGACACTTTGGGTTGCGTAAGCGTGGTTGAGTGTGCCTTTTTTGTTTTACTTTTTGTTCGTTTTCAAAATATTTCCATATTACATCTAACATATTCAATATCACTATAATAGCACTAGTGCTGTATTTTTCATTACATGGTTGTTGTCGTTGCCAATCAGGCATACATATCCTAGAGTCGTACCGTTTTTTTACTATTATTTGTAAAGAACGAGTTTTAATCAATCGAATTGAAAAGGATGAAACACGTCCATCTGTTAAATTCCAGCAAAACGTTCCATCAATTGAAATATGACAAAAAGTTGAAGCAAGACCCGACTTACCAGCTACCCATGCCACAATGCCCACCTTGCAGAGTTTATTCAACAATATATCCAACACCTCACGTAGGCAAACAAGTTTCACTAAACACTTTGAAATCAATCTTTTGCAGTTCCGAACAGGGCTGGGCAGAGATATCCCAAAAAGTATTTGGGAAAACAAATACTGAAATACATGTGTTTTACGGCCCAAATACAGATCCTGGAATATATTTATCTTTTATGCAATGTGATATACCTTTGATACTTCTGCAGAAACGGCGAAAAAGTATTCTGGAATAGAGATACAGATACTTATAGAAATACATTTATTCCCAAACGGTGCTACGTGGGGAGGGCGTAGTTCGTGGCGAAAGGAGATGGAGAGTTATGCTTGCGCTCCTATTTTTGTGTCATTTTATGCACTTCCATTTAACTCGAACTAATGCCGCTAAAAAATAACACCGCGACCTGTGAACCACATAGTTGTTGAAAGGTAAAGACTGCGTGTCTTGCTTGACAAAACGTGTTCGAACGATATTAATCCTTTTCTTGTCGTGAGGGAACATCTCCAACTGTCATCTTATATGCTTCTGAGTCACCCAAAGTGTGAGGAGATTCGACAACGGAGACGTATACCTTTCTTCCACTCAACTCGTTTACACTGTTCGCTTCCCTAAATATGAAAGAGCGGAAGGCTTTGTGAGAGGAGCACATTTTGTTATTCTTGCAAGTAATCTTCTTTAAGCCACAGTTTTCTTATGTTGGTGACTGAGATGAGCTATGTTATAGGGCGGGTTCATATGAAAAATTCCGGAGAAACATGCACCAAACAGTTGTTCTTATCCTTTAAAATTATTTTAGAAATGATAACAATAGTAACGAGATACCTAAGTCTGGTAAAGTACGCGATACAACTGATAAATTGTAAATGTATTTAACCACTGAGGTACAAATAAATATTTCAAATGTATCTCGATAGAGAGGTACAGTTGCTCCAAAATATCTCTAAGATGTTATCGCGATACATTTGTATCGTGATACTGCATAACCCAGATTCTGAACCATGAAGACCACCCTCAAAACCAGAACTGAAGGACAAAGTTATCGGGACATTTTGAACTGACGCATAAGTTATCGCACTCTGTCCTGAAAAATGTCTAGCTGTAGCCTACCAGATTTGACGTCCATTTCTAGGAGAGTAAACGCCTGCAACCACGACAATGTGCGCCCGCTTCTTGGAGGAACCGATAAACGCACCTCTATTGCAAACTAATAGACGTCTAACAATGTATTTACTTTACAAAAGGACAGGAAATAAATTCGTATTGTAGCTCACTTCCAAGTGTGCGCATTTATTTTGTCATGCGGTACTCATGTAGTTCGAGTTACTATTACTGTCCATTCAGAAATTCAGCTAAATGTTAAAACCGAAACTTATGATACATTTATATTTCGCTGCTCGCGCGCCATCCCCTAAAATGCTGACCGAATTGACTCTATTTCCAGCGAAATGTAACATCATATTCACCGTAAACAGCTACCACTAGAGCTAGCACACGGAAACAACAAACCCATATTGCCTAGTCCCTTCCTCTGGCGAGTTCGCCCTTTGGGTGCATAGCAAAGCTTTAATAGGAAGCTCATCCCCAATAACTGTGTAAAAACAGCAAGTCAAGCGTTTCTTGTTCAGTTGAGTACCGGGCTCAAGAGACCTTCGGGAAACGATGGAAGGAGGTAAAGTAAACTCATGCCGGCAGCGAGACAAGCTTTTTAGCGCGAATGCTTCGGCCTCTTGCGTAAATATCAGAAGAAATTGTGTCAGGACAAATCAATTCAAACATATTTGAATCGTGCTTCGTTGAATTTACTGAGTCATCGAAAACTCCACTAAAACACCCTGGGTGTGTAAAATGACGGTAGAGAATAAACCAAGAGAAGAGCAAGTAAAATAATCCACTGCTTTATTTTAAGGGAAGCTACGATCATTACTTATGTGCACAAAATTTTGCCATTATTGTCCAGCCAGCTGTCCCTACTAATTTTTATTTTCATGAAGGAGAGTCCCCGCAGTACTGAATGTTTATCAGAAGCTAAATCACCATGTGCGGATACGGCAACTATGTGCCGTAGAGAGAGTGATACACACTACAAAATATTCCTAGAACTTTCACTAAACTCTTTAAAAATGATGTTAACTTGTCTCTGACACACTTTTTCTCGCTCTACATAAACAAAACAAACTCAGTAAAATATTTGATTGCAAGGCATCAATAGCTGCAAGAATTCTGCAAAACAATTTGTGCATGGTTTCGTCGGTGGACGGGCAGATTCATTTCCGCCAAACTCTGATGGGCGAGAGATCGGTCACATGCGGAAAATCTGTCCAAAAGTACTTCGGGAAGCGGCCTTGCACTACACGACATTTTGAGCGGTGCCAGGGTAGAAGGCATACATTTTCGATTATCATTCGTGAGATATCAATTTCAAACCCAAATTCGGCAAGCTACAAGTTCGTTCAAACACTGGACGTTGTATGAGTGCAAGGTGGTGCGCGATTGCGCTTTTTTCATAAAGTGGGTGATGTTTAAAAACATGGTACAACATTCCATCAAGCATGATGCTGCCTCCCGCCAACGGCACCTGGCCGGCCGGGGAAAATAGCTCATGGTAGAGCGAGTAGAGGAAAACAAAATTTAGTCGCGCGCTCGCTTGGGAGCGTAGAAGTTTCATCACCTATCCTCCTTTCTTGTAGACTGCCCTGGCCTCGGCACGCCACTTACGCGAGCGGAACCTCACTTTACCAGATCCCGGACAGACAGGGCACGTCTCACACCTGCATTACTATGCTAGAATAAGCCTACGCTGTTCCAACAGTCTCATCTCGACCACGACATCGTGGTAGTGGTGCTAGAGTAACAATTCAGCGGCTGCTGCTTCCCACCCATCCACATCGATGCTATAGGTTACGGTGAGAAGCAACAAGAAGCAACGGCTCAATCGCCGGTCTTCGATTTTTTCTCATCGCTCACCCAGAGAAGCCCGGCTTCAGCCGTTCAGACAACTGGCAGCCCTTGATCACGCGATGGGATCGATACCAGTTCATATCAGGACTCGGCAAGCAAGACTTCGCTGCTCAAATAAATACTCTCCTCTACGTCATGGGACGCAAGGCGGAGGAAGTTCTAGAATGTTTCAAGCTCAGTAACGAACATAAGCTGGACAAATACTGCGAGAAAATTGCCTTCGAGAGACATAGACGTAGACCGTGACGAAACATCAGAGACGAACGCGCTACGTTCAAACGCAGAAAGCAAGGGACTCACGAGAAACTCGAAAGTATCGTGACCAAGTTTTTCAAGCTTGAAGAGATTCAAATATGGCGCTGTGAAAGACGAGCTCATCCCGGACCGACTCGTGGTAGGTCTCCTCGATACTGCTCTCGGCGAGAGGTTTCAACTCGGCTCTGCGCTTACCCTCGCGATCGAGTTGACTTCCGCACGAAACCCGGAAGCCGTCAAGCAACAAAACAACAAAATGCTAGGTACGTCACTGTAGCAAGGCTTCGCCGTCGACAAACTGAGCTCCGCACACAGGAACAAAAACAGGAGCAAGAAAACAAAGCCAATAGATCGTCCGCAAAAAGGCAACGGTGGTATCCGCCAGCCACACAAATGGTGTGGCAGTGCTTCGGTTTACACCAGGACGCCAGATGCCTCGAACGAGCTATTTTTAGAACAAGCAAGGGCAAGGTAATAACATCTCTAGTGAGAAGAGCCGGTCGTAAAATGTCATAAACCTGCTATATAGTAGACCAAGATAGTCTAAGGTGATAAAATTTGTAGCAAGCCGTGAACGGGCGATATTGAAAAAACAGGATAGGCCAAGGTAATAAAAACTCTAGCGAGAAAAGGTGGTCGTGAAATGACATATACGTGCACAATATGTAGAAAAATATCGGCTAAGATTTTTATATTTCTCGCAAGAAGGGGCGGGGCGGTCGCCAGATGCCATGGACGTGCTATTTGTTAGAATAGGATAGGCTGATGTCATATTATCTCAAGCTAGAAGAGGTGGTGGTGAAACGACATAGAGTGATATTTTGGAGAACAGGATAGGCCAATGTGATATCATCTGTAGCGAATAGGGTTAGTCGCTCCATGCCCTGAACGTGCAATTATATAGAACAGGATAGGCCAATCTCATATCAAATCCAGCAAGAAGGAGTGTTCGCCAGATGCCATGAACGTACATTTTTCTGAAACAGGTTTTGTATGAAAGGATAGGCCAAGGTCATAACAGGGTGGTCGTCTAATGCCATAAACCTGCTATATTGTATAAGAAGATAGTCTAAGGTCATTACATTTCTTGCGAGAAGGGGCGGTTGTCAGATGCCATGAATGTGGTAATTTTTAGAACAAGACGGGCCAAGGTCTATCAATCTCTAGCGATTAGGGGTGGACGTCAAATGTCATAAAGGTGCTATATTGTAGAAAAAGCTCGGCCAAGGTAATAACACCTCTGGAAAAAAGGAGCGGTCGTTAAGTGCCATAAATGTGCTATATTATAAGAGAGGATAGGCCAACGTCATCACATCTCTAACGAGAAGGGGCGGTAGTTAAATGCAATGAACGTGCTGATTTGTAGAACAAAGAAGTCCAAGGTCTTAACATTTCTAGCGAGAAGGGGTGGTCGTCAAATGCAATGAACGTGCTATTTTGTAGAACAGGAGAGACCAAGTCATGACACCTCTAGCGAGAACGGGCGGTCTTCAAAGGCCATGAACCTGTTAACAGTGCGAGTTGGGCGAGTTGGTACTTATGCATGGTGGTAAATACGCCAAACTGCACTTGGAGAAATCCTGGAAAGCGATTGAAAGGCATTTGAGGAATGCACGGGAAGTTTCGCTGTCTAAGATAAAAACGCACACTAACTGCCTGTGCCAAAGGTTTGAGTTGACTAGCTTGGCTAAAAACGTTCCAGCTTCAAAAAAGCTTAATTTATCGGTGTTCTTCACGGGTAAAACTCACAAGACTGAACACCCGTTTAGGGCGATCATCACTGAAAAGGTCTCCTGCTAGCAGGAGGCTGGAGGCTTCCTCTGCAGACATTTTCTGGGTTGAATTTGTGGGATTCTTTACTTGTAAAAAACTCTTAAGAAATGATTGTGCTTTTACACAGCGAAGACTTGAGGGGAGTAAAAGGATTTTCGACAGATCTGGAAGATTCATTTTATTCTGTGCCACATGACCGACTGCTGGTGGCTGTGAAAACATGCATCGAGGAGAACGGGCAGGTGCCATTGCGTAGTTCTAAAAGAATAATTGTTGAAGACTTTTTAGAGTCGCTAACTCAATACCTCCAGAACACCTTGGTTCCTTATGAAGGGTAGTTTGTGCAAAAACGAGGCTTTAGCATTGAATGGAAGGTGACGCCGGTACTGTGTAATATTTTCTTGCTTCCTGTGATAGGGCAATCGAAAAAGTTTTGGTAAAGAATAACAGGCTCAACAGTTTTTGGTTCATTCACGATGTTTTGTGTTAAACAGAGATTCTCTAGAGGTTAACGAAGATAATATTGTCACGAATGACAAGTGATGAGGCGGCAAATAACTGAGTAAACTAAATGTTTAATCGGGCGAACTTGTGCCCCAAATAAAGAAGGGAACAAAAGATAACAGTAGATCGTCGCGGGCGTCGAAGTCGGCGAAAGAGCAGAGTCCAACGGTGGGGTGAAACTGACTGCGGCTCGCCTCGCCGAGCCTCTTATGTACACACGTGGGGTTCTGGAAGATTCGGCGTAGAAGGTTCTGCGTGTAGAACATTCCGACCTCGAACGAGCAACACGGTTCTCGAATTCACCAGAACTTCGTCAGAGTCAGAGTCAACTAAAATGCGTCCACGCGGCCAGGAATCGAACCCTAGCTTTCAACGTGGAAGGCACGCGCGATAACCGTTAGGCCACGAGCGCGCTGCCTGCTTGGTCAGCTGCGCTCGCAGCATTACTCCCCCCTTTAAAACGTGCATCGCCCCGTTGCTACACAAAACAAAACAAAGCAAATAAAAAGGACGGGAAACTAAAGAGTCATTTGGAACATCATTTGGAACACATAAGGTCCACAGTCCTATCGCGCGTAGTACGGCTTCAGGCGCACGACGTGGACGACTTCAGGTCGTGGTGGGCGGCGTGATGATGTTCTTGTTCCGCGCTTTAGGAGTTTATTGCTGAGACCACGACGACGGATCGGTGTCCACACCCACACCCTGTCTTGGGGCTGGAAGTGGACGTCCCGACGGCGAAGGTTGTAGCAGCCAGTGTCGATACGTTGTTGAGCTTGAATCCGGTGTCTGGCGAGCTGACGGACTTCTTCTGCCCGTTGGGCAACCACCTTGGCGTCATCGCTTCCGTCGACAGCCGGTTCGTGAGGTAACGTCGCGTCCAGCATTGTCGTCACTTTACGACCATGAACCAGTTGCAAGGGTGTAACCCCGGTGGTCTCTTGCGCGGCCGTGTTGTAGGCAAAGGTGACGTACGGCAACACCTCGTCCCATGTCTTGTGCTCCACGTCGACGTACATGGAAATCATGTCGGCGATGGTCTTGTTGAGTCTTTCCGTCAGACCGTTGGTCTGCGGGTGGTACGCCGTGGTGCGACGATGGCTGGTGTGGCTGAGACGAAGAACTTCTTGCGTCAGCTGGGCCATGAACGAGGATCCACGGTCTGACATCAGGACTTCGGGAGCGCCGTGCCAGAGGACGATGGATTCAATGAAAAACTTGGCAACTTCCACAGCAGTTCCGGAAGGAAGGGCTTTCGTTTCGGCGTACCGCGTGAGATAATCTGTGGCGACGATGATCCAGCGATTTCCTGACGTCGACGGCGGAAAAGGGCCAAGTAGGTCCATTCCGATCTGCTAGAACGGTGCTGTTGGCGGAGGAATTGGCTGCAAGAGTTCGGCCGGCCTCGTCGGAGGTTTCTTGCGTCGCTGGCATTCATGGCATGATCGTGTGTATAGGTGGACGGTTTTGGGGAGCTTGGGCCAGTAATACTTTTCACGAATACGGGCCAGGGTACGGCTGTAACCAAGGTGTCCGGGCGTCGGGTCGTCGTGGCAGGCTTGAAAGATCTCCTCCCGAAGGTCGGTCGGGATTACCAGCAGCCACGGCGAGTTGTTGTTCCCGAAGTTCTCTTTGTAGAGTACACCTTGTCGAATGGCGAAGGTCGGCAGTACTCGTGATGAGACACGTGGCACGGTACTCCCGCCCCCTTCCAGGTGCTCTATTAGTGCGCGCAGCTCAGGATCGTCTCGTCGACGTCGGGCCATGTTGTCAGTGTTCACTGCGCCCAGGAAACACTCGTCGTCATCGTCGTCGCTGCTGCCGGAAGGTGTTTCGACGGGAGCTCTGGTTAGGCAGTTGGCGTCGCTATGCTTGCGGCCTGACTTGTAGACCACGGTCATGTTGAACTCTTGTAGTCTTAGACTCCATCGAGCGAGCCGTCCTGACGGGTCCTTGAGGTTCGCAAGCCAGCAGAGCGAATGGTGGTCCGTGACTACGCGGAACGGGCTCCCGTACAAGTACGGACGAAACTTTGTGATTGCCCTGACGACCGCAAGGCATTCTTTCTCAGTCGTGGAGTAATTTCTCTCCGCCTTGGACAATGTCCGACTTGCGTAGGCGATGACTCGCTCGGTGCCTTCTTGTACTTGAACCAGTACCGCGCCAAGTCCTGCGTTACTTGCCTCCGTGTGAATCTCGGTTTCCACATCCTGGTCGAAATGTCCAAGAACAGGAGGAGTCTGCAGTCGTCGCGTCAGCTCGTCGAATGCCTGCTGCTGCACATTGGCCCATTCGAACTTCTCGGCGTCCTTCGTGAGGTTTGTGAGCGGTGCGGAAATTCTTGCGAAATCTCGAACGAAGCGCCAATAGTAGGCACAAAGTCCAAGGAACCTTCGCAAGGCCTTCTTGTCTCTTGGCGCTGGAAATTCTGCGATCGCGCGAGTCTTCACTGGGTCTGGTCGAATGCCTTCGTTACTAACCACGTGATCTAGGAACTTCGGTTCGTCATAGGCGAACCGACACTTTGACGGCTTGAGGGTGAGTCCGGCGGTCCGTATGGCTCGGAGAACAGCTCGGAGTCGTCGCAAGTGCTCGTCGAAGTCGCCGGAAAACACTACGACGTCGTCGAGGTAGACGAGACCGCTCTGCCACTTCAGTCCTGCCAATACGGTGTTCATGACAAAATGGAAAGTTGCTGGCGCCGTGCATAGTCCGAAGGGCATCACCTTGAACTCGTACAGTCCATCCGGCGTGACGAAGGCTGTCTTCTCTTGGTCCCGTTCGTCGACTTCGATCTGCCAGTAGTCGCTCTTCAGGTCCATCGATGAAAAGTATCGAGAGTGGCGCAGCCGGTCTAACGTGTCGTCGATGCGGGGGTGTGGATAGACGTCCTTTTTCGTCACTGCGTTTAGCGGCCTGTAGTCCACGCAGAACCTAAGCGTCCCGTCCTTCTTCTTAACCAGTACGACTGGAGAGGCCCATGGACTGCTTGAAGGTTGGATTATGTCGTCGTTCAGCATTTCTTGAACTTGCTCCTGGATCACCTGCCTTTCTTTAACGGAGATTCTGTATGGAGAACGATGCACAGGGCGCGCGTCGTTCTCGGTAACGATGCCGTGCTTCGAAACGGCCGTTTGACGCACTTTCGACGACATCGAAAAGCAGTCGCGGTATTCCGCGAGGAGGTCAATCAGCTGACGTCGTTTCGGGCCCGGAAGCTTAGGTTCAATGTCGAGCTGCGCCGGCGACGTACTGTCTTGCTGAGGTGGCGAGGGTTCGTCTGTAACGACGACGATTTCGGCGGAGTTTCGGAGTCTTTCGACGTGGCCAACGGCTGCACCTTTCGTGAGGTGTTGAGCTTTGTTTCAGAAGTTCGTCACGAGGACCACAATGCGGCCATCCTGAAGTTCAGCTACTCCTCTTGCGATGCCTATTCCTCTTTCTAGAAGCAACTTCAGGCTCCCCTCGAGCAGAACTTCGCCGCAGAAAGCTTCGGTGATCCCGACGGGCAAGAAAACACTTGACCGCGGCGGCAAGTTCACGTGGCTTGCGAGGACTCGGGCCGCGGATGACGTCGCTTTGGGTTCCTCTGGTGGTGGGCCAGGTTTTCGTAGGGTCAACAGGTTTGCTCCGAGTTCGATGACGGCGCCATACTCGCAGAGAAAGTTCATTCCGAGAATAGCGTCCCTCGAGCAGTCTTGCAGAATGACGAATTTCACAGGGCACGTCTCACCGTGGATCTCGACGCGAGCAGTGCATCTTCCGACTGGTGTAATGAGGTGTCCTCCGGCGGTTCGTATTTGAGGTCCATTCCACGGCGTCATGACTTTTCGAAGGCGACGGGAGAGCCTCCCACTCAAAACGGAGTAGTCTGCTCCGGTGTCGACCAGTGCCGTCACGTCGTGGCCGTCGATGATAACGTTGAGGTTATTCGACACTGTTACAGAAACGTCGTTTCGGGGCGTTGCGGCGTTTGGTGGGAAAGCTCCGACGATCTTGGAGGATCTTGGCATCGTTCATCATCGGCAACGCCACCTCCCGGCATTGCCGCGCCTAGTTTTCCCGACGGGAAGCGATGGGTGACAGGCTGTCTCGGCGAGACACGCGGAAGGGCGAGGGCGAGCGTCGAGGAGATGGTGAACGGAATACCCGGCGGGGAGACGACACAGGAGATGAAGAGCGACGGAGGTAGTCCTCGATGTCCCGAGGTCGCTCTCCAAGACGTGGTCGAGGGTCGTTGGGCGCAAACCCTCGTAGGCCCAGCTGGCGGTAGGGGCATCGTCGGTAGATGTGGTCCGCTTCACCACAGTGGTAGCACATGGGGCGTCGATCGGCCGTCCTCCAAATGTCGGTCTTCCTCGCACCACGCTGCTCTGGGCGTGGAGCATACTGCGGCGCCGGTGCCTCACGTCTGGGAGCTGGCTGGTAGTGTGCTGTGACGGGAGGTTCTCTCTTGGCGGCGGCGGCGTAGGTCAAGATTGGCCGTTCGGGAGCCACTGCGACGGGGACCTCTGGCAAGAGTTCCCGGTGTACCTCCTCGCGAACAGCCTCGGCGATTGAAACAGCGGCGGGTCGTTCTGAAAAAGGGAGCAACCGCTTCAGTTCTTCTCGAACCACATCCCGAATGACCTCCCGAAGGTTCTCGATGCCAACTTCGCCGAGGTCAGGGAGGGAAGATGGAAGGGATGAGGTGGCAGATACGCCGGCGACTCTCTGATATTGACTCGCCCTGGCCGACAGCGCTCGTTCAATGTTAGTTGCCTCAGCAACAAATTCATCTACGGTCATCGGTGGATTGCGAACGAGGCCGCGAAAAATCTCGCTTTTCACGCCTCTCATGAGGACGCGCAGCTTCTTGTCTTCGGCGGCTCCAGGGTCGGCACGGGCGCAGAGGCGCAGGACATCTTCAGTGAAGCTTGTCACGCTCTCGTTCAGACCTTGGCATCTTCTTTGAAGGATGTCCTTGGCTCGTTGACGTCGGTGTTGGTTTGTGAAGGTGCGCTTTAGCTCCTCCACGCATGTGTCCCACGTCGTGACGGAAGCCTCGCGGTTCTCAAACCATTGTCTTGCCGTTCCCTCCAGTGTGAAGTAAATGTTTTGGAGGCGCTGTTTTGCCGTCCACGCGTTGTAGCGGGCCACACGTTCGTCGTTCTGCAGCCTGTCTTCTACGTCCTCGTAGATTTCACAGTGGAATGGCGTCGGCACACGGGGAACCACAGGCAGGAAGACGTAGGACGGTGCTGCTTGGGGGTTTTCCGTCGGCTGGGCCGTGGAGTTCATCGTCGGCTTCGGTAGCTTCTTTGTTTTGTCCGGTAGTGGTCCAAACTGAGGGCGTTGTCCTTGCAGACGCTGGCTTGCCCGAGGCCCTGCCTCTTCCACGAGTCGACGACTTGGGACTTGCCGAACGGGTCCTCGGAGGGGTACGGTTGAGAAACCTAGAGTGCGTACCCCGCACCTCCACCAAAATGTCACGAATGACAAGTGATGAGGCGGCAAATAACTCAGTAAACTAAACGTTTAATCGGGCGACCTTGCGCCCCAAATAAAGAAGGGAACAAAAGATAACAGTAGAGCGTCGCGGGCGTCGAAGTGGGCGAAAGAGCAGAGTCAAACGCTGGAGCGAAACTGACTGCGGCTCGCCACGCGGAGCCTCTTATGTACACGCGTGGGGTTCTGGAAGATTCGGCGTAGAACGCTCTGCGTGTAGAACATTCCGACCTCGAACGAGCAACACGGTTTTCGAATTCACCAGAACTTCGTCATAGTCAGAGTCAACTAAAAATGCGTCCACGCGGCCAGGAATCGAACCCTAGCTTTCTGCGTGGAAGGCACGCGCGATAACCGTTAGGCCACGAGCGCGCTGGCTGCTTAGTCAGCTGCGCTCGCGGCAATATTGCCTCTGGAGTGCTTGAGTTTTTCAAGAGTTGTGCGAAAGGCTTAAGTTCTACGCATGAAACCGCGAGCTTCGGGCGCCTGGAATTTTTGGACTTGGGTCTTTTTTTTTTTTTTTTTTGTGGTGACAAGGGTGTTAAGCATATGAGCCCTGATCTAAGAAAAACCTGTTGCCATATGACTCATCCAAGCTCGTAAAGAGGGGAATTGCCTCTTGTTGCCTGGCTGCCTCCATAAAAAAATGTTGCCCTCACATTATGAGTTTTTGTTTTCAGTTGCAGCTTGAAAGATTACAGGATGTGGGGTTCACTTCCCGGGTCGGTTAAGAAGCTGAAGAGGCTTATTAGGGGAAAAGAGGCCGAGATGGCAAGGCCTGAAGTTAGACCTGTTGTGCGGCCTTATATACAAAAGGTCGGTCACAATCAGAAAAAAGTGGCGAATGAGTTTGCGATTCCCGAATTGTTTTCTGCATCAAACCAACTTTCTAAGCTTCGCCAAAGAATAAATAATGCAGGAGTGCTGGGTGATGCAGAAGGAGTGTGCGGCTAGCGCTATGCCACCAAGTGTCGGCAATATGCCTTAGGGGTCACTTACGAGGTCCCCCTGTCTTACGGTAGGGTATTTGTGGGCCAGACAGGGAGGTGCATTAATGATAGAGTCAGAGAACAGTCCGCCGCCACCAGGCAATCTCCGTCTCGCCAGTTGCCTGTACATTGTTGTAGGTGTGAGTGCGAGCCCTCGTTTAATACTACCAAGATTATGAAAAAATTCAAAGCAAAATACGCGAGATACCTGACGCATTAATGATAAGGGTCCGTGGCACAAATGTGAGTGTCAATGCGTCCTCTGTTGCCTTATCGGATAAGTAGCAGGCTTTTATCGGTCACTCAACAGCGACGCCAGGCTTTCCAGGTGTTTAATGAATGTCCATCTTCTCTGTGCTTGTGCGGTGTTAATCTTCTTTTTATGTGTTTTCTTCACAAAAGTTCAGTTTCAAGTTGCGCCTCGTCCTGTGTGCTTCTTTTTTGTCCCAGTGTTTTTTTGGCGTATTTACCGCCAGCCATGAACCTGCTGCTTGTAGAACTGTATAGGCCAATGTAATAACATCTATAAAGATAAGGGGCAGTCGTCAAATGCATTTGACGTTCTAATATGTATAACAGAATAGACCAATGTCATAATCTTTCTATCGAGAAGGGGCGGTCGCCTGATACCATGAACATGCTATTTTGTAGAACAGGAAAGGCCGAGGTCAAAATATTTTTAGCGAGAAGCGGCGGTCGTAAAAACGTTATAATGGTGCTATACTGTACAGCAAGATAGGCTAAGGTCATCACATCTCCCCCGAGAAGGGGCAGTAGTCAAATCATATGAACGTGCAATATTTTATACCAAAATATGCTAATGCCCTAACCGTTCTATCGAGAAGGTGTGGTCATCAAATGTCAGGAACATGCCATTTTGTAGAACAGGTTAGGCCCAGCTAAGAACATTATAGCGAGAAGGGGCAGTAGAAATGGAAAGGCCCACGGCCTACGTGAAGTCTGGATTTGTCAGTCTTCCAGTAATTCTTAAACTTGTCCCTGGATGACCTCCCTTCCGTTTACAAAGTCTTTACGGCGATCGATGCACAGGGGGCACGTCGTCCTCGGTAACGATACGCTGCTTCGCTAAGGCGGTTTTGCGCAGCTTCAACGACGTTGCGAAGCAGTACCTGTATTCGGCGAGGAGGTTAATAAGCTTCCGTTGTTTTGAGGACTGAATCTTGGGATGAATGTCGTGCTCAGGGTATTGAACCGAACTCGAACCGTGAATCGAAAACCGGAAAAGACAGTTATTTTTGCACGAACTGGAGTTGAACCGGAACTAAATAATTATATTCGTTCCGGAGCGGAACCGATATAGTTTCCATCTGGTTTTTGGTTCATACCCGAAGTCAGGTTGCGTAAAAATGCGTTGCGAAAAACACAATAACCAATGAATTCAATCCAAAAGTTATAAAAAAAAAACATGTTCGCGCAAATAGGAGTTGGACCGGACCGGAATAATTACGTTTTTTTCGTTCCTGCGCAAAACTGATAAATTATTTTTGCGGTATTTTTTTCATATGAGAAGTTAGAAAGCGAGACAAATAGGTAGCGAAAAGCTCTGGAACGTTCCATGATCATGTTTTCACATAACGTTCGTCTTCATAATTTAGAAAGTTTGTGTTGAGAACTCAAACGAAATTAGCACAGTAACTATAAATTCTCCGGGATTTCTGGTCTTATGTATTTCTTAAACAAATGCGCACATTCCTCCCAACCTTTTCTTGGGACCGGGAATGGCTCATCAAAGAAAATTTATCACTAGAGCATACCCAATTCCTTCGTCAGCAAATGTGACCAATTAATGAGCCTGTTTGGTGGCAAAACGGTGACTTTGGTTTTTTTTTTTCATCTCGGACTAAACGCAAAAAAAAGAAAAAAAAAGAACAGGTACGAAAAGAGGTATAAACAACAACCCTAGTGTTGTCTATTCCTCTCTTTGTCCTTGATTGTTTTGGCGTTTAGTCCGAGCTCTGTTTGGTGTTCTTGTCTTTAATTTTGTAGAGTTGTGTGCTATTTACTTAAAACGCCTTGATCTCATTGTACAACTAATCGAATAAGAAAGCTATCCGAAGCCGATGGATATTTTAGAACGTGCACTAGCTGCCATATTGTGGCGCGTCCATTCTGCTTTTAAAATAACTCAACGGGTTTAATAATCTGTCCGAAATTAAAGTCTAGCACCGGGAAGGAAAGGGGTGATTCCATCAACAGTTACAGCTACAGAAAACAGCAAAACAGCTTCGATCATGGTAGCAGAAACAACAAACACCAGAACGTTTTCTCCTTTGATATACAAACATCAAGGCGCACAGCTCTTCTGAGCACTGCTAGACAAGGAGCCGCGGCTTTCAAGGGACGCTAACGTGTTGCCGTTTTGAGAGGAGAGAAGGGAAGGCCACCCAGAACTTCACGCATTGGCGCAAGTAGACCTGGGAGTGCCCGTAACCAGGTCAGTGTGGAGTGAGCCTTTTCTGCAGTGAAGATCATTCTATTGACTCAGAGGTGCCGTCTTTCCCTGGATATGCATGACGACTTCCCGCTTCTTCGGTCAGCTGCCTGACATTAAACTGCGCTTTCACCCACGTCACGAGGTGTACCGGCACTAGCTCGTTCGGCCCACAGTGTAATGTGCGCCTTTGCATTCTATATGTAAGGCGTTTATAAAATATACATAGTTTATCTTCTGCTGTCAACAAATTTTATTTGTAGCATATGAGTACGAACCGGGTCGAACCTGTTTGAACGTTTATTTTTTTCACTCCGGAGTTTAACCGGCGCTGAACCGTTTCCCCTGAACCGGAACGAAAACTGGAACGAAAAACATTTCGGTTCGACACCCTAGTTCAGCTGCGGTGGCGACGTACTGTCCTTCTGAGGTGGTGCGGATTCTACAGCAATGCGGCGATTTCAGTGGAGTTCCGAAGTTCCTCGACTTGGCCCACAGCCGCACCTTTCGTGAGGTGCTGCGTTTCTCATCGGAAGCTTTATTTTGTGAAACAGGATAGGACAAAGTCATAAAAAGTAGCGAGAAGGAGCGGTCAGCAGACGCCGTGAGCGTGCATTTTCGTAAAACAGGATATTCCAAGGTAATGACCCATCTAGCGAGAAAGGGCGGTCACCAAATGCCACGAAGGTGCTATTTTGGAGAACAGGATAGACCAATGTCCTAACATGTCTAGCGAGGAGGAGAGGTCGTTAATTACAATGAACGTGCTATTTGTAGAAGAGGATGGGCGAACGTTATATCATTTCTAGTGAGAAGGTGTGGTCGCCAGATGCCATGAACTTGCTATTATGTAGAACATGACAGGCCAGGTCATAACACCTCTAGCGGGAAAGGCCGGGTCGTCAAGTACAATAAACGTGTTACTTTGTTGAAAAAGATAGGCCCTAATCACAACATCTCTGGCAAGAAGGGGCGGTCGTCAAATGCCACGAACGTCATATTTTGTAGAAGAGTATGAGCCATGGTTGTAACATCTCTATTGAAAAGTGGCGGTCGTCCAATGCTTTGCACGCTCTATCTTTTAGAACAAGATAGGCCTAATCATATCATCTCTAGCCAAGAGGGGCAGTCAACAGATGCCGTGGACATAATATTTTGTAGAACAGAATAGGCCAAAGTCATATCATCGTCATCATTGTAGAGCTTCAGTGTGTAGAGTTTTAGTAAAGAAATTATATGAGCAAAATGACATGCGGCACATAATGAGAGTCGAGGGAAACCTAGGAACGCATCCTAGATCGATTTTGCAATATGCGAAGAAATACACGAAACAACCTCGACAGGATATTACTTTGAATGAAGAGGATGGCAATTACCAGATGTCGCTAAAGTTTTGCGACTTTTTTAGTTCATGTTTTTCATGTGAATCTCCCGACATTGACATTTCCATACTCCTTAGTGTTGTGGGATGGATGGCAGCGGATGAAGTTGAAATTTCTTAATTAATGAATGCAGCTAGAAAACTCCAGCCAAATCTAGCGAAGGGTCTCGATGGCAATACACATTTTATTCTAAAAGGTTTTTGTAGCCAATTTGCACCCGTATATTGTATCTTTTTGATTTGTCTTTAAGGTCAGAGACATTTCCTGCTGCGTAGAAAGCCGCTGTATTTGAACCTGTTTTAAATCGGGAGACCCAACCGAAAAGAAAAATTATAGGCCGCTGTCATTGCTGTTTATTGTATCGAAAGTTTTTGAAATGTTTTTTTTTTTTTTGTGTGCAGGAATGCATCACTTTCTTGAACATAAACTTAACCCTACACACCTTGGCTTCATAAAGTGCAGATGGGTAGAAACAAACCTTTGTGAGTTTATGCAGTTTTGCGCTCCGATCATATAAAACAAGAGACAAGTTGATGTAATTTATTTAGACATGTCAAAAGCTTTCCATATGGTCAATCATGAATTGCTTTTAGTTAAGATTTCTGAATATGCTCCAAGCGAGAGGTACACAAAATGCTTTAGAACTTATTTGCAAGGGCGCGCGAATTTTGTACGCATTCAAGAAGTCAAGTCTCCCCCATAGGTCACTACATCTGGGGTGCTTTAGAGATATAATCTTGGCGCCCTTTTACACCTAATTTTTTCTAACGATCTCTACGACTGTAAAACATTTTTTCAGATGTCGCAATGTGCTCACTACGTAAAAATATTTCACGAAATTGACACCCCTGGAGATTGCTTTGAATTACAATGTGAGATTAATGCGGTTAGTGCGTGCAGTGAGCGGTGTTCAAACAATTTACTATGATTATAACTGGCAACTTTGTAAACTGGAAATTACCATGCTTGCTGAGAGAAAAGATATTGGGGATTTGTTATTTTTGCTTAAATTATTGAACGACGGAGTAGGTGGTCCAGTTCTGCTAACCGACATAAGCATTCACGTACCATCTCGCTGCTTGGGATATACTAAACTTTTTTGTGTTCACAAACATTTAAAAATCTCGCCTCTCAGGAGAATTATGGCCTTGTATAACAATTTTTAGTCACCTGCAAGATATGTCTTTATGAATATTAGCGATTTTAAAAACGTAGTGGTAGCTAAAATGACACAGGATGTCTGCATTTTAATGTTATCTTTGTATTTTTTATTATTGCAGTGTTCGCATTACTTGTTCCATTGTGAATGTAATATTTTGTACCCCTTGTAATGCATTTATCTTTTGGTGGGCATCCTCAACTCAAGATAACAAAAATAAATTGTACAGCAATGTAGCTGTGCAACGCAGTTGAATCTTATGAATTCAATCCCCAGAAAGACACAGACTTGAGTTTGAATTATTAGAAACTTGAAGTATAAGACATACATATAATAATATGGTAGGCAAGGTAGCGATCTGCTGTTCAAATAGCTAGACATAAAAAGCAGGCTTTTTTACACTCTTCTCTACACCGGCCAATTTATAGGCAGCCCACAAATTAAACATTGGTGAAGCTCAAAACGAATCATGGTTTTGGACAAATATTATCTAGTCGAATCTTGAATAGTTTCTCCACGCCTTTTCTACCGTTGTTCCATGCTTAAACGAAGACTCAGCTGAAATCGTGAAGGTTGTTTCTCAACCTTCCACTATACAATTCTAAGGTGAGTAAGTTTTAATTAAATTATTTCCATCATCCATGGCCTCAAAAAGAAAATTCCTAAATTGCCGTGGCTTGAAATTGTCATATTTTGCATAAAATTAAACATAAAGATACGCACCTTTTCCAAATCGAGATAATTTTAGATCTGCTTGCTATATGCCAATATTCTATATGTATTCTCGAATTAGGCCTCTCAAAAAATAGCAAACACGCACGAATAATGAAAGCAGATCGTCACGACAGTTCTGCCTGCATAATCGCTGTACGTCAGTCCTATCAAGCGCGCTTATCACGGAGCACCCGTGTTCTGCGGAGAAGCACTGACCGCGAGCTTTGTGGATATTGCTCTTCCGCAGTACACAACTGCGCGGTGAGAAACGCACTAAACTGGGCTTACCCGCCGCGATGAAGAAATAGTATGAATTAGGCGAAAGCGCTGTTTGAATCAAGCACCTTATAAATGCATTAAAAACATAGCGAGATAACAGAAATATTTAAATTTGTTTGAATTAACCGGATCTACGCAATATCCGAGTTTGAAGTATCGCGCGTGCCCCAGTAATTGAAAAACGTCAACAGGAGCTGTGTTTATGGCTACTCATATCGTCATTATGCATTTGGCTAACTGGCAGATCTAGCTTCGCCCACATCAATGAGCTGATGGCGACTGTTGCGTTAGCGAATGAAGAGGATCTGGGTTTTTAATTTCCATCTGTAGTGTGAGACGAGTTAGCGCCGACGGTGGCCGCTAACATTTTGTTTGTCGTAATGCTGGGGTAATCTTATGTTGATTAGGAACAACAGACTAAATGCGTGCTGCCAGGCGCTGCGACACCTAATGTGCATGCAAACTAGTATCTGCACCGCGAAGACCCTGTCTTCTCCAGACCCGTAAACAACTCTTTTTATATAAGAATAAATTAACTTCATTATCTTTGTATCCCATTTATGTTATTCCAGAAAAGACTGCAGCAATATTATTTTTTTCAACATAAATTCATTATTTTCCTAGTATCAGTAATATTTTGTTTGTCTTGCATTTTATGATTAATACATTGTCATAATACATGCGTTAACGATGAGGGCTGTAGGCGGTACGTTTTCACTAAGACGAACTCCTTTAATTACAGGTTCTTCCACGTGGACGCAATTATAATTCAGACACACCTAGCCTACCTAATCGACTATTGGCGCGAACACTGTAATATTACTGGACCGACCGTCTATGAAGGAGGTTCGAACATATACGAGGTTTCAATAGTGAGTATAGCTTCAATTCATTATTTTAAACGCTACACTTGCGACACAAAGATATTTAAGTACTCTGTTAAAAGTATTTCATAAAAATATATTTTTAAAAGTTTGGACAGGCATTAAGTAACAAACAAAATTGTACTAAGTTTTGACTAGTTGAAGCTTTTGAACATCGAGTGTCAGTCATCCAAGCTTCAGCAGACGGAGTACGTATTTGTTCTTTTTTACTAAAGGAAGAAAGTATAAGCTCGTGCGTTGAGTTTCCTTCTTCCTTTTTTTCAAGAAAACATGTTTACTGCAAGAACAGGTATGGCCTAAAATTTGTATAGAATGCTGGTGAAAATACGTGTCAAAAGGTATTCAAACCAATTATATTATAAGGCAGGTTTTAAATTATCATCTCAGTAAGGTAATTCACAGGAGCGATAATTGAATAATCGATGTTATAACAACAAAGGTAATGATTACCCTACAATTAGATGCCATGCAGTAGATATCGTCTATTTTACAAGGCATTTAATCCATAAACGCATTTATAACTTCGGTCTAATAGTACTACCAACCTGCATCAGTAACATCTCTCTTTTTCTTGTAAAGCAAAATAATGAATAGTGGTAGAAACACTCAAGCAAGTCCTGACGAGGTAAGACAACAAAATGTAAATTAAACACGCAAAAATCGAGCTTAACAAATAAGGTAGATTATTTGAGCAGGATGATTTTTTTCCCGTGTGCTTTGGAAAAACCAAGAACCAGGGAGGTAGGCTCTTTGCTGACCTTGGTCACCCGAAGCATTCAGTTTTCTCAGTAATTAGTTGTTACTTCGTGATAACTTAGGGTCGCTTTCTTTATTGTACGGGTTTAAAGTCGCATAATACCTTGCCCACACCTGTTGTTTACCTCACTGTCCTGCCACAAAGATTGAAACTCTTTCGACGTCTCTCAGGGCAATGCTCTCGTGTTTCCTCAAAATGACATTCAAACTTTCGTGCAAACTTGGCAAGAAAAAGGGGCCACACATTTGTTTCCAACTTGCGGTTTCATTCTCTACCCTCAGACGTCAAAGCTTTTTAGCGTTTTCATTTTATATTTATATAATGTTCCTTCCTGAAGATATAACTCCCTCCTCAGTTCAGGAGCTAGCGGTTTCCCGAGATGTGAAAGTTCTTACCGGAGTCTCCTACCCATCCATTCTATAACTGTTTAGTCAGGTCATATAACTGGCATATTTAGAAATATTGGTGCATGTATTTCGCCATTTCCAATATCCTTTGAATGACCTGAGTTTCTTCGTTGGCAAAAATTTAAAGTTTTTAAAAAACCGGCTGAAAACAACGTAAAATATGTCGCATTTCTCTGCAGTATTTTGTATGACTCGCAACACAAACTGTCGTTCTTCGTCAGCATATAAATACACAAGAATATCATGGCGGTACTATTAGTACGTGTTCTTAATTATTAGGCGGCGTGTAATTCGAGGTGTTTTCTTCGCATCTGGATTCTTTGAGTATGCATTGTAATTAAACAGATACGTCTTAAATGCATGCTCTCTTAGGCCCACCCTGAGTTGTGCCCCCATTACGTGCTAGCTCCTTTTCTAAAAGAGATTCGAAAGGTTGTCGACAGACTAAACGTCGGCAGCCAACACACTTTTTGATTTTATGCTGACTATCTGTAATCATGTCAGAGAAATACAAGAGAAGTAGCTCGAGTGTTTCGTATTCAATGTTTACAAAATATAGTCCATCATGCGGACGTTCGAACATGACCTTTCTCATTAATCTTTGTATGAACGCTTTATATCTATGCATTAAGTCTCCGTTAATGCATGGTAATAGGGGTTAAAACGGAACCCGCCCTCCAAGCGCGTCGGGATTGTTTTTCCGACCGTCAAATACTTGTCGCAGTTTGTCTTCTGCCATTGCTTCCGTCTATCACATTATTGAGAAGCGAACAAGTCCGCTGACGCCACTTGTATAGTTAATGTCAACATCACCTTTGCCAGTTGGGTACAAGTTGCTCGATATTCCTGTTTGAGAAGGTGCGTTGGGTAAATGAAATTCTTTCCTCGCGTACAAGCTCCAGGACAGTGTCGGAATGCTTGAGTCTCAAAATAAATAGCTGTATTGTAGGTGGCGAATCAATTATAATATTTTAGGATACCGCAAGTAGCCGTTGGCGGTCCGTTTCAACAACGGCTTACAAAATGGTGATCAATTTTGAAAAACCCCCTCAACCAAAAATAATAATAAATTTCGATTCTTCTTTATGATTACTCGATTACTCTTGTGAAATTATCACTAAGCAAATGTGTCAATGTAAAGTTTGACGCAGGTAAATATTATTAATAGATAACAACTGATCTGGTACTTTTTAGAGATGTTAAGCTCTTGCACTGACAGGGTATGAAACGCTGCGCTTGCCAGATGGGTGAAACTTGGACTTATTCCTACGCCTATAACGGTCCCCATCTCCTATCTTAAAGTGAATGCTACAAACTCCTGCTGAAACACGGAAGAAACAGTGTCGTGTTATGCATAGCAGATCGGAAACAGCGCAGTCAGATCGAGTAAAGCTAATTGTTCTTCCAACTGTTACTTGACAAGCAACTCCAACTACCAAAGTTACTATCTAAATGTAAGTAAAATGGAGTCCCTGAGGACCACAGGGCACCCTGCCGACGGGCCTCAAGGAAACTCTCTTCTCGGAATGTGCCCAAGTGTGCGGACTCTTTATCCTCCTCCCTACTTTTTATTTACTTTCTCGTCAAAGCGTCGTTCTGGTCATCATATTTATGTATCAGTCAAAGACGAACATCGTCACACTACACTCTAAAAAAAAAGGAAGGAGAAATGGAGGAAAAAGCGATGTTCCTCCTTGTCGCCAACGGAAGAGAGGAAGTCGTACCCGTTTCTCCATTTCACCGATTTAGATGCAGCGCCACCCGTTGGTTCCTGAAGAAGGGACGAAAAGTTCCTCCCCCATGTTCGCGGCGGCAGCGGCGGTCGAACCGCCGCTGCCGCCGCGAACATGTTTAGTGGCGGTGACGGCAACTTGAGGGCTTGGTTACCGTCACCTAGAGCAGTCTCACTACTGCCCATGCGCGGTGCTAGGAGAGAAAAAGCGGAGCTGTGGGGGATATCGGAGGTACACCAGTTTAACCAAAAAAAGCGAGGCGCGTAGCGTGGCGTGTGTCTCCCGAGAATCACGCCGTAAGTGCCCGCTTCGAGATCACGCTTGTTCACGGTGGATGAAACATTGCAGCTGCGATAAGTACAGGTGGCGACTTATCACTGGCATGGCAAGTACGACCACTTTAGTCGCGCTACTTGCTACATGACAAGTAGACATAGTAATCCTGAAGCGAGGGAACAAAAAAAGGACGGACTGACACGAAACTATGTCTATCTATGCTTAACCAGCTCACCCGCCTATTTGCTTTTACTTTAATAATTAGTAGGGCGCACAAGAAATACATCGTCATGGTCTTGGAGTTTTTTTTTTGCGTAATCACGTATCTGTTGAGATCGCTGCTTTACTCGATTCGACCCTTTTCTACGTTCCTAACGCAGTCACCTGCGAGAATCATATACTCTTGAAATAAAGCTTACGTACCATACAGCAAAATGTAGTCCGTGTGGCGTTTGTTTCAGTTCTGTGTAAAACATAACAGCCTATCCAGCCAATAGGAAGGAGCACTGCGTTGCGGCGAGCGACTGCGTCCGACACACGTCGTAGTCCGTCAACATCGGGACCAGATCGGCTTTCGGGAACACTTGTTTTTTTTTTTGTTTTTTTTTCAAAAACCATAGCTTCACACAAGAAATGACACAGAAATGACGACTTGGCGAAGGAACGAAGAAACTGATCCGGGAAACAAGGTCAACCATTCATTCGGGAAGAGTCCACTTGGAAGAAAGGGTAGTACAGACATTCCATTCTGGTTGCGGGGCAAAGTGGGGGAGGGAGGCCGGATCCGCAGTCTTGAAGGGACGGATGATTCACCACAACGGACTGTGCACAGCCGTTCTTTTAGTTGTGCAGCATCTCCTGATACCATGTGCTACATATCAAATAACGCACACGCAAAAAAAAGTAAAACAAAAATTGTCGCATTTTTGTTTTCTTTTGTGCGGCCGACTTGGTCCATTATCGCGCGGTTCCTCTCGTGTCGCGTAACGAGTGCGGCTGTAGTACACGACCAAGCCAACCCGGCGTCAACAACCTGGATCTCAAGTCTACTCGTCGCAAACGTATTGGATGTGCTTTTCAAAGAAGCAAGAATGAATATAAAATTACGAGATAATAAATTAACGATATTTTTAAATAGCGACAGGAGTAGAGGATTACTAACAATTGCTGTACAAACTTTTATTTTGGCTTTAGTTTCCGAAATAGTTGCATTGCGTTAGCTCTCGTAACACTATATTCTGCATCAGGTTGCAAACGTTCTCCAAAACATGAAAACGCGGCTCCGCTACGGTATATATAGCGGAGGCTATACTCACAATGGATTGCTTATAGAGGCGGAAGTGACTGAACGATATACTAAAACTCTGAACGCGGGCTTTTTAACTTTCTGACTTGGGCAATGTGATGTTTTCCAGCGGTTGCATTATATCACCAAAGAAAGTATCATTTTAGTTGTCTGCTGCGATACCAAAGTCATGGTTCGTGGGTCCTTATCGTTCCCGGCACTTAATTTTTATAGGAAAGACGCTCCAGGTTAAAAAATTAAAAACAATATTACATTTCTCTAATGCGGGTGACAAAGCATCACCCAAGATATGTTCTCTGCTGTTGCAACGAGTCTTGTTGAAAAGCGTAACATTGTTTGTTCGAAAACTCTATTGGAATACTTGAGCAACAATTAAAATCAATACTTACCCCACCAAAACTTAAAATAGATTACACTGGCACTGAACACTCCAATCAAGCAATCGCTTGGTTGCAAATTTCAGCACCAGTGTACTGAATTTCAACACCGCATTGCCAACATGATTCTTCGAAATTATTAAAAATATATTTATTAAATTTTATTAATTAGCCTAATGATCTCATTTGCTTTGATCAGGGTGTTGAATGAAGAGATGGGGCTACTTCAAGAGACAATCCAAATACTGTATCAAGTACGAGAAATATTTGCTCCGTCTCTCTGTGTTTATGTTACAAATGATGCAGTAACCGGCCAAGTCGGGTTCAAAAATAAGACTGCCATATATAGAGAGAGTGCGAACTTAGCTTACGTGCAGAGGGGTGGGGGTTCGGTGTCATTGCGTTGTTGCTGTTGAGGGTGTTCTCTTTGTGTTTCGAGTGTTCTGTGCGTTCAGTGATGTGTGTGTATTTGCCATATAGCGTACAAGCGTCGGGGGATATTAGAAACAAATTGGCGTTTCACCAACATTTTGTTTTCTGATTTGAGCGCCATGTGATGAAACCTATATGAATTACACGAGAGAGAAAGTTTCCTCCATTGGGCGAAAAAACGTAGCAACTTTCCTCTCTTTGTAGGAGAGCAACATTTCCTCCTTAGGCGAAAATAGGTGGCAACCTTCCTACCTTATTAGGGAGAACATTTTCCTCCCCTTTTGGGGGAGTAACGTTCTTCCCTCTCTAAAGGAATATAGGTGACACGGGTGTTCCTCTTCTAAGGGAGGAAGCACTACTCCTTTTTTTCTAGAGTGTACTTTCAACTGCGAAGCAGGCCTGCATGGTATGGGCTGTAGCCTTTCTGCTTTGTAGTGGCTTCCTTGAGCCTGAAATAAAAGTTAGTATGATTGATATATCATGTTGATATTGCGGAAAAATCACAGCTTTGTTTTAGATGGAGTTTTGTTGAACCACAGATAAACCTACAAGAGCAGGCAGGTAAACATGTGGTGCAAAACTAAGCTTTTGTTGTCTTTATGAAAATAATCAACTTGTGAAACTGGGCTTTAACACGTAAAAAACTGTGGTCTCAAAAAAGCGCTAAACCATAAAACAGCCTCCATTTCGAGAGCTATATTGCATTTGCTTACCTAAAAGCAGATACGTATTGATGTTTAGAATCAGGAGGTGATACAAATTGGCAAGCCTCATCCGTCTGACGTAGCTGAAGGTGCCAAAGTTTATTGTTTTGTTGGAAAAAGCAAAAAATGTGTTTTTTAGAAATCGTCTTGCCTCAAGTGCAGACGCAGCCGACCCTTCTGAGCTCATGGGACAACAAGTTTGAAAAACAGAAGTCACTGGGCCTTACCCATACAAGACTGGTTGAGCGATAATGGGACACGCGCAGAAACATGACGAACATCATTGTTGATACGTTTCGACGCTGCATGATCCGTTCCTGCTGCTCGTAGCGTGGGCTGTGCTGAATCACATAGAGTTGTGGGACTCAAGGGTACAAAATAAAATAAAAAGTCTCGGTTGTTCGAGCTATTTATTTTCTGTTCTCTATTTAATGCCTCACGCAGGAACCGGCAACTTAACCCCCTGATATATTCGAAGGGCTGGAAAAGTGTACCGCTTCGAGAACAATTTTATGAACCGACTTTCGGTAAAACGTGTCGATGAAACAGCGTTTGTTGAAATAGAGTTCAATCAAATGTCCGGACCCAAAATGACGCGCCCTACAAGAATCACTCACGCCACAGTCTGTGCAATATTGGTCTCCTAGCCAGAACAAAAATGAAAACAAAAAGAGCGACGCGGTGACTCTTTAAAAGGATGCGACAGCAGGTGCTAGCAACACCCATACTTAAATTGGGCGACACATGAGTTTTTTGTATAGAATGCATGCCTGTATGTATCCGTTTGATTCATGGATAAAATATGGGGGCACTGTTTACATTAAGGTAATATAATCGAGAAGTAAACTAAATTAGTGTGAATGTTAGGTATACCTTACAGAATACAAAGCGCGGCTGGTGTATAAATGGGTTACAGTATTAGTGCAGAAAATGCAATTTATTCCAAGGCATATATCCACCACCGAACATCCGATGTCTAACTCGGCTACAGCAACAACGTGGCTCAGTTACAGTAGTAAAAACAGCCTTCCCCTCTGTGCACATTTCCTGTGCACTATTTTATGCTCGAAGCCTCGCAGGTGCATGATATTAAGATAAATATGGTAAGCAGTCACTAATCGAAACGTGCAGTGTTTAGACTGTAATAACACCGCAGAGAATTTTTGCCGTACCACCGGAAGCAAAAAAAACAAAAAAAAAAACATCGTGAGCTCCATGCGGCTCATGTTTTTTGTTTGCTGTACACATTTTCAAATGCTTTCACATCTGTATTTGTATATTTTCATAGACGAAGGCCCTACAGTACACCAGTTTGGAGAAAGATGTATTCAAGAGATCATCGCTGATGATATCATTTTCCATGGCTATGTGGTGGTTCACCAAGTGGAGGGGAGCAGGGGCCTTTGACATTGGCATACCTTGCAGTTTCGCTCGTCCTTACGGAGTGGAATTGGTAAGGTACTCTGATCAAATGAGAGTGTTGCTACTACGTGGGCCAACAGTCAGAGTGTGTTCAACGGAACGGGTTCTGAAGGTAGAATAACTGCTACATGGTGCAGTGCCCTGGCTTCCGCGTACATAAATTTATATTTTTATTTATTTATAAAAAATGCCGCGACCTTAAATGAGGTCATTGCAGGAGTGGAAAAGGAAACAATCATTGCATGCCATTAAAACACAAAAGATGAATGAAGTACGCACCCTATATAAAAGCACTACCAATAGTTAAAAATGGGTTAAAAAAAATGAAAGCCGTTCACAAAACCCTGTAACGCCGAATTCGAGCGCAGCTCTCAGGAGGAGGGAGGGGTACTGAGGGAGGGTGCACCCCTCCTCCCTCCTACTCACCACCTTAACCTCCCTGCTACTCCTCTCCCTCTCCTCCTCCTCAATCCTCTTCCTCTCCTCCTCCTCCTCCCATCCCCATCGTCCTCCTCCCTGTCCTCCTCCTCCCTGTCCTTCTCCCTCCTCCTCCTACCCGCGCGTTTCATCATGTGAAATGTCCAATAATGCACCGCAGGGTAACGCCGACGCCGATGCCAACAACGACGACGACGGCGACGCCGACGCCGCTCAAGCCGGAAACGGGCGCCTAAGAGCTGGGCTCTAAGATACAACATATACCAACATATGCCTTGTGCATTTCTTATATAAATTTGTCAGTCATGTAAAGAATATCTCCATCAGTGCTGTTCCAAGCATCTGTGGTCCTCGGAAAAAAATAGCATTTGAAACTATTGAGATGGCGTGTATACGGTACAACATCTAGAGGATGGAAGCTACGAGTTTGCGATTGAGTGAAGGAAGTCATTTATTTCTCACAAAATAACAACACAGTTCTTATTTGCCCTTTTTTGCAGCAGCTTTAGTCCTTCCACCCCATGTCTTGAATCTAAGGCTTCAAGTCCAATGACTGGCATTGACAATGTGTAGAAAATGTACATCACATCGATTAAAACTAAATCTGTTTTCCTTTGCTTGTATTGCGTAAAGCAGTTCCATATCTCTCTTAAAATACGGGTCCCAGACCACACAGCCCTATTCTAAAATTGGTCTAATTTGGGCTATGTTCGCGGTAATTTTAACTCCAGTAGTTAAAGGTTTTAAAGTTCTAATAATATATCCTAGACTTCGCAAAGCTCGAGAGCAAATAAAATAATGTGCCTGTTTGATTTAAGACATCGAGTAAATAAATTCCCAAAATATTTATGTTCACACACTTGGCGCAAAATCATAGTGCATGTACCATAACTCAAAAACAAACGTGGTCTTCTTGAAAGTGAACGTCTTGAACACAAATGTTTTCAAAGTTAATTTCCGTCTGCCATTTCTGGCTCAAATTAAGAAATGATAAAATAGTTATTTAGCATGGCATGATCATCTAACGAACTGATTTCATTGTATAGAAGGCATTCATCAGCATGAAGGCATGTCTTAACATGAATATGGTTAGCGGCGTCATTAAAATAAAGCAAAAAAGTGATCCTGGAAAAGAACTCTGCCGGACACCAAAAACCAACCGAGAAGTTTCTAGAATAAACGTCCCCATATGAAACAAACTGAGATCGTACACTCTTAAAAAAAAGGAGTCTGCACGACTCCCTCTGGGGGGTATTTGCGCGCCGCAGATTCGACACCTTTACGACTCCAGTTTGTAGAGTCCCTCGACTCTTTTTTAAAAAAGAGTCTCCACGACTCCCTGTGGCGTGTCTTATTTGACTCTTTCTCGACTCTTGTTAGTAGAGTCACTTGACTTTTATTTAAAAAAGAGTCCTGTGACTTTCATCACACTGGAGTCATGGTAGTGTACGGACGACTCCAGGTGACGTAGTCAACTGCGACTCTTTAACGACTCTTATCCAACGGAGAAAGAGAGTCACTGGACTCCTTCCTGGTAATCCCAGTGACACTGTAAGAAGAGTTGTGAGGACCCTCCTTTTATGAAGAGTCCCGTGACTCCTATGGCAAAAGAGTATGAGCGACTCTCCGAAAGATAGTCAGTGCTGACCCTCACTTTGTCTGGAGTATAGCAGCCCTAGTCAAGTGTCAGTTTGTTGAACAAAGGGAGGCATTGTGATTGTTAGGAGACTTCTTGCCGCCTGCGAGGTTCAACTTGAAGTTCCCTAAAAAAAAGAGTAGTAACATCAACTGTGTGAAAGTATAAAAGTTGAAATGGAAACTTCGATTCCACCTAAAAGATGCGGTAACATCAATTGTCTGCAAGTGTAAACGTCGAAATGCAGAACTAATATCTTACAATTTCCTTTAATGAAACATGGAAAATGAATGCTGATGGTCCTAACGATGCTGAACTGAGTGCTGCTCTAAAATTTATCATGAAACACAACAGAAGCTTTTGGAATTTGCACACATAAAAGAAAAGTAAAAGTTTTTTTTTTAATCGGCAGCTTAACTTTCTATTAGTTTGATTACACTTATCATTTACAATAGGTTGTATATCTTTTTTATCACACGTCTGGACTATTGGCAAGAGCTGGTGTGAACCAGCATGTTCTGTTGCTTCATGCCTGCTTTGCGTGGACAGGTGGGTGTCAATAAATTGCAGGAATCTTCAAATTTAACAATAAAGATAGCTGTTTTGTCTCAGCTCATATCAGTGCCATTTGTGCACATGCAACTTCATGAGTCCTACCGTGCAGGTACTGCGAAACAAACCACAAGTATTTAAAACAATTACTTTATTAGAAACTGATGTGATACATAGTAGCTCAAAAGCCTGCTTCGGCTAATCACAGGTGTTTTATCACAATAACTAAACAAAAAACATCATAAGAAATAAGACTAATATACAAAATTGGTTTAATTATTAGACAAGAATGAAAGTAAATTACAATGACACGTTTTGTGAAGGATTGCTTTGCCTGCTTGGCATTGCAGGATTAAATTAGAATAAAAATAAATTACAATAAGTTTCCTAAAGGCTTGGTTTGCCTACTTGCTGTTTTTTCAAAGCTTTGTTTTTCTTTCTGCAGTTTCTTCTTTTATGGTTTGGATCCTCAGATCAACAGATGCACAAAAAAAAAATCTAACAGAAGTTTGGATACACAATGGAACACACAAACCTTTGTATTATAGCTGGAATATTCACCAAATACATATGAAAACACTAAAACAGTAACCGTTATTGATAATTCTTTTTCCCTGTTCTAGGAATGTGCTCCGAGTGCTGTCACAACTTTCACAGCTCTTACCGAAATCTTTGTATTTTTTTACCCATGAGGTGCTCAAGCACACAAAGTGTGCTTCGTCGATTCCCCCCCACATACTGACCTTTCTACGCTCGGTACATGGCTAATAGCCGAGAGATTCCTGCTGAAAAGTCCAGGACGTCGATTCATAGGTCCTCGCAGACAACGCACATGCTGCATGATGTCCATGTGTGCTTTCCAGTGAAAAGTAACGTTGGGTTCCCGAAAGTCTTTACTGGGTCCTGGGAAAAAAAAGCCAATGATAAGAAATAAGTTCTGGAAGTCAGACGAAGTTGTAGGTGAGCAAAGTAAAATTGTCGAGGACATGTTAAGTGCCCACAGTGTCATTGATGGAAATTCCATGCAGCAGAGTGAAGGCAAGTGAGGCACACGCCCGTTGCTGCCTTTCTATATTTCGCTTTCCCCAATCTCACTTGATTGTGAAGTGTTTCGTACGGTGAAACCAGTGCATCAGGGTGTCTACCAAATTACTGATTTCAAATTCCCTGACTTTTCTAGAATTTTCTTTGACTATTTTTATAAAAACTTCCTGACCACTTGTGGGTCGAAGGATCATAATTCAGAAACGTTATTCAGCATAGTCGTGCCAATGCGCAACCGTCAAGCTTTGTTCCGCATCGCCGTTCCACTTTCACTGGTCATTTTCCCTGATGAAGCCAACTTCTTGACGATTCTCCTGAGAATTTCAGGTTGGTAGACACCCTGATGATGTATCAGGTTACAGATGGACACCACAAAAATGCAGACCATTGCATTCAAAATTATTTTAGCCTTCAGGAGGAACCTAAAATATTCCCATGGAGAGAGATAGAGAGCGGACGGGCGGGGGAGACTGCTGCTGCTGCTATTGTCTACTTTTTCTTTTAAAATAATATCAATATAAGGCTCAAAGGGAACGTAAGTATTAAATCAGTAAGTGCACTGAGAGCACTTGAAGCACAAGGGGCACGGTCCTTACTGAGGAAACAGGGGAGGGTACTAAGTCTAGCTGTACCTGTTCTGCAGCACCCTGCATAAGCTAGGTGCTAGGCAAGACTGGGGCTTATCTACTGAGTGTCTAGTACAGTCAAAGAAGGCATTATAAAATTATTTGCTGAGCAAGCTGCTTCGTGGCTGAAATGAAAAAAAGAGTACATTAAGACAGGGACAAAGAAGGAAGGGAAGATATTTTTTTTTCTGAATAATCTAGTTGGTAGCGAGCACTTGTTTCTCCCTTTCTCGTCCCCGTCTTATTGTGCTTCCTTTTTAGTTGTAACGAAAGCAAGCCACGATGGAATTTAGAGAGGGCTAAAAGCTTGCTTTAACATCTGTGTGCATGTGAGGGAACGCTTCATGTACAAGGCCTACTACAAGGTAGTAATCATCACAATTTACCATTTGAGTAACAAAATAATGCATCTCTGCATTACAAAGTATCCAATACCTTTTCGTGTGCTGTACCCATATAGGCACCTTTTGCATCCAGAAATGGCGGGACACTAAAACTAATAGTAATTTGTTTATCATCATCATGGCCAAGTACTCCTAATAAAATATTTAAATAACCAGTTGAGAAGACAGCGGATGATACTTATCTCACTTGGTTTAAAAAAAAATATGTTTACAGATTGGCATAGCGAAGACACCCTTTCAAACAGATTTATCTTAAACAATTATAGTTACATGTGATTTATCTTTAACATGAGTAGTTACATCGACCACGCAAACGGCACGGCTTTCCTCTGCTCTTGTCCCTTCCCCTATCTTGTTTTCTTTTGCAAAGATCCGCATCGATAAGAACAGCTTAGGCCTCGACGACAGCAAACAGAGCTTGTTAGTGGTTGTCTGCACCAATTTAATCATAACAGTCTAACCCTCTTTTTTAAGAATGCAAGCAAAAAGATGCTTTTCCCCTGCAAAAAAAAAAAAAAAGAAGCTAAGTGGATTATAGTACGACCATAGCACCTCTATACTCACAAAGCCTGCCAGTTTGGCGACGGAGTCATAGAGTGTCTCGTCACAGATTTGGAGCGCAAGGATTTGGTAGCACAGAGCATTAAAGAGCCATTCCTCGGGGAACCTGGACGTCAGCAGACAGCTTTTGCAGTGGCGAGGACCCGAAACACACTTCTTTTGTGTCTCGCGTCCGCTGTGGCGAGACTCTTCTCCGTTGTATGCCACTCCACCTTCTCCATTTCGGCAGCCGCTTCTCGTGGCAATCTGCCAGGCTTTGTCAGTATAAAGGAGGCTATGATACGACATATGCTGGTGCTCTGTAGTGGGGCGCAATCCTGCTGTGTAATCTTTGGGCAGCCCCTTAGTCCACAGAACTCTGAGAATGTAGAGGTTATCTATCACACCTGTAACATCATCTGCAATTCGCAAACTTCTGTGCTGCATTGGATTGTTTACATCAAGGCATGCAAGTGAATTATGTTTTTTTATCCGCAAAACTTTCAAATGGCCTAATTGTTTACCTCGGCAAAAACTGCACGGTTCGGGGCACAGCCACGCTGGCGGCAAGGCGTTGACACCAAGAGGTCCCGTTCCCTTTCTCTCGCTGGCTCTTGTGGTACCCTTGTCTCCGTCGACTGAAAAGAGAATCCCTTTAGTGTCGTGCATACTTGAGCCTCCACTGAAGCAAAAATGGTTCCATATGAACCTACTTGCCATTAAAGATTAAAGTTCACTTCTTCACTCTTATTTTCTACCCACCTAAAACAGTGGTTTGTTAACAGAAACACCACCGTTAACTAGAAAACTCATTCGTAATCAAGTCCTCCGTAGTAATGAATCATGGTCAAGGTCTAATTAAACAACAAGCATGGGCGCTAAAGACACCCTCCTACATGGGCGAGTATTAGTGGACCCGATTCGGCTAACATTTGCGAGGCCTAGCTTGACAACGTAATAAAGGACATTGTTTCTGGTCACATTAATTTGTTAAGATGCCTTGGCATTAGTTCTGACCTTGGACTGGTTTTGAGCGCATCAATATAATGTTTGCAACTTCGCCATTGGAACCACAATGTTCTTTCAAAACAAAAGTGCAAGCTTTAAAATAAAATAACAAAAAAAAGTTGTACCGATGCACGCATATAATTGCCATTGTCTATGCCCGTACCCTCTGGCACCTGTTTCCAGAAAAATCAACAAATACAAAAGTGATGCACAAATTGTACATCGTGAAGAGGCCTGCCGACAACCTGATGAACAGTGTTTTGAATGCCAAGAACGCATGAACTGTTAAGTTATCCATTCACGCATGGTTCTTCAAGACTCAAGTTTTTGCCAACTGTGTTCATTTTCTTTGAATCTTGGAAAGTGCTTACAAGATAGCAGTGCCCATGCATCCTCCCGAAGTTGCTGGTGCATGCTTGGGACGCCCTCGGAAGCTTCTGCTGTTGACTTTAGAGACCTGGCTTTGGAGACCTGTGGACGCACACAAACTGCAATTCCATCCTTCGGCCTGCCATGACCTTGTTGACGCGCAGTCGTCTCACGACGTCACCGGGTCCTAGCGCACAGTGTCGTCGTCCCTGTGTGCACAACACATATTTGTTATCTCTTTGTTTGATTATTTTTAAATCACGCGATTTGTTTATTTTTTTGTAAATTATTTTTTTTATGTAAACTTCGACTTAGCTGGTCTTGACATGTGCAGTTTCAAAGAAATAAGAAACAAAAATTTTGGTTTCTTTTTACTTACTGTAAACGATTTAATTTTCACGGGCTAAAATTTTCGCCAATTGGGCCGAAAATGAAAATTTGAAATTATTCGCGGGTTCTAATTTTCAGCAATCTAGTGTAGCTTCCGTAGCGTTCACATATTGCCCGAATCATTCGCGGGACATATTTTTCGCGAATTGTAGGCGATTCGCGAAAATTAGGTCCTCGCGAATATTCAGTCATTCACAGTATATGAAACAAAATAACGCGATAGCAAGCGGGATTGCCGAGGTACTTGCATGCCTCCTGCACTTGTTACTTCTCCTTGGACCAGTCGTGGGGTAATTAACACGCTCTTACTTAAAAATAAAATTAAGAAAAAATCTTAGTTCCTCTGGTTGTCTCAAAGCGGTAGACATCTGTGCAACACCAATTTACTAACTCCGCCTTGTTACAAAGCGTTGAAAGAGACCAAAAAAATTCAAAACACTCAAAGTTAAAAAAAAAAAATATCAAGAGTTTTGTATAAACGGACTGATAGCATGTATACTAGAGTTCTGTCCAGACCGAACGACAGCAGGCCCTGTAGAGTTCCGTACAGAGGGAACGACAGCAAGCCTTGTTGGGTCCCGTCCCGAAGGCTGAGCATAAAGGATTGTTCCTTTTCGTCGAAGTTCGACTAACAATAACAACCTTTTGGTCAACTGTTTTGTGATGCCAAGGGTGTTTTTTATTCTTGCGATTATTTATGAGGTGGAGCCACAATACCAGGTTATGACTATGTAAACCCAATGACTAAATTATTCGCCGCAAACAAGGACAAAATGTCTTTGAAAGTTGAAAAAAGGGAGTGCTTCATTATTACGACAATGCACCTGGCTTCAGGTCTTGGATTAAAATGGTTGCCATTCCTAAAAAACGCTTGCCACTCCTAAGAGCTGGAAATGATATCACCCTATTCACTGTATCTTCCTGCAATTAACTACAAACTCTTAAAAAACAAAAAGAAAGAAACACCTGCATGGGAGGGGATTTTCGATCGGTATATGGTGAGGTAATGAGGCCTGCAGATGCGTTGTTTACAGAGGTTCGACAAACGTTTTTTTTTTTTTTTTCAGGAAGCGATAGCAATGCTATAGGATTGCTGGGACAAGTGCATTTGTCTTAAAGAACACCACATTAAAAATAACACACGGACATTTGATGTTGGCACTCCGGAAATGAATCAAGGGTGGAGCATAGGGATGAACTCTCGTCTTTGCTGTAAGCCGCTTCAGTGGCGAGCTTCTCTTCCATCTGGACGGCACTTCACTGATGCCCAGTGATACACGCGCCGTCCGACTTTCGGTCGGCACTTGAAGGCGCGAGTGGAGTGCCATCGGACGGCACTTGAACGCTCTGCAAGAGTGCCGTCGACACAGCCTTTAAGAAATGGAGTAACAAAATAACAGCGCAAATTCACTACTTACGGCGGCCGTCTGCAAACGAAGGGCGTCTGGGCAACGCAACTGCTTAGAGATGTATACTGCACGAGGGCGAATCTCACGTCACCTACGCAATAGAACAAAATAAGCACTCATGGCGCCAAAAAGTCGTCAAAGGCCGAACAGAAGTCAAATGAGGGCGGGTACAAGAGCGTAGATAACACGCGCGAATAGAAAGTATACTAGGACGAGTAAACGCACATGCTTATAGACAGTCTTGTTAACTGCTTCAACGTACATTTATACCTTCCAATGGGCTTATGGCTGGTGACTTGGAGAGTTCCTATTCCATCTGAAGCACGTCTGAGAGCACGAAAACAACTTCGAAACGGAAGCTTTTCCCCGGAACACGCCAACGACGCACGACGAAAGACCAGTGTTGCCAACCTATTTTTTGAAAATACCCCACGCTAGCGTCCAGAAAACCCTACATTACCCTACGAATGATTCTTATTACCCTACATTTTACCCTACGAGGCAAATCTTCGTTCAAACAATACTGTTGCATGAATTATGATGATACAGGGTAATGTTCATACAGTGAAAAGCGACAGGGCACGCATGAACGCGCATACCTGCGTTATTCTAGAACACCATGCTTGCATGTGCGCTGTGTAGCATCAGCGCAACAATGATGTAGCGATCGCACCCCAACTAAAATGTTTAGCCGTTTTTTCGTCAAATTAAAAAGTGGGCTACGTGGGACCAGCAATCGCAGTGACAGACAAGGCGGCTCATTACAAAAGGAAGCTAATCCGAGCGGTGTATTAGCTTGTTTTGGTTTACCACGTAGGGATTTGTCAACCTACGGTGCTATTTTGACAAACTAGGCTATTACACCAAGGGAGGATAGGAAACCGGCGGCTCTTCCATATTTGCTATGGGCGTGGTAAGGAAAGAGTTAACTGCAACGCGTCATACCAAAAGAGCGCCCAGGACGAGTGGTAGTTTCAGCTATGGTTATTTGCAGCATGCGAGCCTTACGTCAGCACATAGAAAAGCCCAGTTGAGCAGGTGGCTGCCGGTTCTGGCGGGCTCGGGGTGGTTTCGCCCGCGGTGCCACGTGTTTGGCTTTGTAATAAGGACCGCCGGATGAACCAGAGTCATCAGAGAAAAATTGGCGGGAACATGTCCAGTGGGAAGATACTTCTTTTGGCACCAAACTCCCTCTGTGCAACTCAAACTGCTCCCACCTCTCCCACTTGCTTCAGCTCTCCAATACTCTCCAACTTGGTGTGTGGTGCCCTCTGTTAGCACGTCTTGCAACTTGGATGCTTTCGTTTTGCATGATGTGGTGTGGCAGCACACGGTTTGCAAAGCTATGCAAAGCTTGCACGGCAGCTTTTTTTTTTTTTACTGTGTTTTTGCTGGTTGTATTATGCTCGCCGTTGAAGAAGCAACGTCTGAAAATACCCTACTTTTGGCGGGGAAATGGCCGGACGGCCCTACAACCCTACAATGTACCAAAAATGCCTAAAATACCCTACAAGTAGGGTAATTACCCTACGGTTGGCAACACTGCGAAAGACGGGAGCACGACCCCCTCTTTCCTAACGACCACGTCATATGAGCGTTCCATGTGCGAGCTCCTGCTCCCGGTGTAGTCCGTGCGCCTCTCACCAAGCGGCGCTAAAACTCAACCCTCCTGATAGTCGTGGGGGCCGTGGGTATTCTGCAGGATACCACTTTTTCTCATCAAGCGAGATTTACCATATCTATATGAGGTTATTAGTAAAGCAGAATACCCTTAGGCTATGTTCCAAATCTTACCCGAGTAACATGCCCCCTACGTCCGCGGAAAATACCGCGTGAAATCGCGAGTAAACGGAGTAAACAGTACTCGTGTACTCAGTACTCGATCTTGGAGCGGCCTGGATACTATGCAGATTGGCTTTTTCTTGGGCTACGGCACAAAGAAAATATAGCAGTGATGGCGGAAAATAGCAGACGATATCTTTTGATCATGGAGAAAGCACTCGAAAAAACAATAATATTAACCGCTTCGATTTTTTTTTTTTTACATTGACGTGTTTTTTTTTTCTTTAGATGGTTCCACCAGCTTTTTTTGCTCCTTTTTGGGCTGGATATCAGATCACATGACGTATTTACTCGATTTGATCCGACGTCACCTCCCGATCGAGGACGGTGCGTGAGTATTTTCTCTGGAGTAAAGAAACCGCTTCTGAAACGAGAGTTCTGACGTTCTGACTTGGAAACGTTCAATTTGTCTGGTTCTTAGATGAAAGCTGCGTCCTCTTCTTCAAGCATTGGATATTAATGAAATCGTCAATGATGATGATGATATTCTTTATTGTAGATGGGATGGCGCTATGGCCTCAGTGGGGAAGGGGGCTAGGGAAGCACAAGTTCACATTTTGCGGTCGACGCCAGTCGAGCGCGCAAACTTCCATAACGAGAGTAGTGTCTCTTTAGTGTGAGCGTCGTTTTTTGGGGTTACACAGTCCTGGACATTTTGGATGCTTGGGTTTAAGTACTCGGCTCTTTTTTCCCGTAAGCCGGTGCAGTCCCATAAGAGGTGCTGAATAGTGGGAAGAACGCCGGCAGAGCACGTAGTGCAAGTTACCGGAGCTTTTGATCCCGACTCTTCCTCGTTCTCCGGCGTCTGATCAGGTGGGCGGCCCCTCTGTGGCTTGTAGTCTCCACATCTGGCAAGCACATCCTCTGTGAGCGCAGCGCCGGTGCGGGCTTTGTGTACCAGCACTTGCGCCCCCCTAGGCAGTCCCTTGGGTAACGGTGCGGGGTTGTGAGGTGTCTGTTCTCGCAGCCGACGGCGATCTTCTTGGCGGGCCAAATCGTCAATGATAAAAATTTATTTTAAATCCATACGGTATACCCATCCTTTGTTGCCCATAAAAGTTCCCAGCGCCTGGAACATAGTCTGGCCCTAGTGGTTCAGGTTCTCTCTGGAGCAGGAGACTGTCAATGGGTACTTTCGGTTTTCGTTTCGCTGCTATCGTCTCCGCACCGCTATT
This sequence comes from Ixodes persulcatus, assembly GCA_013358835.2. Lineage (NCBI taxonomy): Eukaryota > Metazoa > Arthropoda > Arachnida > Ixodida > Ixodidae > Ixodes > Ixodes persulcatus. The sequence goes on along the minus strand of JABSTQ010010958.1, from coordinate 78,456 downwards.
TCTTACGTCGTCATAGATTGCTCCAAACTATCTCGCGATAATGTTCGCGATGTTGTAAGTACTTTAGCAGTTCTTCTCGTCATAGCAAAGACACAGCGAATAACGGAACAATTACGATTTTGCTGTCAGGGGAGCGGGTAAAAACCCAGCAGAGGCGAAGTGAACGCAGGTCGACGTACGCCGAACGCCGTGCCAGCTCACTGTGTCAATTAGTTCGCAACCTCTAGAACAACCATTTAGACGAATAATACTGCACTTCTATAATACCCTCGTTCCCTTGGTCAATTTCGTCACAGCGCCGTAGCAAGAGGTGCATGTTCGCGCCTGAACGCCTTCTCGGACAGCGAGGGTCGTCATTTCCGCGTTAGCCTCATTGAAAATAGCGAACGGCGACGAAATGGTTTTCTAAAATTTGAGTACTAGTCTTAGTGGCTGTTCTCCAGCTTACAAACAAATGCACGCATTGATCTTGCGAGGCGTTCGGCGTACGTCGACCTGCGTTCACTTGACATCGTCGGGGCGGCTTTTTCGCTCACTCCCTGTGCAGTCAAAATCTTAATTCTTTCGTTATTAGATGTATCCGATAAGTAGCCATCAAAAGAAAAGGGTAATTACTGCATAGCACGCAAGTGTGCAGCAATTCACGACGACGACGTGAGCAATGGCTGCGTGGAGACGAATGTTGTGACTTTTTTCTTTTTTTGTGTGACATGTGGTTTCTATGCAATGCTATAATATTTACTAGTCTTTTCGTGCTTTACTCTTAGTATTTATATTTGCTTGTAATCGCTAAATATAAGTGACAATTTTAGAAATAAAAAATAAAAATTGGGTAGCGTTAGTTGGGTCTGTACGTGTTGATGGCTACATTGTGGAACGACCTATTCACAAAATTTATTAGCCATTGAATACCTGGAAAATAAATTAGAAAACGAATACTATGCGCCAAATACTGCTGACCTGTGACTCCCGTTGAGAAGTGGAAGAGTCAAAACAGAGTCACACGAATCACTGACTCTCTAAGAGAGTCGTGAAGTGTCAAAGGGAGTCATGGAAGCAGCGACTCCCTTTGGACTCCTTTTTTTTTAAGAGTATAAGGTCATCAGCGATCCAATCAATTAGTTATGCGTTTTTATATCATTTGCAGTAGTCGAAAAAGCTTATGATGTGGAACTGTAAAAAAGTATTTTAATAGTTAATAAAGATGGCATCTAGCTGCCCTTTTTAACTATGGCAAGAGCAACGTTTTGAGTGAATTCTAGTAGCTGGGTAGAGGTCGAGTAGCCAGGACAAAAGTCATGTTTTTGGCGACAGAGAATCGAATTAGCCCTGAGTTCCTTAGATATGTTTATGAACTATGTGTTCAAGAAGTTTGCGAGAACATGATGTCAATGAAGTGAGTCTAGATTTAATAACAACTTGTTTGTTACCGAATTTACAGAGAAATAATTTTAGCTGACTTTAATAGTCGAGGTACGGTTGTACTAGAAATATATTCAAGAAAAAAATTAAAAGAAGTACATTGGCGTTTAAATTTAATAACGCGAAGAAAAACATTGGAGGACTTATTAGGGCCAAGGCTCTTTTTAAAATCGAGCTTCACATGTCCAATAAGAACACCAAATACACTAATCTTAACATTCAAATAAATATTCTGTCAGAGCAGAAATGTAAAACGTAATAACTATCTCAACTAAATACCGAAATAAAGTATTCGGTAAAATAGCTATCAGTAACTTCTGGTTCACTAACACAATCAAACTAGAAAATAAAGCTTTCCGGTCCATTTTATTTTAGGAGGATAGAACTTCCCCAGGTAGCACGCCAGAGGAATGCCCAACTTGGGCAAAGGTCTGGCAAACATAAGGGCCGAACTTTGGCGCAGTTAGGTTTTTGCACCATGGCACTCATCAGTGCCAAAGTACGGTGCCTAACTATAGACTTAGTTGGGCGATCCTAGGGCATGCCAAAGTTTGGCTCTTCTCTGGTACGCCAGAGCAGTGCCAAAGTTGGTGCCATACTTGAGCCATAACTGCCATAGTAAATTCTAATCTGGGAATGCGGGGCATGCCAAGGTTTAGTGTTTCTCTGGTCCGCCAGAGGAGCGCCAAAGTTGGTGCCATACTTGAGCCATAACTGCCATAGTAAATCCTAATCTGGGAATTCGGGGCATGCCAAGGTTTGGCGTTCCTCTGGTCTGCTAGAGGAGCGCCAAAGTTGGTGCCATACTTCAGTCATAACTGCCAGAGCAACGCCTAATTTCGGTATTTGGGACGTGCCTCACGCGCCCCAGAAGAGAATTAAATTAAACAAGCGTCTGAAACACGATGGTCAGATGTCATCACCTCCGTTCCCAAGCAGCACGGGAATACTTTGCAGTATAGTGCCAGTACCGGCCGAAAGTCGGTTCCAATATCGCTCAAATGTCCAGTTTTGCACCACCGTTTGATATCCGGCAGGTATTGCCGTACAGCCGTTTTGCCCCGGCCAAGTGTTCGCGCAATATTGTGCAAATACTTTACGATGCGTCTGCTCCGTATTGGCCGAACGTCGTGCAAGTCTGTGTTGTGTACGACGTTGCATATCATTTGTAGCATTTAAATAACATACACGGACAAACAAACTTTTTTCGATCGCCCCCAGAAGTTTATTAAACAACTATCATTACACACAGTGTATTCTCGACATATTTACAAAGGTCACACTTTTCTGTAAAACGAAACGCAAATTATAAAATAGAATTAACACTGTCCTCATGCCAAGCAAAACTCATCACACAAAAAACCGCGGAGATTGAGAGGGAAGCAGGACTACTATCAGAAGCATGCTTGCAGTGTACTTACTAATAAACGAGCGATATCACGTAATCCTTGATAGATGCATAATCCAACACAGGCACCCCACAAACACACTCGAGAAAGAACGTTGCTCACATTCAACTGACGTCTCGTCGTCGGCGGAGAGCAGTTTTTGTCGAAGCGTGTCCAACAAACACATCACAAGAATTCCACGAACTCCGGTGAAAAAAAAAATGGCTGTTACCAAAAAATCTGGCATGGACGTATTCCGGCCGTTTACGACGAAAAAGAACGGCCGCGTCTGCAACGCACGAAAGCAACAGAACACTGAAGAGCCCATTTCGGAAACCGGACCTACGTGGCCCGCCTATTTCTATAACTAGGCAGACGGCGAAAACAACAGCCCCTGAGATCCCATCAGCGTGACAGAGAGAGTCACGTGAAAAGATTTTCGTCCAGACGGTTTTGTCCTACGCGTCCTACACAGAGAGGTCACGCGTTTTGCTCCACCCTTTTGATTTGCTTAAAGCGGCTGTCGCGTTCGCTGACAGCAACACGAAGACACAAAAGCAGGTGGGGATGATTTGCAAAAGGCGAGGTCGAAGGAGCATCAACAACGCAGCTAAGCTCTCTCCTTTCTACGCTTTAGAGTCAAAAAAGAAAAAAACAAAAACAAGGACAACTTTAAAAAAATACAGAAAAAAAAACCTGCTGTACAGCCAAAGCTACAGGAGAAATAGTGTATACCGACCTGTTCAACAGCAGGGAAATAAGGGACGGGGGAATGCCAGCCCTTCTCTGGAATGAAATGGAACGGAATGAAAGGAAAGGCCGCTTCTGCCGGTGACCTTGTTGCCTTGCCTAGTCTGTCAGCGTTCGGCTTCCATTGTGGGCCTCAGAAAGATAATCTCCTTTCTTGAGAGCGAAATGGAGGGGGTGCTTATGTTTTTGCGGGCTTGTCGCCATCCGATAGGCCTCAATTATTACTCTCCCGACTCGTTCGCAATGGCCTCCCATGGCTGTCGTGCCGGCGAAATTAGGATCGCAGCCGAGACATTTTCTCCCGTGAATGACGATCGGGTGCTGAGAATCCGAAGCATCTCTTTCGGCGTCCATTTGATGTTCTCGGCGTCGGTCGTTGAGGCATCGCCCCGTTAGCCCGATGTACCTGGCCCCTCTGGACAGAGGGATCGCGTACACATTTTTCGCTTCCTCTCCTTCCCCCAAGATTTCCCCTTCCCGCCCTCCCACGGAGCGGGCGGGCTTTGAGCTTGAAGCCGAAAGTAAATTTTGTTGATGTTGAAAGATTGTCCTGTCTGTATCGTCCCTCATGTGTCTCCACTTTCTATATGTTTAAAAAGTACCAACACGCTAAAAGACTACAAGTTCCGGGATTTCATTTTAATTCCCCAAGTGTGATGCGGGAGCGGCGCAACCTTTGGACTGAAGAAATCAAGAGACACTCAAAATAAGATCAAGTGGCACGCCGAATAAAACTTCATTTCTATTTAATTAAGATGAAGACCACCTGCGTACATCAAACACCTCATCAGCCGAACTCCAAGGCAGTAAGCCTAGTTCTGGCACTTGTTTGGCAACCTTGGCCCGTAGCTGCCAGATGAAAACCGAACTATCTGGAAGCGAAGCCTAACTTTGGCACTTGTTTGGCGACTTTGGCCTGTAGCTGCCAGATGACAGCCGAACTATTGAGAAGCGAAGCCTATCTTTGGCACTTCTTTGGCGCCTTTGGCCCGTAGCTGCCAGATAACAGCCGAACTATCGGGATGCGAAGCCTAACTTTGGCACTTGTTTGGCGACTTTGGCCCGTAGCTGCCAGATGACAGCCGAACTATCGGGAAGGGAAGCCTAACATTGGTTCTTGTTTGGCGACTTGGGCCCAAGGATGCCAGATGTCAACCAAACTACAAGGTAGTAAGCGTAACTCTGGCACATCTGTGGCGATTTTGGCCCGAAGGTGCCAGATGACAGCCGAACTATCAAAAAGTGAAGCCTAACTTTGGCATTAGTTTGGCGATTTCGGCCCAAAAATGCCAGATATCTGCCGAACTACCGGGCAGTAAGCCTAACTCTGGCATTTGTTAGGCGATTTAGGCCCAGAGATGCCAGATGATAGCCGAACTACCAGGCAGTGAAGTCTAAGTTTGGCACTTGTTTGGCGAATTAGGGCCAAAATACCCAGACGGTTGCCAAGGGAGGTCAGGTTTGGCTCTGCTTTGGCTTCTTCGGGATTTTCAATGCCCTAAACTCCCAGACAAAAGCCAAGTTTCGGTCCAGAACTCGGTGCTACCTGGGTCAGAATTCGGCATGAGTTGTAGTCATATAATTAATCAGAGTTACGTTAAAGTACTCCATTTTAGTTGGTAACTTATTTTTTTAAAGATGATTTTAAACCCTCATGCTAAGCGTTGTCTGCCGAGGCTGCATTGCATTTCGTAGAACGTTTCCTGCTTGTTTCCGCATAAACTGTAAGACCTTTCTTGTAATCCGAGGTTACGAAAGATTTGTATTCGTCTTTGTAACAGGTACAAAATTGTTCATACATTTATCCAGAAGAAAGTTGAAATGACTAAGGCAGCGCATTGGTATCTGCGATTGTACTCATAGCACAAAAGATATCGGAACAAATACTAAATTTATCATTTATTGCTACAGTGTCAGTCCTATTAAAATCAATTACCGAGATGATTTCGGGCAATATAAGGTTGATAGGAAGTTTGAGGATTACAAAAATTGCTTTGTAATCAGAAATTGCTTCAATTACTGCGCAATTTCACCCAGGTGTGTAAAGTTGTGAATACAAAAATAAGATAAAAATAAAGTCATCTTTGGCGTTAACTTTAACAGACCTTACTTAAGTACAACGACAGTGCCAAATCCATGAGAGCATCGCAAATTACCCTCGCGAAGTAACATGAGTTGAAAATTAGAGAGGTTCTATTTCTGAATCGAGCTGCATCTCGCACCATAAAGATTCAGTTTAAGGTAAATTAGAGAAAAATGGAGAAGTTGATGCCTCTAAAAAATAAGGCAAAAGCCCTGTCTCTAGAATATCTATCAGACCGTACTACGTTTCGATTAGAGCGGTAAATTCACAATCAGGAATGGCACCGTGTAAAGAGGGTTTTTGTTATGCATGTTACGTGTGGTTAATATAAAGATGCAATATGGAAAAACCCATGGGACTTGGGTAAAAGGCTTCTAGCAATATTGCTGATTACAAAAAACGGTTTATTCTTTATGTGTCAATTTAAACGTCTAGATTATGCCACAGGAACAACCTTTCAAACTTTGTGATTTGTTGCATCCCACGAGTATCGAAGGCTGTCAACAGGGGCGCGGTCGTTACGAAGGCTAACGGTGGCGCCATGTTTTTTTTTTTTTTTTTTTACGTTAAGCATTACCAAAGAAAGCTCTTCACAAATATTACGGACACGTGGTGAGAAATCTTCGTCGAAAAGGGTCCGAGTTCCCTCAAGTTTGTAGGAATTTTTGAGGATGTGAGTTTTATCTCGAAAATACCTTGAATATTACAGGTCTGGTATTACCTTCAGAAAACGAACTGATGCGATGAGAGCGTTCTAAGCCATCGAAAGTTACAGACAAATTCGAAAACAGCAGATTAGATATCTTAGCAAGTAACAACCCGAGGTATTCATTCGTATGTCCCAGGAGCCCTGATGCAAATAAATTATTTCTGCGAGAACGATATTCAATATCGTCATACATAATTGTAAGCTGAGAGACGGCTGTCTTGAGAGCAGCACTTTTTTCTTCCAAAGATTGCACTCGCCTGACAAGATCAGATACCTGGGACAAACCCGACACGATTTGAACCAGACGGGTTTTGCAGCCATTAAAGCCTAGGATCTAAGGTTTCGTGTCTATTTTTATAAAGGTAAGATCCTCAGCCATTTGCGTTTGTCCAGCATGATTTTGCTGAAAAACAAAACCTGTGTATCAGGGCCAGGGTTAGGCTCAGCATCAAGACCTTGTTCATCATGGCCAGGGTTAGACCAACACCACCTAGAAGAAAGATGGCCTCCGCACGCCGGCGAGTCGTCACGCAAGAGAGACCATTATAGAAGTCGGTGTCACCGCACAGGGATGTTGTAGGCGCTCGCTCTCCCCAGTGATAACATGAGGATGGTCACACTATCGCCGCAGATTATAAATTTCAGCTATCACAACACACAATGCGCAATGGATAATCGTTCTGAATTCGATTGCTCAAGCAAGAAACAATGCAGAGCTTATTGCCGGAAGTTTTGTTTAAGTGCCATGCTTTGCACGTTTCAATGTGAGCATGTTTACCGAACAGTCTTGAAATGATTAACATAGATGAAAATTGTTTGTTCTTTAAAGTTGTCTAGTAATAAGTAACCATTATTGTAATATTACTCTTTCTGAGCTCAGTTACACCATCAAGCAAACATACAAATTAAACAATCCTTTGAAACAAAATGTGATTGAAATGTCTTCACTGTTTTGTGATGAAGAGATAGGAAACAGATTGAATTATAGATGGCCTAGTCATTTCTGGAGAACCAAAAGTTTTATTACACTAGCTTAAACAAATTTGCACTTCAAAATGCAGATTAAAACATTGCATTGTGCCAGTAAAGGGATGCCACCGATGTTATAACATATAAAACATTGGTCATCAGGTTGGCAGAATAACACTCACAAACAACATGTATTCACACACGCAGTCGCATCTCATGCTTTCACTGCCTTATCCTTTCCCTTTTTTTCTTTCGCAATTGATTTGTTAGTTTCTACTCTGTACAAGTTTTTGAGCATTGTATTTGTTGCAGCACGCAAAACGTGCTCTCTGAATTGATGGGGTGCTTGCCTATAGTCGCAGACATCTAAGTCTTCAACGTCATCTTAGATACCATACACAATAGCAACCTGTGCCTCCCTCTGCATAGGCAGGCTGAAGAATTGGGTGGAAAGCTTTAGCTCTTGAGCTTATCTAGCAAACTTTTTGTGACAAGAACTGCATTTACTACAACACTTCGCCGGAACTTCAATCCACCTCTTGTCATGCTAGTAATCAGAGCGTTTATTTTCAATGCCTACCTCCGCTCCTTCAATTATCCGTAACAGTGACATCAAGATGCTTCTTCAATTAATCGGCACTAATGTGGGCAACATCACACGTCAGAACATTCAAGCCTGGAAGGTGAAGCACGCTCTCCAATTGCAGTTTTTTTCATATTCATAAATCTACCTGATTAACACATCATAATGTGCGCCACACAGCTGACGATAGTTCCCAGAATGGTCTCAAAAACAATCAGCCTGAAATAATTCCAGAATAACATGCTGGATTCCAAGTTCCTATAAGCAATACGCAGCATTTTTGTGGAGGGCGTGAGTAGCGTGGCAAGAAGTTGTGTGCGTTTGCCGCGTCAAATGACGGGCATCATGCATCAAAATCTCCCGGTAGTCCCCCCCCTGCTATGTTCTTTTCTGTGCCAACAACTGGGAAGATGACTTTGCAGTTACAGGTCTTTGTTAGTCGTCCCTCAGCCGCTGTTCCTTGTTTGGTGTTTTCACGTTCACTCCGTTCCACCATGTGAGGATCATGCTAGCTTGACGTTCTACCTTTCCAGGTTAGATTGGTTTAGTGCCTCCATTAGCATTTTAAAATACACCGCTGTTAAACTTTACTAATACTCCAACGAAAAAGAATTGGGCTTTTTGAGAAGGTCGATTCTGAATTCCCAAAAATTTTTGTATGTAGCAAAAGCAAAAGTTTAATGATTTAAATGAATGTCGCAAATGTTTATGTTTTACATGAAATAACTAATTCATGATAAATAAAAAAATAATCTTAGGCATTTCTAATAATATCAAGCTCTTAAGGTGTTTTAAATAGGAAACGCGTAAACAAATTGTCAAACTTTGCTAAAAATGATCCCAAAGAGACAATTCGAAAGTTTAAAAAATTTAAACTCTACGCTTTTTTTATTTTAATAGGCTATTAAAGCGATCTTGGATTTGTTACCAACAAGTCCTGTTGCATTAGTGTAATGCGTGACGAAATAGCGAGTAGTGAAACTTGCGATCTCCGAGAGGCTGATGAAACATCAGTTTTCCGCTCAGCCGCGCCAATGGCCAATGACTTGAAAACGACAAATCTGCCAAGCTTGCGTTTACGCTGTCTTTCCTTTCAAGAATGCCGCCAAAACGCATATATTCCTAGGTACACTGAAAAAAATTCCCTAATTTTCCAACGCTTTTGTAGTAATCCTGACTGACTCCGTGTACGTTTCTTAGTTAAAGGACATAACACCCGTTTTAGTAAGGTTGAATAGAATGCATACAGTTGTGTGTCACGTTTTATCATAGTAGAGGATAAAAAGCGTTAAAAGTGATTTTATCGTTTATTTCTGCTAAAATCAATTCCTTATAGTATAGAAACGAAAGGCTACCAAGAATCCTACAGTACACTGCAAAATGAACAAAAAAAAAGGGGTGGGGGGAAACACCGAACATAAATTAAGTAGAAGTTCATAATTTACAGTAAAGCACATAGGCCCTGCTCTATCTCACTGGGAGTGAAGGTGACGAGCTGTATGTTTGCAGAAGTTTTCGAGTTTGTGAAGATTATTAGGGGGGTTCTGCGCGAATGCACATAAAGGGATTGCCAAAGCAGTGAAGACCACACCAAGAAGGAGTGCTGTTGCTCTAAAGTAGGAAACGATTGAAAGGCACCGGCACAATTCTTGCAAATTAACTTCAATGCTGTCTCGGGACCTTGCAGTTATACAACGTTGTGTAGAAGACATAATGAGACGACCCGCTAAAGGGGCACACTCGAGGTCCCTTTGGCCCGCTAGTGAAGGGCAAGGATTGTAGCCAATATCAGAGCAGTGAGTGATCCGGAGAGAGCTTGGCTGCCGACGAATAGCGTAAGATCCCTTTGCTGAACACTCGAGGTCATTTTGCTGAACACTTTAAGTTGATCTTACAAGGTCAACCTCATATGGTGTTGTGATACTCTTGATATGGTGGTACCAGTGCTATGAAAGGCACCTAAGTGTGTTATGGCGGGTTCCACTGGACACAGAAAATACAAAACCCAGTGTTCCGCACGTTTTGGACAAAACTGCTGACATGCTGTCTGAAGAAGCATAGCTGGTTGTTTATTGTAGAGCTTGTTGATGCTGTACTCCAAACCTTCCTGGTTTCTGGGGTCACCTGATAAACGGCACCAGCATCAGATTGTCCGTAACAGCAGTGGAGTCGTTTGCAGGAAGGATTTATCACGATTTATAAGCATATTGAGAATTACGGGACTAAGCACACTGTCCCATCAAACTGTCAAGCACTTGGGCCACTATAAATGGTTTCATGATATACACTGCACTCTAGAAGGCTTCTGGAGTGAGCAGATTTGATTAATTCTAGTGTTAATGAGCACCAGTGGCTCGCTGGAAAAGTCGTAGGACTTAGCTTTCACGAAGGCCGGGCAGCACATACAGCATAGCAGCACTTTGCCATGCATGTGTGAGGTACTAGCTCCAGGTTGCAGCGTCGCCAAAAAGGGTAATCGGAAAGGTACCACCACCAGCACAAATATAGAGTTTTTAGCACGATCATTTCCGTTAGTAGCGTGCTCCACTGTATCAACCGACAAGGTGACCGCCATAAACCTAATCCTGCTTCTGCGTTTACATACCGCTAGAACTGGCGTGAGGCGCGTCTCGTGGAGTGAGTGAAGGTGCAGCAGCGTATTTGGATCGAGTGCCCATTTTGAGAATCACACTGCGAGCTGAACAACGCAGAAAGCTCGCGTCTCGCAGCGTCGCCTGTAGAATGACGATTCGAAGAGTCAGCACACTGTGAAGGTAAGAGCGTTCACATCGAAGTGCTCATCATTTAAGGGAGCTACTGAGGTTTTAGGAGCCACTGGTCGTAGTAATCCGATTCCAAAGACGCCGCGCTGTCGTAGATATTTTTTCACAAGCTAGGTCACGTAGAGCTGAGGCCAGGGCTGCGGGATCCGTCGCCAGAGACTTTGAGGAATTAAGCAAACGCCATGAGGCTCGCTGACTCGGTTCGTGGGTGCCGACGACGTCCGAGCAATCCTAGTGGGGTCCTTGCTTCCAGGAAGACAGGATATTCTTTCCGGTGGGCACATGATATCTAGACAGCATGCTTGTGGCTGATGTGGATCGCAAGAGATAGATTACAGGAGAACCAACGGACGAGTAGGTCAAGCACTGCCGGCACTCGGGACAATGATGGTTGCCACCATGTTAGAATAAAACGAAGCCAAGCTTCAGTTTAGTATACAGTGAACTGCAACATGGTTTATTACAAAAAAAATTGTATAAATGTTAAAACAATTTTTTTTAATTGAACTTTAGATTTTCAGTCAACTAAAACAAGCACATCCATGTCTGCGTCAAATGAGCTCGGTCGGAACCACTGATCTCAATGACAGTTACCGGATCGCGCGTCACCGCTCCGCGAGTGCGGCCACGGACGGCCATCTAGAGTGCCGTTTTTTTTTCTTTTTGTTTCGCCAGCGTCGCAGAGGACGGCGGTACCGTGCTAAAGACACGTTTTCTACTCGTTCATCGTCATTCGCCGAAGGCGTTCTTTAAAAATTTGTGTAAGGCGTGATACTTGCCGTTGAGAACACCTGGAAATTTTTACGAATGCGCAGTGTCGCAGGAAAAAGACACAACTCGTCAAAAGCGAGTTTCGCCGGTATCGTGGCATGTTGAATGCTTCCTTGGCACGCCGAAGTTATGTGTCTCTGTGCCTTCGCATGCTTGAATACCGATCAAAAATCGACTCAGTGTGGATGTGTTTGGCGAGTGCGATGTGTGTGAAGCCGTATGTAAAGCTACAACTCGTCAAAAGCAAGTGTCGCCGGTCTCGCGGCGTGATCCAGCTTCCTTGGTACGCCAAGTGCGGCATATGTGTGCCTTTGCACGCTTGGATACTGATCAAGAATCGACGCCGCACCAATTTTTTTTAAAGTGTGCCACACGTAGATGTCTTTACATAATATATACATTGGCCACAGAGTTCTAGATCGTCCTGCTGTTCCGGTGAGTTGCTATCAATAAAGGAGGGGGGGGGGGTGATCTGTATGTGCTCTTATGTACAGTCGGGAGCAAACGTTTGCAGGGCACGGGAGCGCGTGCCGAAATGCATCGCTGCGCCGTGCAACGGCGCGCCGCATTAAAACGCCGCGCTTTGTGCATGCGCGTCCTTCGTGCTGGCAGTCATGTCTCTTTCGCTCGTTTCTGTCCGACTCACTCTTGATAACCGGAGTCGGCGCCAGGGGCGCAAGTTGCCGTTTCGCTGACTGTCATGCCTCGCGTCCTCTTCTGCTGACTCAGCAGCCGCGCTGAGTGACGGAGCACCTATAATTACCCACGCGGCGGCTGAGGCGGCTGAAGCAGACGCGCAGCATGACAGCCAGCGAAGCGCTAACTTGCGCCCCTGGCGCCGATTTCTGTTATCAGGAGTGCGTCGGAAAGAAACGGGCGAAAGAGACATGATAGCGAGCACGAAAGGCGCGCATGCGCAAAGCGCGGCTCCCTAATGCGGTGGCGCGCCGTCGGACGGCGCGGCGATGCATTTCGGCACGCGCTCCCGTGCCCCGCATACTTTTGCTGCCGACTGTACTATTAAACATTGCTAACATTGTTGGTATGTACCTTTCTTTGAACTCGCGTACCTTCAGTTCAACTTGGTGACTGCTGCACCAGTGTGAGAGAGCCCACGTCGAACACTTGCACATATATCTTGATTATATAGCAAACTTTCTTGACTTTGACTGGCTTGAACACTTCATTTGTAGCATCACGGTAGGCCTTGCTTGAAGTGATGACCATCTCGCACACGCCAACAGACAGAGAACGGCACGCTTTGTTTAATTTATATGCCACCGGTCTGCCGGCGAAACAATCTATCCCATTCTCTCCCGCCATGCTGGATCGATCGGAGCGCCCCCTATATTCGATGAAACTTCTCAATAGTCGTCATTCTGTCCGACCGGAATCGTTCAACAATCTGTACCGTTTGGGCGCAGGTAGCAACGCCCGCTTGCTTTCGCCTCCTCATTTACTCCGTTACCAAACGAAAAAAGGTTCGTTATGCTTGTGTGGTAATCCCTGTTTTGCTAGTGAGCCCCAGTGAAATTATTTCTACGCGTGTTAAATGCTGCGCGTACGAACGACACTAGTGAATTCAATGTTCTTTCTGTTCTAGGTATCTTTTCATCGCTTTCCAAGAGATCCCACCTTCTACAAGAAATGGATTATCGCTATGAAAAGAGACGAAGGTGCTAACTACCACGTAAATATGAAATCCAAGAAAGTGTGCTCTAAGCATTTCCGTACATGTGACTTGTTACCTGGCTTTGCTAGCGGGCACAACCTTCTTGGGGGCACTGCAGTACCGTCAGTGTTCTCCTTCAAACCGCAAAGCAATGTTCGGAAGCCCCCGAAACAACGTGAACCACCATTGCTAAAGAAAAATGACCAGCCACTGCAGCCAGTGGCACCGACAGCTCAAGCAAGTGAAGACGTGCACCAGGACGAAGCAATGGGCAGCAGTGATAGAGTGGATGCCGCTGTTGCAAGCCCAGTGGAACCTGTACACTACTGCTCTTCATGTGCTGCAGAAGCCGAGCATCTTGCAAGTCTAGTTGAGCAGCAGAAGAGGGAAATAGCAAGGCTTCGTGATGAATTTGAACAGCTGAGACAGAAAGTGGGAAATGTAAGGGGTGCACTACGCGAACTTTGTGCAAAAAAAAGTCCGCTTGAGTGCCAAGCTTCGCAATAGCAGGGAAAATCAATTTCCTTTTGCATTGAGCGCTTCAATGACTGCGATGAAGAGTTCATGTTTTGCACCGGTCTTCCGGGATATAAACACTTCGCAGCGTTGCAGTGTTTTTGGACACTGGGAAAGATGGTGCAATGTCTTGCGAACAGAAAGCAGCAGCGGGGAAAATACTTTGAGGGTTCACAAGAAAAAACTAACCAGAAAGAATGAACTCCTTTTGGTTCTGGTGAGACTATGTCTTGGTCTCATTGAAGCAGACTTGACACACAGGTTTTCCATTGCGCAGTCCTCAGTGTCAAGAATTTGGATGTCCAGGTTGAAGTTCCTGTATACAAAGTTGAGCTCACTTACCCTGTGGGCACAAAGGGAAACAACAGATGCAATGATGCCAGGTGATTTATTTAAAAAATATGCATCAACAAGAGTAATTGTGGATGTAACGGAGGTACGGTGTCAACTGCCAACCTCTCTGTTGCTTCAGTCGAGCACATACTCAAAGTACAAATCAGCAAACACCTTTAAAGGGCTTGTCGGTGCACTGCCTAATGGGCTTCTGGTCTTTGTGTCCGAGATTTACACAGGATCGACCTCAGGCAGAGAAACTGTCATAAGGAGTGGCTTTCTAGAGTGGACATTTGAAGAGAATGATTCTGTGATGGCAGATAAGGGTTTCCTCCTCGACGATTTGCTTCAATAAAAGGTGGGAAGCTGAATGTGCGCCTTTTTTTGAAAGGCCGCACATTCACCGGTGGACGAGTGCAAGAAACAAAGGAGATCGCATTTCTAAGACTTCATGTGGAACGTAGAATACGAAAAATTAAGCCATATCATATCTTCGATTGGCCGATACCACTGACCCTTGCCCCTGTAGCTAATCAGATCTGAACAGTGGCAGCCATACTCACCCCGTCTCATAAACCGCGCATGCAGCCCAGGTATGATGACAGGCTGAAACCTAACGCACATATTTATGACAAGCACTCGTAAACTTTGCCTTTCCCGGAAAATATTGATAAAGTGCACACTCAAAGTTCAGACACAATCGCGAGAAATTGAGACGGGCACTTTCTAGGTTGGGGACGAAAAAGAAGGACAGAGTTGCGAGGGACCCTGTTTAGCGCGTGGGCATTTAAATAGAGGGTGGGTGCCTGTTTGCAACATGGGCACATGCTCTAAAGTTTCCCGATATGTTCACTTCATTTTACTTTGCGTTATGTGTGTCGGAGCTTTGTGCGACTGGCTAATACCTTGTCCAATCCTCGTATGTGTGCTGACCTTCACGAAAGAAACCTGTCTTGAGTGTAGTGCTTGTTCGGTCTCTTTGTTTTGTACTCGTTCGTGAGAGAGAGTATTTTGTTGAAAAGGCAAAGAATGTCTGCAGGTGTGATGAACCGTAAATACTACTGTGCCGAGGGGAGGGGCGACAAACGTGTTTAAAACGCAACAGTTCACCCAGCCAGAGACATATTTATTTTTTTATTTAGCCCTAACTACTGCAGTTCGAGCTAGCTTACTGGCGGGCAACATACGTCAACATGTGCCGAAAGCAAAAATCATCAAGCTTTCGACGCAATTCCACCCAGTCCTGAAAATTAAAGTGAATGCGTTCAATGACTATCCACTTCTCCTGGCGCTGTGTTCGTTAGTACACGCGTTATAACACGTGTACTAACGAACACAGCGCCAGGAGAAAACTCCGTGCGTATCAACTGGAGTCTTCACGTATTACCGAGTTCTTATGGCTGCCTCTACGTTCCACGCTCTCTAAGAAACACAACGACCCGTCTAGTGCAGGGAATAGCGTTGTGTTTTTAGGTGATGCAACTGCACCTGCTCCTATCACAAACATATTGAACAAGGGCCCAAAGTATGCTACTCAGCCCCTAGTGAAGCCCCCGAAAATGCTCTCCCTTGTGAGACGGATATCTGAGAAGACTGTTGCTGAGAAAAAAGACATGTGTATCCTAGACTGCGTAGAAAGTTTACGTAGGGACGCAAGGAAATCTGTAGATCGATTTCATTTTGGCCCTATTGTTTCTTTTTTCAAAGACTGTAGAAAGGTGCTGGTTTCAGAAAAGGAGGGAGGATTTGTAGTTGTGCCAGAACATATATTTAAGGGAAGTCTACACAACCCGTGTCGAAAACGTTCAAACCTTTCCAGATGTGGTCCTGGGCAAGGTGAAGACGCGAGCTGTGCAACGTTGTAAGCAGCTTGGTTTACAAAGGCTCTGGAAGTCTATCCAGGCGGCTCGTGGTCTTAATCTGGAGGTTTTCTTCTCTGTGAAGACCCATAAGGACACTATGCCGTTCAGGGCGATCGTTACAAAGAGAGAGTCATGGCAGTTGCATGTCTCGAAGTATCTCCAGCATCACCTATCGTCTTTGAAGTTAACTGATCCTTTTTTAATTCGAAACTCCGAAGAATTGGTAGATTATCTAAACAATGACAACCCTGGAACTTGTGATCTGGTTTCGATTGACGTGGAAGACCTTTTCTACTCTCTTCCTCATGGGGGTCTGATTAAAGCGGTTCAACTTTGCTTTGACTTAAACGGTTCTGTTGCCTTCCAGAACTTGACTGGTATTGCTGTGGAAACGTTTTTGGATCTTCTTCGCTTTTCCTTAAATTCAACTTTTATTTCTTTTGAGGGCAATGCGTTTCTGCGAAAATCCCGAATCTGCATTGGGTCTAGTGTTGTTCCCAGATTAAGTGACATCTACCTAGCAGGTTGTGATTGTGCTAGTGCAGAAAGGTTAAATGATCGGTTTTTGAAACTCTTCAGGTATTTTGATGATTACCTGGTTGTATTTAAACATAAGCAGTGCTCAAGAAGTACTGACTTGGTCTCAGGGTTATTAGACACCTTTCGGGAGTGCTCTGGAGGTCTGTGGTTTACGAATGAGGTTTCAACTAAAAAAGCTTTGCAATTTTTGGACCTAAACATTCGTCTTGAAACGAGTCACCTGTGCTCGACTTATGAGCCTAGAACAAAAACGTCTCTCTTTAGCTATAAATCTACGCACTCAAAAGTTGTAAAAAGAGCTATTGCAAAATCATGTTTGAGAGCTTCTCTATTGAACTCATGCGTTCACAGAAGTTTCAACAGCTTTCTGCCTCAAGTCGATAGGTTAACAAAAGCGGGTTTCCCGAAACTTGTCATAGTGGGGGTAGCGGAGTCACTTTTAAAATTATTCAGGAATCTCCTTAATATACTTGACAATGTTAGACAAAAACCTGCTTCTCGACCGGTGGTAATACCATATTTGCACAGTTGTTCGCACAGGATCAAAAAAGTGGCTGTTAAATACCAAGTTCCCATAGTCTTTCCAGCACCTTTCAAGTTGTCTCGTTTGTGTGCGCCCATTGAGAGAGCAGGACTTCAACGTGTAGTGTGCGGGATAAACCATCGCATCAAATATGTAGCTTGTGCTGTGGGGGTCGTTTATAAAATACCCTTTTCATGTGGTAAAGTGTATATTGGGCAGATGGGCAAATGTATTAATTTTAGAGCTCGGGAGCATTTTCTGTCTTTGAGGTCTTCACCATCGGGTCACCTAGCCATTCATTGCGCTAGGTGTGGTTGTTCCCCACGGTTAGGTGACATTGAAATTTTGGCTCAACATTCACAAAAAATGGCAAGAGAAATTCATGAAGCGTTTTACATTCGACAAAACGGTCCCCATCTATGCGTAAGTTCAGAGTCAGTGACGCTATCCAGTGAAGAGTTCGAGTTTCTTCGGAGTTAGGGCACGTTTCTTTAATACTTTCTGCTTCCATGGGAGCGATCATATAACTACAGGTGCGTGCCTACATGCAGCCAGAAAAGGCCGCCGGCACACCAAGAGGCCGCGTGCGAGACAGGTACGCACAGAGCTTTAGGGCTCGCGCTGTAGTTTTGGCTTTGCTCAGACCTGAGGTGGAATAATGTATAGTTATTTATTTCTCTACTTTTTACTTTCCTTTTTTCATTTGGTTTTTGTAATGGTATATAATTTACACTTTCTGTCAAAACATTCTTCAGATGGCACATGACAGTGAAGATGTCCTACATGTTGGATTCTTCTTCTTTATATTTCTTTGTCTTCTTATGTTGATGTGTTTTTAAAAAGATGAGAAAGAAAGTAAGTCGTGAGTCAGCGCTGTGTCTGTGTCCCTTCTACTTGTCCTTGTGTTCGTTTGCGCTGTTTTATTTTTATGTTTACAATGCACCGTCGCAATGTCCGTCGCAGCGCCACGTGTTTGTTTTTGCTTGCAATACAATGTATACGCAATCATATCCGTGAATACATCACGTTTATGTGAACTAACCGATAAATTAACATTTTTACACTGCTAATACAAGAAGAGGTATTTCAGTTTTGGCCTTGCATTGTGCATGAAACGCTGTCTCTTCTGGTAACGTGGCGTACAGCAGACGCCGCCGACGCTGCTACAGAATTCCAGCTGGCTGGAACCCTGTCAAAGAGCCACAGCGACAGTGCAACTGCAATTTTACTGGAATTGAGACAGGAATCGCAGCTTGTGAAACGGGCTTACCGGCAGCATCTCCCACGCTTAAACATGTGCGGCAGCAGCGTCGTCAATTTGAGCCGCCTCAGTGTTTCACTCTTTGGCCACACTCGCGCTGGCGACTAATCGACGGTGGCGCACTCCGTACAATACTCAGCGGGTATGCGTCAAATTTACCTTTATAAGGTGCGTGCAAATCCCTGAAATAATCAATTGGGAGTTAGCGCACGTCTTGTGTGCTTTTTTGTTTGGTGTCCTCGTTTGCGTTGTGCATTATATTTACGATCATAACAATCAGACCAACAATCTATTGCACTGTCTGCCACGGTTGCCGTAAGCAGCACTTACCGTCAATATTTGCCATTCCTCCGCACTGAACGTGCCAGAGAATGTGTGCTGTGGAGTCTCATCGAAGAGGGAGAGCTCCGGTACCGACGTTACAAGGCCGATTCCTGCAGAAATGTTGGCCGATGTCCACGTCTTGTAGCCAGAGGGTAGCATTGCCTGCTGATAAGACAACGGTGAACCAGCAGGTGCAGGCCCCAGTTTTGTGTCCGTTAGTAGCCCTTGGGCAGCCATTAGTACTGCGCCAAAATCCTGGTTCCCAAGACTCTGTAGAGTTCTGCCCAGCTCATGCAACAACTCCAGCTGCCGTTGCTCATCCTGCTTCTCGGCGCAGGCATCAAACAGCTACACTGGCAATGGTGTTGGCAGCCGCCTTCACGGGGACTCCTCCAATCCACGTCTTGGACTCTCATCGGCCTGATGCCTTGTCGTCGGGGGCGCCGCCACTGTTGTGGGAGCTCGGTCCACGACAACTCTGGTGGTGTCTCCTTGTAGCCTTTTGTTTTCAACAAGATGATAAACCGAAGAGTGGCGAGAATGTGGCTGCATACATCGCATGCTCCCCTAGGGCACTCACAAGTTGCTCCTGTCACTGCACCACTGTCAAGCCTAAATGCGACTTGAATTTTATATGGCACTCCAGTCTTCTAGCTCTTGAAGCATGTGGCTTTTGCATAGACGACACCGAGCCTGCTGGGGTAACAAGGAAGAATTTGTGAGCTGCGCTAAATGCCTTGTTTTTTGGTTGTTTGTTTTTTCTACTGCGAAGCACCATAAGGGCGGCAAAGTAAAAAGCACAGCCAGTGACCAAAAAGTTGTCCATAAAAAATGTGAGGTGGGAGCCGCATGTGGCATCTTCACTGGGCTAGTGCTCACATAGAAAAAAATAACTACTCAACTAAGTAATAGTGCCGGAAACTCCTGGTATATTGTGACATGGCAAAGTTTTAGTGCCGGTGTTTTTACAGTTGCTGTGTTGTAGAATGCGTGGTACGTACAGGTAAGTTGATATTATGAACTAGATCAGAAGAAATACGTTGACCGTTTATGCATTTGCACACTTGAGGGCTATATCATGCGGATGTTACGTGCGCACTTTGTTGTTGTAAAATTCGTCTCCTTTCATTCAGTGATGTAAATACGTGGCAAAAGCTAAGGCCCATATCAGACCCAGTGTAGTCGGATACCGCCGCGAACGCAACAAGCTCGAACCGTCATGGCATAGAAAGTAAAGCCTCCCATTGGTAACAAAACCTAGGCTGGTTCGTGAAAACCACCTCGTTTAAGCAAGGTTTCAGGATCCCACCAAGCGCTCACAATTGTTGACTTCTCAGGGGTTCAACACGTACACAAGAGTGATGATTTGAAAACAAATGCTTTGCCCGGCTGCGTAGCAGATACATGACTCCGGCGTTGCTACGACTAGAACACCAAAGGGACGACGTATTCAAGCGTAGCAAGTGAAGCATTATTTTTTTACAGCGGAGCTTTTAAGGGCTATTTTCCCTAGGGTCGTGCCCAGGACCGAACAAATGCCGCCACCCATGGCCACCACAACACTCTCGTTGCCGCCGTCGCTCACAAATGGCGTTAGCTTTGCAGATTGATTTGTTTGTCGGATGTCTGGCTGCCACCGGCGCTCATAGATCGCGGCGATATTTCTTCGGAGGAAGAGCGGGAACGGAACGAGCGGCGTTGTGCTCAGCAGCGCGAATGGTTCCGTAACCGCCGCAAGGCTGCTATCACCTAAAGTTACACTGCGTCGTGCGCTTCGGATTCCCTTGCGAAAAAAGAACAGACCGCTCGCCTGGAAAGCCAGCGTCGAGAACAGAAGCTACAGCTCCGCTGCTCTTCCTTCTTCACCGAAGTGGAAAGGTTGAACATCTTTTTTTTTTCACAATGTTTACAAAGGAACGCAAAGGTATTCAAGTACCTCGAGTTGCCGACGTCCGTCATCACTTACGAAGGCAGGACGCACACTTCGGTCGCAAAGGCGTACAACTTGCTCCGCTGCCGTGACGATGCCGTTTCCGAAGCTCACAAGGCTTCTAACGCGCCCTCAGATATCCGTGGTAAGTTTTCCATGATATTACTCTACATTACGTAGTCAAAAGACGGAAAACTCCACCGTTCTGTCTAGCATCACTGCCGCCGGCTTGCCCCGACAAACATGGCGACGCTCTCAGTGTTGTGAGACCACCAAGCAATTCGGCATAAGGTATATTGTCATAAAGAGCAGTGGACGCAACCAACGAGCATCGAGCATCGCCGCATCGTCATCGCCATTGTAGCAAAACACAAAACCAAAGCGAGTTACGAACTTTCGGGCGCTTTCAGGAAAAAACGTCAAAGGACGTCCTTGGAAAATACAGGTGTCCTACGTGCCCGCGTGCCCAAGGAGGCGTATTTTTCAGTCCTTTCTTTTTGGAGCGCTTATGACGTTCTTTTGTGTGCCGGCAGCGTGAAAGCGGATGTGTGTGGTTTCTTGTCGCACACGTGTTTCAGCATTTGAAGACCCTCGAGCTTTCGCCAAGAAGTCTCGGAACCGACCTGTCACTGAGCGAGCAGTCAGATTGCGGGAACGCACCCAAAGGCAAAGGTACCACCGGAGGAAGGGGTAGCCGAGCGAGGCACTTGGTGAATGTATCAGGGAGCTTTATCTTGTAGGTCTGTGGGCAAGTATTTATTTCTGGAAATCGGGTGCCGGCTTAGTACCACCTAGCTTGGCGGTGCGTTTTGCGGAACCCATGGCTGCTAAATGTACCCGTTAGCGTGCTGGCGCTCTTATTTCCTTCCGATGTGGGAGGTTGGATTCAAGTTCGACTTTCGTCCTCGGAAACTACTCGAAACATTGCGTGAAGTGCGCCTTTAGAAGTAAGGTCTGTATTGTCTATGTTGCTTGCGAAAGGTATAAAAAATTCGTTTTCGACTAGGGCACTGACTTTTTATACAAAAACCCTGTATATGTTGTGCTTATTTACTAACCCCGTGGCAGTACTTCACTGTGATGGTTGGAAGGAAAAACAAAAACACGCATTGATTAGTCCCAAAAAATACAGAAAAAATGTGTTTTAGAAACTTCCTTGGAAAGATCATGAGCTGATTTTCAAAATCCTTCCTCCTCAGCTTTCCTCCTCAGTTTATAAGCAGGGTGAAAAGTTACGTGGTCGTATTTCACTGAAACCTAAAGTTTTTCCCAGCAGTCTGAAAGTCGACGAGGGCAAAGCCCCCAATACAATTCACGCTTCACATTTCTGCAAGTGCTGACAATCATAAAGTATAAACCGCATGTAAGCAATTTGGCGAGCAACAAGATAAATGATGGCGAACCTTTTTGCTAACGCTCGATCAGCCGCTGGACAAGGCAAACCCCATGAAAGTGACGGGAGCAAGTGACCAAGGCGATCAGCAACATTTTCTAGAAATCCAAAAACGGAGCAACGCGACGAGCAACAGTGAGAAATCTTTGTCGCTCGTGGCCGTCGCTCGCTTAATCGCATGCATGCGGTTCAGCTGTAATTGTGTGAACGCGAGAGATACGTGCCACTCACTTCCAAGTGTCTTTCATTTCAAGGCTACACTGTCATTTGTCTCCAAGAAACTAAACCTGACATATCCAGGGGTTTTAGATAGGGTTAACCACCCTAGAAAATGGTGCTGCTCAGATAACTTATATCAAGTTCAAAATGAACCGCAGTCTTCATTGATGGCTCATTGACACGACGGACTGATCCGCAGACGGATTGATTATGTCCGCGCTTCGTCCGTCCCCCAGGCGCATCCACATGAAGAAGCAGACGTGCGAATGACACCCAGGACGAACCGAACACGTTCGCGACCCCATAGTTCTGCGAAACTCTAACATTGCACGATCACACTGTGGCATGAGATTAAACGACCTGGAAGGTGCTGGTGCTCCTTAACCACTTCATCGAATTGGACAAGCCTAGCTCGTCTACCTAGAGCCGACCCCAAACCGTTTAGGATGAGTGTAGCTCATCCGCGTACTTTACCTCGACGCTTGGCT
This sequence comes from Ixodes persulcatus, assembly GCA_013358835.2. NCBI lineage: Eukaryota > Metazoa > Arthropoda > Arachnida > Ixodida > Ixodidae > Ixodes > Ixodes persulcatus. Next base: position 55,937 of record JABSTQ010010958.1, on the reverse strand, counting down.
CTTTTTGGACATACCAGGCTTGTTCCGAGCGTAGTTTGCGAAGCTGCTCAGAGGTGGCAGCACGCATTTGTTTCGCGTTTTTAAGGATGGCGCCCGATTGTGGAGACATGTGGAACCAAAGCCTTCCGAGCAATAAAAAAAAACAACTTCGGATAAAAAACTAGAAAAAAACGGTTCAGAGGTTACAGAGAACAGTGTTTGATATTACTATGTAGTTTCCTCGTTCCTTCGAAAATATCTAATTGGATAAGAGACATACTTTCTTCACGTGCAGGCAACCTCAACAGGAATGTTAAGTGAGTGAAGTCTCCGCAGTCCACTTATGGCCTGTTCACAGGACGAGCTTATCCGTAGATGGAGTGTTCACGTGACGAGACGTCCACGGAACGTCAGCTCCCCAAGCGCATTCGTACGGAGGAGACGAGCAGATGACAGCGAGGACAGACAACTTACTCGCAGCCCTGCAATTCAAAGGAACGGCAACATCGCACTGTGGCACCGTTTTCCAAGGTCAGAAGTGATGTTTGCGACTACGATTATGGTGCTGTCATGAAAAAGAATCGTTGTGTGCCGCTGTTACATGCCGAGCGAGACAAAGCATTGTGACACACTTAGCGTGAAGCACCACTAGCGTTATTAAATACTTGACACAAGTACGGTCCCGCTCCAGGAGGCTTCAGCGTCAAAGCGGTGAAGTTTCGGGGTCGCGGAGAGGCATTTCTAACTGCTTTACGCACTGCTTGCTTGTGCACCACTCTTCAGCACACGACAGCCGTAACAAAGGACTTGCTGGATGGAAAACTGGGTGGACGTGCAGCAACGATTGCAGCTTGCTAGGCAAGTTTTGACAGAAGCGTCATGGCACCAACCCGGAGGTGTACTAGAACCTGCGGCGCTTCAGCTGGCCAAAGTTCTTGGAGCTTCTTTAACGAGTGGAAAATAAGAATCGCGCTACAATATGAAACGGCGAATGAAAAAAAAACACAGGGATGGACTATTTTTGTTTGGCTCATTTGTAAACAAAAATATTGCTTTGCTGTTGGTAATCTACCCTAAACGCTTTTACTGTTACGCAACCCGTCAAAACTCTGTTCGTAAAAGGCACTGTGCCCTTACAGTATGGGCGTCCACTGACGAGCGGCAAATCGCAGGAATAGCCGATATGATAATAACGTGACACACGGTCCACGGATGAAAATTGCGATCCAATCCATCGTGTGAATCTGCCATTATTTGTCAATTATCCTAATGTGATTCATTGATCCTACTTAAGAAAGAACAATTTTTCTCTGAAACAATGTAATGAAAGGAAGTTTTTAAAATAATGCCTGCTTCTTTGACAATAGAATGGTGCGAGCCTTGGTATAACAGCAACTTTTCATACATCAGACATTCCGGATTGCAGCCGTAGGTTTATTATGTGTATGATCTATGAACAGTCCTTGATGACCGTGGTCAAGAGAGAGGAGTGTCTGCTTTCAAGGACAAAACGGGGTGAAAGAAAATGTATCTAGATGAACTATGAATGCTCCGGGTTACCCACTCAGCCAAGTTTCTGCAACATGAACCGGGCTCTAACAGAAAAACGTAGGCTAAACACTTCAGAATCTTTAGGATTTGCCAAGAGATGAAATAAAGTAAATGCAAAAAATTAGGGGAAGGAGAATGGCAAGAAAACTTTGGGGCTGATATTCTTTTACTAAAATTATTTGTGCAGGAAGCATTATCGAAACAGCACTTCAGTCCTGGCCAAAATTAACTGCTACTCAAAGCCTGTTACCAGAGATGCACATCAGGTGAGCAGCTTTTCTTTTTAAACATGAACTGCTTTTTAACGTTAGCCTCCAATCTAAAATATTGTCCATCCGTCCGTGCATTTGACGCTAAATTTAGGGGGCACATTGTTGTAGCGTCACCTCTACACACGTTCAATTTCCCTCTAAATTTAGCAGGAAGATTTATGTCACGGGACCTACAGACAAATTCAAGCTCACCGACATATTTAGCAGAAAGATACACGTCACATGACCTATGCACCAATTCAGTTATTACCCTGCTCAATTTGGCGGGAAAATTGATTTCACGTGACTTGACGTCATGTGAAGTAGAGAAAAATTTAGGTTCCCCGTTATATTTAGCGGAAACATTGATGTCATGTGACCTATACACTAATTCAACTTCCCCACTAAATGTGTCCGAAATATGGATGTCGAGTGATCTGACGTCATGTCACCTACACAAACATTCAGTTTAAAATAAAATAAACAATATTAAAAGCAACCTCTTAAATACAGCATTTCATGCGTTATAGCGTTATTAGTAAAACTTTCCAGGCCGAAGGCTGGTGTTGTTGCAGCGTCATCATTCCGGTGGAATCCGTCTATGTTACTTATCTATGTTACTTGTTTCTATCAAGCGATAACACCCTTTTGTTGTGACGCCCCCGAGTGCGGGCTATATCTTTGGGGCTCGTGGGAATAAACTTTTGTTATGCACTGGACACCCACCAGAGTGGTTGTTCCCAGCGCGGAGCACAGACCGCCTATGCGACGGACAGAAACATAACAGTGGCGGCAAGGTGAACGCAAGCAACGACTGGCACAAGCGGGCCACTGCAGCAATGACAACTGCGACGACGACGACGGCGTTCCAAGTTCCCCACTTCGAAGAAACTACAGATAAGTGGGATACGTATTGGATTCGAGTGGAATCCTATTTTGAGGGCAATGAGATTACGGAGGACAAGAGAAAACGCGCGTTGTTGGTGGCTGCGTTGGGCTCTCGAACGATTGATGTTTTAAAAGGATTGTGTGCACCGCGGAAGATAAACGAACTAGCGTACAAAGAAGTTGTAGACATTCTCAATCAACACTACGCTCCACGGCCAATGAAATCGCGCAGAGCTACAAATTCTTCAACCGTCAGCTGCACGAAGGCGAGTCCGTACAAGTCTTCATTGTGGAACTGCGGAAAATAGCTGATAACTGCAATTTCGGCGGCAGCCTAAACCGAATGCTAAGGGACCGTATTGTTTGTAGAGTGCGAAATCAGACGGTTCAGCGGCAGCTATTGTCAATCGCGATCTCACACGGCAAGAGGCCGAAGATTTGCAACCGCGGCCGAAGTATCCACCAGAGAGGTAAAGAGTATGGAAGGGAACGAGGTGAAGACCGAAGCCGAGTTAAACAGAATGGCGGGAAAATCGGTTGACCAGAAAAGAAGGTATGACCGGTCGATGAAAAACGAATGCGAGCGTTGCGGGAACATGTCACATTCACGGTAGACGGGCCGCCACAAGTTTGCAAAGTGCTTCAGATGCGGCCGACAAGGGCATTTTGCAAAGAAGTGCAGAGAAAAAAAAGATTTTTCGTCGCCCCGTCGACGGCAGACAGCGGTAGCAGCCGTAGACCGGAAGCGGAAAGCGAAGAAGAGGTGGACTTGTCTTCGGTGTACGTGGTACACTCCTGTAAAAAGACAAGACTCGAGCCTCCCATCGAAAGTCAGATCTGGTGGAATGGTGTGCCCCTTACCATGGAAGTGAACACTGGCTCCCCCATTTGTGTGATTTCGCGTGAGGTGTACCATCAGCACAAGGAGCATTGGCCGGCGTTGTCCGAAAGCAACCTGCGACTCGGTGCTACTTGGGGAAACTACCCGTTCTCGGAGAGCTACACATGCGAGCGGCCATTCAAGACGTCATCGCACCAGCGTCGCTGGTGGTTGTGGATAGCAAGGGACCAAGCCTTTGCGGTCGAGACGTGATCGCGAAGTTGAACTTGCTGGACCCCACAGTGTCAAGTGTCGTTCCAGGGAGATCGGACGTTTTAAGGATGGCGCCCGATTGTGGAGACATGTGGAACCAAAGCCTTCCGAGCAATAAAAAAAAAAAAAACTTCGGATCAAAATACTAGAAAAAAAACGGTTCAGAGGTTACAGAGAACAGTGTTTGATATTATTATGCAGTTTCCTCGTTTCTTCGAAAATATCTAATTGGATACGAGACATACTTTCTTCGCGTGCAGGCAACCTCAACAGGAATGCTAAGTGAGTGAAGTCTCCGCAGTCCACTTATGGCCTGTTCACACGACGAGCTTATCCGTAGATGGAGTGTTCACGTGACGAGACGTCCACGGAACGTCAGCTCCCCAAGCGCATTCGTACGGAGGAGACGAGCAGATGACAGCGAGGACAGACAACTTACTCGCAGCCCTGCAATTCAAAGGAACGGCAACATCGCACTGTGGCACCGTTTTCCAAGGTCAGAAGTGATGTTTGTGACTACGATTATGATGCTGTCATAAAAAAGAATCGTTGTGTGCCGCTGTTACATGCCGAGCGAGACAAAGCATCGTGACACACTTAGCGTGAAGCACCACTAGCGTTATTAAATACTTGACACAAGTACGGTCCCGCTCCAGGAGGCTTCAGCGTCAAAGCGGTGAAGTTTCGGGGTCGCGGAGAGGCATTTCTAACTGCTTTACGCACTGCTTGCTTGTGCACCACTCTTCAGCACACGACAGCCGTAACAAAGGACTTGCTGGATGGAAAACTGGGTGGACGTGCAGGAACGATTGCAGCCTGCTAGGCAAGTTTTGACAGAAGCGTCATGGCACCAACCCGGAGGTAGTACTAGAACCTGCGGCGCTTCAGCTGGCCAAAGTTCTTGGCAGCTTCTTTAACGAGTGGAAAATAAGAATCGCGCTACAATATGAAACGGCGAATGAAAAAAAAAACACAGGGATGGACTATTTTTGTTTGGCTCATTTGAAAACAAAAATATTGCTTTGCTGTTGGTAATCTACCGTGAACGCTTTTACTGTTACGCAACCCGTCAAAACTCTGTTCGTGAAAAGGCACTGTGCCCTTACAGTATGGGCGTCCACTGACGAGCGGCAAATCGCAGGAATAGCCGATATGATAATAACGTGACACACGGTCTACGGAGGAAAATTGCGATCCAATCCATCGTGTGAATCTGCCATTATTTGTCAATTATCCTAATGTGATTCATTGATCCTACTTAAGAAAGAACAATTTTTCTCTGAAACAATGTAATGAAAGGAAGTTTTTAAAATAATGCCTGCTTCTTTGACAATAGAATGGTGCGAGCCTTGGTATAACAGCAACTTTTCATACATCAGACATTCCGGATTGCAGCCGTAGGTTTATTATGTGTATGATCTATGAACAGTCCTTGATGACCGTGGTCAAGAGAGAGGAGTGTCTGCTTTCAAGGACAAAACGGGGTGAAAGAAAATGTATCTAGATGAACTATGAATGCTCCGGGTTACCCACTCAGCCAAGTTTCTGCAACATGAACCGGGCTCTAACAGAAAAACGTAGGCTAAACACTTCAGAATCTTTAGGATTTGCCAAGAGATGAAATAAAGTAAATGCAAAAAATTAGGGGAAGGAGAATGGCAAGAAAACTTTGGGGCTGATATTCTTTTACTAAAATTATTTGTGCAGGAAGCATTATCGAAACAGCACTTCAGTCCTGGCCAAAAATTAACTGCTAGTCAAAGCCTGTTACCAGAGATGCACATCAGGTGAGCAGCTTTTCTTTTTAAACATGAACTGCTTTTTAACGTTAGCCTCCAATCTAAAATAGTGTCCATCCGTCCGTGCATTTGACGCTAAATTTAGGGGGCACATTGTTGTAGCGTCACCTCTACACACGTTCAATTTCCCTCTAAATTTAGCAGAAAGAATTATGTCACGGGACCTACAGACAAATTCAAGCTCACCGACATATTTAGCAGAAAGATACACGTCACATGACCTATGCACCAATTCAGTTACCCTGCTCAATTTGGCGGGAAAATTGATATCACGTGACTTGACGTCATTTGACGTAGAGAAAAAATTTAGATTCCCCGTTATATTTAGCGGAAACATTGATGTCATGTGACCTATGCACTACTTCAGCTTCCCTACTAAATGTGTCCGAAATATTGATGTCGAGTGATCTGTCGTCATGTCACCTACACAAACATTCAGTTTAAAATAAAATAAAAAAAATTAAAAGCAACCTCTTAAATACAGCATTTCATGCGTTATAGCGTTATTAGTAAAAATTTCCTGGCCGAAGGCTGGTGTTGTTGCAGCGTCATCATTCCGGTGGAATCCGTCTATGTTACTTATCTATGTTACTTGTTGCTATCAAGCGATAACACCCTTTTGTTGTGACGCCCCCAAGTGCGAGCTATATATTTGGGGCTCGTGGGAATAAACTTTGTTATGCACTGGACACGCGACGGCCGAAAACTTAACAGGTGTGACTCGATGTGACACCAAACTTTACACAGATGTAATCTGGGACATTTTCACACCAGCGATCTGGTGTTCTGGTGTGACACCAGAAATCTGGTGTGCTGGTGTGACACCAGCAATCTGGTGGTCTAGTGTGACATAAGCAATCTGGTGTTATGTTGTGACACCAGCAATCTGGTGTTCTGGCGTGACATCAGGTTTTGTTGTGGTGTGATACCAGAGCACCTGTTGACTGGGTGTTGCTTTACTCACAAAAAGGGTACACTGATAAGTTTGACAATAATGCTGACGTCATAATCACTTTATTCAAATAAGAACGACAATAAAGCTTCGGAAGCTTTGCTGTTGTATGGAGTTTGCCGTGATCAACGGGAGCTTGTCCGGAGCAACTGCGCTGCGTCAAAGAACCGGGCGCCCTGTCGTTCCGCAATCTTGGCCTTTCAGCTTGCGGTTGATTCGTGTCTTAGTACGCTGATCCGTTCCGCGTACCCCTCCGCGCCAGTTCTCGCCTAAGGCATCATATTCGACAGATGGTTCAATATCCTTGTCCAGATCTTTCAGGGAAACCTCCATAAATAGAAGAATATTAATTCTTTCTTCGAGCTCACCGATGTCAATTGAATCCGCGGAAGCAGGACGCCAATCTCGTTGATGATCCTCCTTGTGGCGGCTCGTAGGGTATTCCATTTACGCTTCAGGCTGTCGACGCCCTCCTGGCTCGTAAAAGGAATGATCTAGCCGTTAGTTCCCGGGTGTTGGCACCAAGAACTGTAATAATTACTAGCTTTCTTTGTTGTTTGGCTACCAGACTATGTCCGACTGTCTTTAGCTCGTCGGAGGTCGGGAAAGAGCACCAACACAAATGTTTTCGGTTTCGACTCACAAAGAATACTTATTTATTTTTCTCAAAATTCTACAAGAATACTGACTGCAAGGAAAAGGGAAACCCCCAAAGAGACGAGCGCCCCAAGCTGCTCAAGGCCGCCCGGGAAAGTGCTGGAAATGAGGGGGACACTTCTTGAGCACAAAGGAGGCCGCCGAGGGGTTTCCGGCGACCAGCAAGACGGGAGGAAACGAGGCACCATGTCGGGGGAAAGAGTGTCTCAAACTAATCGAAAAAACACTCGCGGACGGGGGAAAAGTCAACAAAACTACAACACTCGTGTCACATCAAACTGCGTGGTGTGCACACCAAGCTCTCGGGTGGACACGTGAGCCCATGTGGTGTCACAGCACACCCTATTTGTGTGCCCACCATGCTGGTGTGCTGGTACACCAGCATTTCTGCTGGGCACACCAGGCTGGTGCGCTGATACACCAGCATTTCTGTTGGGCACACCAGGCAGGTGCGCTCGATACACTAGCATTGTGGGCACACCAGGATGGTGTGCTCGATACACCAGCGTTGCTGGTGGGCACACCAGATATTCTGGTGTCACACCAGGATTCTCTAATGTTCCACCAGGATTGCCTGGTGCATTTTTCACTAGGGTGCTTTGAAGGTAAAAGTAACTTCTAATTTAAATAAAGGTTTTATGTTGAAGAAGCAACTTTTCTCTAATTGTTTTGATTGAGCACTAGTGTGGTAAGCTGCTCCTAGCAGCCTTGAACAGAAACTTTTGCACATCAGAACGATTGCTAATTTTTAACGATATATTTTGTCTCTTCCAACTGTGCAAATTATGTGCATGAAGGTGAACAATACTTACTTTTTACAGAGCCAGCTCTTCAGTTCTGGGAGCAATAAGTCAATGCCTGATTCCACAAATGCATATCAGGTGAGCAGCTCTTAACGAAACAACTTTGTTCTCATTGTTCTGATTTAACACTGGTGTGGGAAATCTTGTTTTACTGCGGTTCTTGAGTTGCCAAACGTTATAGCATTTCAGGTTAAAGAGGTGCTTAATAGGCACCATGTTTAAAAAAAAGCCCCTGACTTCAGCAAAAACAAAAGTAAGTTTTATTGTGGGAACCTTAAAAATGGTGTCTTAATTGTTCTTTTAATCTTGTTAGTAGGAGTGTCGCAATCGTTAATTAAAATTTCGGTGTAGCCCTGCTCGTTGCGGCACACAGAACCAGGGGTTTTTCCAGCAATTGAAATTATGGGGGGTATCTATATTTTAGGGGTGGGGGCACTGAGAAAACAGGAGTCCTTGCGAATGAAGGGGTGCCTTCAGAAAAACAATGGGGGTGTACACCCCCCCCTAATGTGTGTGCAGGGAAATCACTGCACCGAACAAAGCAGAGCGCGAGAACAAAGATAAAAACTAGCAAAAGTGACGCCATCGGCAGGTCCGATAACCCTTGCTCACCAACAGGCTGATTTGGTGAGGCGAACAATGACGTCACGACGCTTTGGACATATTACAGGTGGCTGAGAGACTCACTGCATGCCCTGCTGCAATGGCTGCACATACTTTTCATAAGAGATGCAGTTCACGTTGACTTTGGCCTAAAGGCCCGTTCAAACTCTTGCGACCTCTTAAACCTGGGTTCCTTAAAACTTCTTAAGCCAGAGGACACACTGGCGCCATCTATTGGGTAGCAATGTAAACTCGGCGGTTCGGCATATTTTTTTATTTCTCTCGCGCATTAACCCTTCTTTCTTGGCTCGAAAAACATTTGTCAATGTTATAAATGAGCCTTTCTATGGGTATTACGCACATTTGACCTCGGAAATCCCGCAAAACCTTCGCTCTTGTGAAATGCACTTCCAGGGTCACCGCATAGATGGCGCCACAATGCCACTGTGTTCCCTCGTTCTAAAAACATTTAAGAAGTTTTAAGAGATCTCCTCTCTCTCAGTCGTACTTGGTCGCAAGAGTGTGAACGGGCCTTTAGTTTAGCATGATTACAGAATTCATAAGACGAATCGCTATGGAAGTCCGCTCCTAACTCAGATTTTTAGAAAGTGATTCAGCTTCCCTTTCATGCTAGTTTCACTTTGTTGCACAAGCCTGTGCCAGTGCACGAAACTAGAAAAAATACATTGCTGTACTATTTTGATTTTAATGCACTACCAGTGGAAAAAGGTTCATTAAGCCCAAGAAGCTAATCACTTATTTAAATGTGACGTACAGAAACTCTCATTAATTCAAACTCCAGAAAGCCACAAATTGTGTATGAATTAGAAAAGCTCGAATTTTCAGTAGTTCACTCAATTATGTTGCACTATAAATTATGATTTGCTATATGGATGGCTACACACACAAAACAGATATTTAATGATTTCCTCTACACAGGCCTACTAATCGTAAGCAGAAATGCCACTTCCGAAACAATGGTGAAATTAATGACACAAGTTTATTCAACCCTTGATAATGTTTTCTTTATCGGGGACCGTATAGATAACACATGATACCTCAAAAGAAAATTAAGTTTGTTCAACTAGAAAAAAAGTTGTCTATTATGAACTATTAAGCTGGGACCCATGAGTAATGAAAACGGGCTTTGCGCTGCAGTTTCTTTTGCAACTTGCGTGAACGATGTGGCGTAAAGTCATGCCTTCATATCACAGCATCCGCACAATTTGCTGTGGAAACTGGCAAGTGGCGCCCTTTTTTACCTCTCATGTGTCCTCTGCTTCAGAGGCGTATATAGAGAAAGTTTAACTATTCATTGGAATGTATACGAGGCAACTGAGAAAGCACCATTGGCCGAAGGTGGGCTGGACGTGTTCTCGAGCGTTTTCACAAATGCAGATGTGCCAGGTGCTTTGCATAATACCCCGGCGGTGGTTGCGAGAAACAAAATGAATAAGTGCGTCGGAGTAACTCTCGGTAACTGGAAATATTGTGCACACGATGTTTCAATCACGGTCATGCAACATTACGGTGGAAGATACATAAAAATATAGAAGATTTAAAACGAATGCGCGAACAACAGAACGATTAACCTAACCCATGCGCCGAGCTTCAGGATCTGCCCTCGAAGCGGTCAGGTCAGACGCCGTTTGAGCAAAACAGAAATCAAGTGGCGCATTTGTTTAATTCATCTCCTTGCATAATCATAATCGAAACATTGCGTGCACCATAGCCATGTCGAGTTACTACATTTAACCCTTACGCACTTATTATAACGGTTTCTCGCTACAATGGCTAGGAGATTTTTTCGGTTTCTGGTTGGCCAAGAGAGCTTGTCAGGCCCTCGATCTGCGTCTGGTGCACTCCCTGGGTGCTTGCTCTTTTCCGTGACCAAGCTCTCAATAGAAATTTTATTGCGGGTAGCGCCATTTTGACAGCGATAGAAAAAAGAGGAAAGGTCTACCAGGGCTTTTTTCCTTGCTCGAGCGTTAGAAAGAATGAAGGTCCCGGATGTTGGGTGTTGGGTGTCTGAAATGCTCGAACTTCGTTCACGATTTCTCCTCTGTGTTAAGCTTCCATACTTAATTAAAGCCACTGGCTTTGATGACAGTCAACTGGTCATCGGGGCACCATTGCTCGGTTATAGGGTGCACGAACAACTACAGAAAGCGTTTTTACAAACGCTTCAGTTTCTAGTTCACGGGAAACCATGTCGGCAATATTGAACCCGCAACTTTTGTCCGTAAAATCGGGTGAAACGTTTCTACAGTGTATCACACCGCGTCGGCCGGTATCGGGACTACACGGTAAAAATATTTCACCCCATTTTTACGGTCAGAAGTTGCCGGTTCATTATTTCCGACATGGTGTCCCGTAATCTGGAAACTGGACCGTCTGTAAAAAAACAAGGCATATAATTTCGTAGAACGGCGAAACGTTCGTAGTTTACTTTACGGGCAGTTATCTGTTTTCCATTTTACGGGTAAAATTTGCGGGTTCAATATTACAGGCATGGTTTCCCGAAATCTAGAAACTGGACCATGGGCAAAAACAAGGCAAATAATTTAATAGAATGACGAAACGTCTGTAGCCCACGTTACGAACAGCTCTCCGTAGGAAATGTAAAAGCTGTCCGCACTAAATAACGAGGCACTATACCTTTGCGCCTTATGCGGAAGGCAAGTTCGTCTGCTTCTTGTGCAGGGGTTGCGGTGACGTCAGAATGCCGAGCTCTCATTGGTTCGAGTGGAAAGATAGGGGGTCGTCGAGACCACTATCTGAGCGTCGTCTGCTCCTTTGCAACGTCGTCTGCTATTCAGCAACTGTCTTACCTTTACTAGCGAGCTCGACTTCGGCTTTTAGAAAGGACAGACACAATAACTTGAGCGGTACGTTGTGTTTTTGTCTAATAACTAGCAGATACGTATTAAGGAGCGAAGCCAAAGGACTCATGGGCGAGGTGGCCGACGCGCCGAGATTTGTTCGCTAACAACCGAGAACGAGGGTGGTTAGTGTCCGCATGTTCCCTCGTTTCGTGTGCGGCGTCGAGCGTATGAGAGAAGTTATGTCGTAGACTCGTTGACACCAATAAGTAATTATTGTTTTTATGTTTGGCGAAATTTTATGGAAACCTTTTTTTTTTATGCCCTGTTATTTAAACACTCGAACACTTCCTGGGGGGTAATCCGATGGACTTCAATTAGCCCTCTGTAATTGATCAAGCCACTTTTTTCCAAGTTTACTGTCTTAACGGACAGGGATGAAAACACGCCGCTTCCTTCAGTGTAGCGCGCGTGCGGCCACGAACATCTAAGGGCATCACAGACCTGTTATTGCTCTCTTTCGTGCGCGGCTAGGAGCTGCTTGTCCTTCTAAGAAGGGTGCAAGGTACAGAGAACCACGCACCTATTTAAAAGGCTAGAGTCTCGTTTGTTATCAAAATTAACCAGACAAATCACTCCACCAACTAAGAACGGACATTGCACCCCCATCCACCGAATCAAGAAAGAGCTCTCAATCTGTCAATCCTCCCGGAAATTTAAAATGCGACACACCGTCGTGAATGCGCCCGCCACATCGGAAGACGCAGAATGTTTACATTTCTCCTGGTAACACTGCCGCTTGGACAGTGCCTGATCGGAGCCGACCTCTAAATCACACAGGACAGAAGCAAAACGTTTTTTTCTCTTTTTTGTTTTGAACCAGCAACCACGCGAAGGACTCACGGCTACAGCCACAGCTGCTACAGCATGTCCGTCATTGACGACGCCGAGATGTTTACATCTGCGACCCCTCCCCCCCCCCTTCCCCCGGAGGCGGAGCTTAGTATAACCTCCTCTCCCACCTTCACACCTCCTTTCCGATGCGCAGAAGACAGAAATGCGCCCACTTGCACGGCGCAAATAAGGCCATAGCTACGAGCCATCTATACCATCTGCACCTCCAATACATCACGCGACTCACTTGGCAGAGCTCTAGATCTGCCAGGGGTGTCACCTGACGTATCAGAGGTGTAGGATTGGTTCGGATGCCTCGTAGATATGGCCTTCAAAAGACAAAAAGGTCTAGTGCTTAATTATTTAGTGCGAAAAGCTTCCATGTTGAAGCAAGCCGAACTCACATCAAGCTTTTAGAGTACAGATTGGTATGGAGAGTTTATAGCTCGGTTCTTTAATATATAAAATTGTATAATTTTTCATCCTCAGACAAAACAAACAAGAGGTAATGTTTTGCAAAAGAAAAAGAGCACACAACCTGTACTATTGATTGCCTGGATTTTGTTTGTGCGAGCTGAGCTGTTCAGATAGGTGACAGCTCAGCAAACGAACCAATTAAGAAGTTTCGCCGAAATAACTTTATTGGAAGAAGGCATGCCTTCCTCTTTCTTTCGAGAACATTTACATCATAGTTGTCCCTGGGCTGGCCGTTTAGGTGCCCTCCATGCTTGTGCTTATAGTTGTTGTTCAATTGAAGACCTCTTCGGTATCTTCATGGTGCATGTAAAGGCGGCTTGAAATAAAGATCGGAAGAGTATTCGAAATCAATACAACATCACAACCAATTGTATATGACATACATGGTTAAAGTAAGCGAGCAACGTGCTTACCAACTAGCCCAGCTCCCCGCATTTCTACTGTACATGACACATAAAACAAACAAAAGTAGAAATTTGCATCGATTTAATTACCGAAAACAACGAGTGCTTGAGAAATAAAACTAGCAAATTAAAATTGCACATCTATTCAGTGATATTAAGCACATTGGATTGAGCTAGATCTCCCTTAGTGTATACAGTAGGCTCCCGATAATTCAAACTCTGATATTTAATACGTCTGGCTAAGTCCAACAAATTTCAAAACTTGGGTTGTCCCGCTACGTTTTCAATGTATTCGGAAGCCGCTTAACTCGAACGTCGTTTTCGTGTAATTCACGCTTTCTGTTCCCCTGGCACCGTTGAGCGCACTTGTTTTTAAGCACCGGTGCACAGCGGAGAAGATACGCCCGTGGAACTTGCTTCCACGGGTGTGGCTTTTCCGCAGTGCACCGGTGCTCGGTAAGAAGTGCGCTCAACGGGGCTAATGCAGAGCAGAGCCGTATATAGACTGTTGTACTGAAAGAGGGCAAGAGAGAAAAAGGGAAAAGGCTACCGGCGCTTCCCCCTTTCTGGTGCGTTAGAAAGAGTGAAAGTCCCGGATGAGAGGCTTTGCCGGTGTTCGGTGTAGGCGTTCCCCGAACTTCGTTCGTGCTTTCTTTTCTTTTTTAAACTCCCAAACTTAATTAGAGCCACGGGCTTGGATGGCGAGAGTCCCCCAGTTATCGAGAGACCATTGCTCGATTATTATGTGCAAGAATAACGACAGAAAGCGTCAAATACTGTATGAGAACCTATGTAGCTTGCACGTAATCCGGCAAGGCGAATGCGGCTGAGTGTCTTTAAGCTCCATCGCTTTCCTCATGACCTTAATTTCCGGCAGTAGTGGACTTTTCCGCAACACCATTCTCTTGACTGTGCTCGGAACGTTTTGTGAATGGAGCAGGCATCACACTTAACGCTTTCCGTCGATAAACAAGGGGTACTATCGGAAACATTATGAGCGTGAACGCGCCTCCGCGTGTCGCTGCTACCCAAGGCGCCGCCCTGCGGCGAAGTTTTAAAATTTTGCGGATGCGTGTAAAAGTCCTGTCGCTGTTCTCGCTTTGACTGTTAACCCCCGTCTGTCGTCTGCTATGCGCGCGCTGGCGGCCGCTCGTGTTGCCGTCTGCCGCACAACATTGCGTGCTCCGGCGGACACCCGCGCTTCCTACGCGAATTGTGTTTGCCCTGGACAGTTTTAATGGTGTTGATTTGTACGAAAGTCTTCATTGAAACACAATACTTCTATTCTTTGAACACGTGGCCCTAACACGTGAAAACATCTGTTATGACATCGGCCAAGGGCTCGACAGGCTTATTAGTAGTGCTCATACTGTGTCCTTTCTGGGCACAAGAAACTCGGAAACTGGAAACAGAAACGAAACGGAAACTCGGAAACACAGGGACAGCTCAACTACGTTGGCCCGTTCGTCGTCAGGAACTCGAGCCATTTTTTACTCAACTGAATCTTTTCCGTGCTCCCCGTATTTGAACGCCGAACTTTGCAGATATTTTGTCTTGAATCTATTTGCATGTTATCGCTGTGTCTCGACCCAATGAAAGAATCCAGCTACTTATCATGTATCAAATTTTGGCATTGTGTTATCGCACAGGAACTCCTGAATTATGTTACGTCGTTTGTCTGAGTTGTGACGGAAATACACGAGTCGCATAGCAGACGACAGCGCGAGCGGCCGCCAGCGCGCGCATAGCAGACGACAGACGGGGGTTAACAGTCAAAGCGAGAACAGCGACAGGATTTTTACACGCATGCTCAAAACTTCAAAACGGCGCCGCAGGGCGGCGCCGTTTTGAAGTTTTGTTCCGATAGTACGCTCGCAAGGTCATATTGTTTCCGATAGTACGCTCGCAAGGTGCGTGCAAGCTTTCTCAAGAAAATTGCTGTTTCATCTTGTAACTTTTTGTAAGTGAATTTATTTTAATATCAATATTTTGAAGTGGTGACACTGACTCCATGTTATTATCTACAACACTTAGTTGAAGGCTGATTTCCGCCGCCGAGTGTGGCTGGCAATTGTCAAGAACTGAGCTCTATCGCTTTGCCTGAATTGCAATCTACTGCACCATACCAGAGAGCCGTGAACACATGCTGACAGTCACAATGGTATAGATTCTTCTTATTTTCAAAATTATTACATAATGCAGCTAAAAAGAACCCTTCAATTTCTGTTGCTGAAAATTTAAACATGCTCATGCATCGGTGTTCATAAATGATTTATTCGAGGATCCCGGGCCCACGAGTGTGTCTTTTGTTGAGAACAGGAAACAGCATAGTCGAAAGGGGCCTATTGCCAGAGCGAGTCGACCGAAAATTCAAGAATCGAAATCGATGCATGAGCATGTTTCAACTGTAAGCAACAGAAATTTAAGGTTTCTTAACGGCCACATTATGTACTAATTTTGAAAATAAGAAAACTCTAGTCGCGTTGTGACGGTCAACATACGTTCACGCCTCTCCGGTATTGCGCAGGCGATCGCGATTGAGGAAATCCGATAAACTAACTTTTCGACAATTTTCAGCCACCTTCGGCAGCGGAAATGAGCCTTTACCTAAGTGTTGTAGTTGATAAAATTGAGTCATTTTAAACACTCAAAATATCAATATTGAGATAAATTCAGTTACAAAACGTTACAATCTGAAACAGCAATTACCAGGAGAAAACTTGCTCGCACCTTGCAAGCGTGCACCATGTTTATCCACGGAACAGCGTTAAGTTCGGTGCGCACTCCATTCACAAACTTTTCCAAGCACTGTCGAGAGGATGGCGTTGGGGAAAAGTGTTTTCGGTTTACGGACGCAACCCACTGCTTCCATGGTAAACCGGAGACACGGCAAAATAAAAAAAAAAACGGACAAAACACAACAAGTCTCAAACATAGCTTCTAGTTTATTTGAACATCATCGCTCTTATATATACAACACGACCCTCCTCTCCAAAGCCGAAACACCTCCTCTACAAAGGCGAAACACCTCCTCTCCACTCCGTTAGCGACATCTCAGAATGAACCAATGACATGTACTACCTCCCTTCATTCACACAAACCAAAAACTGACCCCGACGACCTCATTTCATATTCAAGATAACAGGCATCTCCAGCACAAACCCTGCTAACGTTGAAAACGCTCCCCCCCCCCAAAAAAAAAAAGAAAATTTGAAAGAGACATGTTATTTTCTTCAGAAACGACCAACCACAGCCGATAACAGGCATCCCAAACAGACACAGTGTTAACGTTCAACCCCCCCCCCCCCCAAAAAAAAAAAAATAAAAAATAAAAACTTTTTAGAGACACAGAGACACACACCCACTGCTGCCGGAAATCAGGGTCATCTGGAAAAAGCCGCACTCGCCTTGTGGGATTCCGTGCAAGCTACATAGGTCGTCAGACAGTATTCGACGCGTTCAGTCGTTATTCGTGCTCCCTATAACCGAGCAATGGTGCCCCAATGACCGCTGGACTGTGGTCATCAAAGCCCGTGGCACTAAGTTTGGAAGTTTAAAACCGAGAAGAAAGCGCGAATAAACTTCGGGCATTGCAGACACCCAGCAACGGCCAAGCCTCTCTCCGGGTCTTTCACTCCTTCTAATGCTCCAGCAAGGGGGAAACCGCTAGTAGCCGTTTTCCCTTTTCTTTCTCGCTCTTAAAATGGCGCTACCCACTATGAAATGATCTATAGACGAACACACGTCGCTGACATCACGCAGCTGCGGTGGCGCTTTCCACGGCACTGCGCATGCGTGGACGCTTCACTTCACGCGAATTCGGTTTCTGGGCACGCGCAGTGCCCACACCTGGTGTGGGCAAACGCGGGTTTGTTTGTAAACAGCGTGCCCGTCTGTAGAGAGCTTGGTAAATGAAAGGCGCGGGCAGAGGCAGGAAGTGCACCAGAAGCAGATAGAGGGCCTGACAAGCTCATTTGGCCAACCAGAATCCGAAAAGAATCTCCTAGTTATGAAAGCAAAAAACAGTTTTTATAATTGCGTAAGGGTTAAATGTACTAACTCTTCCTGGTTATGGTGCACGCAATGTTTCGGTTATGGTTATGCAAGAAGATGTAAAAAAACAAATGCGCAACTTTATGTCTGTTTTGCTCACACAGAGTTTCACCGCTTCGAAGGCAGATTTCCGGCGCTCGGCGCATGGACTATGTTAATCGTTCTGTTGGTCGCGCATGCTTTTCATATTCTCTAGATCTTGATGTATCTTCCACCGTGATGTTGCATGACCGTGATTGAAACATCATGTGCAACATATTTCCAGACACCGAGAGTTACTCCGATGCACTATTTTATTTTGTTTCTGGAAACCGCCTCCAGGGTTTTATGCTCACCTTCTGGCTGCCACAATTTCATTTGTGAAAATGCTCTAGAACACGCCCAGCCCACTTTCGGCCAATGGTGCTTCCTCATTTGCCTCGCGTAGATCCCAATGAATGGTTAAACTCCCTTTATATTCGTCTTTAAAGCAGAGGACACATGAGCGACAAAAAGGTGCCCCGCGCGGCAGTTTCCACAGGCACTTACGCGGGTTCTGGGATGTGGAGGCATGGCTTTACGTCTCAACAGTCACACAAGTTGCTATATAAACTGCAGCACAACTCTTTTTTTCATTACTCATACCTTCAATATTGAAAAATCCACCAGACCGGTTTGGTGTGTCCTAGTGTTTTCTGGTGTTAACATCAGACCGGCCTGGTGTGTCCTGGTGCGCACATCAAACCAGCCTAACGTGTTCTAGTGTGCCCACCAGAACACGTTAGGCTGGTTTGGTGTGCCCATCACACCATCCTAGTGTGGTCTGATGTGCACATCAAAACACACTAGGCTGGTCTGATGTGCACACCACAGCACACTAGAATGGCATGATGTGCACACTACACCACACCAGACCAGTTTAATGTGCACACCACGGCACACTAATCTGGCCTGACATGCACACCAGGGTGCCTCTGGTGTGCATGCATTACGGATATTGTCTAAAGTTGAATGAAAACATGTTTTCTTGTAAAATTAAATAAGATGTATAGAGCTCATACACCACATTTGATTTTATAAGGTCCTTAATTCATGGGGCGATGCAACAATTCAGTTGGAATAATATGTACAGTCGGGGACAAAAGTCCCAAGGACGCGCGAGCTGCGACTGAAACGCATTGCTCTGCCATCTGCCGGCGGGTCGCCTGGTTTCGAGATCACACAAAAGCGCATGCGCGTCCTACTGTGCCTGCAAACATGTGTGTTTTCCCGCTTTCCTGCGGCGCGGCGCCTAACTCGGAATCGGGCGCGTGTTACCGGCTCGGAGATAGCGCTTACTGACATGGCACCTATAAAGCAAGAATCACCGCAGCTCAACTGAGCGATAAACTTAACTGGTTATAAAGCAAGGTGCGCTGACGCGGCGAAATGCAACGCAATGCCGCAGGCGGTATCTCCAGTTTCGGAATGTGTAGCAGACGCTCATCAGCCGCATGTGCTATCTCCGAGGCGGCACCACGCACCCGATTGAGAGTTAGGTGCCGCGCCGCAGAAAGCGGGAAAACACACATGTTTGCAGGCACAGTAGGAGGCGCATGCGCTTTTGTGTGATCTCGAAACCAGGCAACCCGCCGGCAGATGGCAGAGCAATGCGTCTTAGTCGCAGCTCGCGCTTCCTGGGAACTTTTGTCCCCGACTGTACTTTGAGCAAGCATGCTGACACAGTGTAACAAAAGTTTACCCATACGCTCCAGCCTGACGCACACAATAGAGGTTTGTCTCGTCAACAATAATCGTCAGCAGCTTGTCATTAATGAAAACTTTAAAATAATTCAGTGGGCTTTTGACATCATCAGAGGCCGTAAACACGGGTTCTGCAGGCTCCACAAAACACTGGTCTTCCTTTCGCCAGTCGAAAACTTGCGGCGGTGACTTTGGTTTCTTTCTTGACGTTGACAGAACTGGAAAGGCGGGCGTACCGCCTTCAGTTTCGTTATCGCTTGGAAGTTCTCTTCTTAGGCCCTTCGTTGGCAAGTTCTCCTCGTCACCGTCACTCACTTCACTATCAGTAGATCCCACATCGGACACTGTTCCATTGGGTGGTTCCCGTTTCGAACCATTCACATTTCAACCTTCCCGTTTGTACCTTCCCGTTTCGACCCGGCTCAAAACGACCTTCTCGTTTCATCCTTTCCCATTTCGCCCTATCCCGAAACAACCTTCCTGCTTCAGCCATCGTTTGTTATCAGTTGGGTCGGTTCGTTTGTATTGTTCGTTGACAGTTGATTAGGTTCAAGTGTCCAATGTCTGTCCTCGTTGCTGACGTCAATTCTCCCTCTCCCGAAACAACCTTGGAGACATGGCACCGTAAGATAAACGCGGTGTCAAGGAGGGCTCACCCGAAACTTTACAGCATCATCGATTTGATTATACGGGATGAGGCTTTGACAAGGGTATCCTTGCAGCAGCTTGCAAATAGTGGTGCCGTGCGGGCCAGGGGGCACAAGTGGGTCAGCAAGGACCGCAAACTATCAGAACTGGAGCGTCGCCTTTCTGATGGCACGATTTTCCTCGTGTTTGACTTTCTCAGCAAGGCGAATGCATTTTCCGGTCTATGATGTTTTCCTTTGTGCGTGAATGTTCAGTGTTTGAAATTGTAAACGAAAATAAAGTCGCAATCTTATGCCTGTCACCCTGCCTGATTTATCGCTCTCCAAAATATCAAGATCACTAATATGAGGTTTTAAAATAACGTACGCAAGCACACTGGGTACCCTAAAAATAGCGTCGCGATGGCGATGCTAATTTTAGCTTACCCAATGGGCTTGTGTATGCAAGACTTCATTATTGTACGCAGCGCGCACAAGCGGTCGGCGGTGCTGCTGTTTATATCATAGAATTAAAAGGCTGCTTCAAAACTATTACTGGCTTTGGAAGTGCTCCTCTGAGCGGTACCCTAAGCCTTAAAATTTGGTGCCTGCTAATACCATTTCGAAGTAAAATTTAAAAAAAGCGACACGGTCGTCTTTGCAGTAACGGTGTCGCGGAGTGTACATAGACCGTTTCGCGGTTGCACGTAATGGGGAGCATCTTGAAGTAAAAAAAAAAGCAAAAACACTTTAGGTGGTTGAAGTAAGAATAATATATTACTTCGAAGCTTGCCTGAAAGAGGTGCATATGTTTAGAAAACATTGGCATGCAATTATATTTCAGAACATTTATTCTTAAGCAAAAAAGGTGCGCAGACCAGGGTTAGAACGATTAGACTTTTCGCGAAAAGGTTGTGATGCGCAGGGTCTTATACAAATGGGTTAAAAATGGACGGGTTCAAACGCAAAGGGTCTTTCGAGTATCGGTTGAAACGGGACGGGTTCAAATGAAAAGGGCGTTTCGGGAATGAGACGAAACGGGACGGGTTCAAACGGGAAGGTCGTTTCGAGAATGGGTAGAAACGGGACGGGTTCAAACGGGAAGGTCAATTCGGGAATGGGTCGAAATGGGATGGGTTCAAACGGGAATGGGTTGTTTCGGGCTACACCCGTTCCACTTTCTGGAATCAAGACCACACACGAACGGTCGCGACTTCGTGTCTGGTAGAAAGATCCTGATGGAATTTCCATCGGGCAGCAGTAGAATACGAAACCTAAAAGAAAAGAGCACCACGTCAAATTCTATCAGTAAACAAGTCAACATGGGGATGAACTAAGCCACGCCAAACAGGAAGCTTTCTTCCGACAATTACAGCTGATTCTTCGTGCATAGGTATGTAAATTTCAGAGTGAACGCCCGCCCCTAAACTTTCGCCCAATCTATTTACCTGGCTAAACATTTATCGGCTTAAAACTACCGAAACACTGCCAAATCTAAGCACGGAAGAGAACACCACTCAAATCACAGAGCTATTATGCGACTCACACGATACGACTATCTACTATGTACTTTTTTCCTCGACTTTCATACGTTTCAGGGTAAAATACGTCTGCGCTATGGAATCCAGAACTATTATAAATGCAAAATTAACATATTTCAGAGCAAAGTACTGCTTACCTTTGTAACAGCAGGTCGAAGTGCGTAGCACGGCGTGGACGATACGCGTCCTGGGCGCCGCCATGCGCATCGGAGCCGACGGTGCCGACGGAGCGACGGGGTATCTGGAGAACCCCTCGCGGCAAAACTTCGAGACCACGAAACCGAAACCAAAAAATGTATCTCCTAAGATTTGTTAAACATTTCGCCTGAGTATTGCTTTGGGTAACAAAAAAACTATTATTATATTGAATGTATCCTGAAGATACACTGTGCCTTAAAAAAAAATAAAAACGAAAGGAAAACTTTTGTGTTGCTAGAAGTGGTGTGAATTCGGCGGCGTCTGTGTACACTGGGCAATTTGGCCCGCAGAGCGCGAAGGATGGAAAAAAAAAACGGTCATGGGAGCAAATCACGAGAAAAGGTAAGGATATGTCTTTGTTTCTTTTCGTGCTTGCTGCATTGCGATTTGGGGATTTCGCATTATTAGATCTGCTGAGACACTTGTAGCCTAATCTTCAGTGAACGATTCGAGCCTGAATGTATAGCTTTACAGAAGAAAAAGTTCCGGCCGGCTATCAGTTCGAAAGTCTTTGTTATCCAGCATAGCCAGCCGGCAAGCATATTTTAGAGTTGTCATTTTGACACCAGTTTGAGTTATCTTCAAAACTTGTGGGGTCGCTCTATAATAATCGCCGCCCGATCGGCATGTGCTTCGCTCGTCTCCCAGGGAGTGACACAACACAACGAGAAGATGGCAAATAGGTTTACTATACTTCCCAGTTGTCCGTCTTCGAGAGCCGGCACTCCGGCCCGCCGACCCGAGTTGTCGCCCGTCATTCAGAGCTCGCAGTCGCAGTCCGTGTCCATGCCTGTGGATCGTCCTTCCCACGCCAGCGCTGCGTAGGCAAGCTGTTCCGGGCTATCACAGCCCGAGTCTCGCTGCGGAACCACTCCGGGATCGTCATGGCCCAGGCCAGTATGGCCAGGGCTCGCCGTTTTCGCCGGTCCTGATCCGCACCTCGCTGGTGGAACGCTCCGGGAATCGCCATGAGCCAGACCAGCCAGAACGGCTCCATCGTTCCTGCGCGGCCCGAGCCTGGTGCAGCACGCTCTTCCTGTTTCCTAGCGCTCACCCCCGGCTAGAAAATGTGGGTAATTAGAAACAAACTCTGCATGCAAGAGAACAGTACACACGTTGCAATGGCTGTACTGTGATATGCAAGCCTGGTGTAAAAAGGTGACAGGCAACAAAGTGCACATGTGAGAAGCATATTTACGCTTCACGTGAGCTTTTTATAAAGAAAAACTTAGGCATCCTGTTTTCTGCATGCCGTCACATTTGTTACCAGACTCAGCATTAAATTTGGTTGCCGAAACAAACAAAACTTTATGTGCTATGAAAATCCACTATTTGCGATTTCGCAGGTTTGGAAGGTTTTCGTTACGACCACGCGTGTGCCGAATGGCTATGCACACATACAACTACGACTGCCTGGACGGGCCTCTCGCCTGATCGCCTGATTCTCGACGTCACAGCGAAGCAACGATTGGCCCGATTGTTCCTACCGTATTTCCCTATGTTGTGTCTAAGTGACTCGTAAAACAACTTGTATAAAATTGTTATTTTGCCAAGTAGTCTGCTAAACGAGTTCGTCAGACAACTTTACAAGCCTGCACATCTATTTTCGTTCACTTCTACAGCAACAATTACTGTAAAATTAACTTACTTGATGCGCCTCACTGCTGTGATTCACTTCTGTTGCCGTGTCGCTTCCCAAGGTCTCAAGGGGAAATGGCATAGTTCGACGCTTGAGTCGCCTTCGTGACTGTGACTGTCTTTCACGCAGCAGTAGCGACATTTATTTTTTGGGGGAACCCTAGGAGTAGGCGAAATGTCACAGGAACCCGCTGAGGTCAAGGAGACGTGAAGCCGGGACTTACTTTTAAGAAAAACGGTTCCCAAAAAGGCTGACGCCGATCCAAAATGCCACATTCACACGTGGTTTCTAAATGCGCCTGCCTGCAGTCCCCGCGATCCGGGCTGACCTGGCTCACCCAGTATTTTGTTTTGCAGCCGCTAGATGGCGCAACGTGTAGTGCCAAATTGCATTGCCGGTTAATATTTGAGTCACTTTAAATGAGGAAAGGGAGTGGAGTGGAGAGATTCGTATTATCGAGATTCTGCTGTGTTTGCCTGCCCCCCTCGCACAGACACAAACAGTGTCGTTGCCCAAGACACCTCTGACTGTATGTTGCAAAACTTAATTTGTTTTTGATCTGTATAAAAGCAGAAATTAATTTACAGACAGGGTGACAGTGCTGGTGGGCCCAAATCTAATGATGTATTTGCAATCTAAATCTGCTGATAATGTAGTTTCAGGCAGTGACAATCTGAATCTAGTGAAGCAAGTCAATTGTTCAGGAGAAGCTCTGCCCAGTACTATTATGCACATGCTTCAGGCTCTTCCACTGTTGAAAAAATTGTCTTTCACCCTCTCTGCACACAGGAGCAGAGAGATCAAAAGTCGCTTTTTTGGGGGGGCAAGGACAACACTGTAATACCACTATAGCCAGACCTTTAACTCAACAAGTGGTTGATGACAGAACAGGACGACTTCATTTCATGATTTCTTTATGCAGCGTAGCACGATACAGTCATTGCTTACTTGACATGCGAGTAGTTGCAACGACGAGAGTTGGTAAGGTTGCCAGTATCCCACGTAAATAAATACTATCTTAAAGGCGTGATTTCAAAAGGTAGTCTTCATTTATTTCCTGCATAAAGCAGCCTGGCTGTGGCAACGTCATAAGCAACAATACCACTTTAATGGTAGTGACCACAGCCCTTCTGTCACCTCACTAAAAGTACCGCAAGAAAGAGCTGACATTACCTCCACAAGTTTGCTTCGTCACAAATCATAAATCAAGTTAAAGTGATTGGCTGATGGTCTGAAAATTCTAAAACAAGTGAATGCGATTTGCTGGTGGAGTGAAATTACGAAACATTTTGAGGGCATGCATTGCTGAAATCTCACCCTATTAGCAACTGTAGCATACATTTTGTTTGGTCATGTGCATGCTTCCTGCTATTACTACAAAAAGAAATGGGGTTGAATGTTTTGACTAACATAGCTCCTTAGCATAGGGCTAGATTGATGTTGTGAAAGAATATTGTGCTTTATTTATACTGCATTGCACGTCATTTTGGATATGTTGTGTGGCTATCTTTTTCTTTGTTAAAGCTACAGTATGTCCTAAGCGTATAAGCAAATCAAGGCCTTGATGTTACTCGTCTCTCTAACCTTCAATTTGCTCTCGTAGGTGCTGCTGTGGCTGCTCCACCTGGTGAGGCCCTGGCCTCCTCTTGGCCACCTTTCTTTGCTCTCCGGGATGGTGAGGTACGTATCTGGGCCTACAAGGCATTCTCTCTATCGTTTTCACTTCATTGACTTATTCAGGAGAACAGGCTAACGGCAGAAAAAAACAAGAACACAAACAGGCAAGCACACAAAGAGGCAAACACAGGTACTGGCTTAAAGGTTCACTAAAGACGTTTCTGAGATCGACTGTTCTGGGTAATAACTCATTCGACGAGCTCTAGGTATCCTAAATATCCTAAAATTATGCTCGTTCGATTCCTATTTTCCTACTAAAAATAGAAATAAAAGAAGATAGTTCACGTCCTGCCATAGGACAAGAAGGTGAACTATCCTTCGAAAAGTGTACATGCGGATGAGAGTGACATCAGTGCTCTCTGATAGCCTTGTCTCACAAATTACAGTTTAGCTGTGCCAATAACACCTACCCAGGGGTTAGTAAGCTAGCCCGCTTCGCTAGTATAGACTAGCAAAGAAGACAGAGGTGAGACATATTCATGCCTATATCTGAACACAGAAAGGGAAGGAAGTAAGTTATGGTGATGGCACACTCATTCGTGTTTTCTATTTCATGTCTTGGTATGGAGCCAAAGCTGTTTTTTCACATCGCTCGGCTGCCCGAGACTGCACATATTTGTACAAAACATGGGAGTGCACAGCAGTATACTTCTTTCGTACTTTACAATGTTGAATTTAAAAATAGTCAAATGGTTCATTAAAGGGTAACTGCAAAAAAAAAAAGAAGTTTTTTTTAACAGCCTAATTGGGACAAGCATGTCAAAAAACAATTTTTCCGCGAAAAACAATTTTTTCACAGCAATCTTTATTGCGTGAGACCGATTTTAGTTTGCGGCTATTTCGTCTGTTTTAAATCGCGCGCCACGAAGTTGGGATTTCGTGACGTCACAATCCCAATCGGCTGCTATACTTCTCATTGGCTAAGAGTTTGATTGACAGCTTAGATTTTGGTTGTTAAACCTTTGTTATATGTTGCAATTTCCTTTTGAGCGGCATATTTTTACGTTTAAAGAATAACCCATGTGAGGAAAGTTACTATTCTTTACAAAAGGTTTACAAAACGGGCACTTCCGTTTGGATTCATACCATAACAAATAAAAGCTTCGCCATTCTTTCATGGCCGCCGAAGTCTCTGCTCTTGCCTGTCTTGCCTACCTCAACTAGTCGTTTTGCCGAAGTGATCAGTGTTTCGTGCTGACCCAGGTGCTTGAGTGAGACTTCTTGAAGTGAAGTAGTGTGTGTTTAGCAGCTGTCGCAGGTGTTAGTGATAGGAAGCGACGCGGGGTTTTGGCTTTCGTAGCGCGGTTCTTTCGTTTTCCTCTTTGCTTGCTTGCTTGCGCGTGCAAATGCCGACTTTTCAGAGATGTCAGATGAGTGATCCCGACAGCGAGCCTTCCAGCAGCCATGTCGCCCCGAAAGGAATGCTATTTGGCTGGAGGCATTGAAGCGTTCGCGTAGCGACAAACGTGTCCAGTTACGTTCTCGTCATATCGCTCCGGAGGCCGTCGAGATTAGCACTGGGTGCATCGAACGTCCGCGACTAGACATACAAAATAAAAAAGCACTGTGTTCACTACGTAAAAAATGGTCTCAGTTCATGCATCTGTGGGCAGGTACGAAATCTTGCCCAAATTTATTCACACCGCACGATGACCGCAACACGTCGCTGTGCAAACGCAGTCCAACAACACGAAGCATAAAAACGGAGAATTTAGGACAATTCGGAGTTCATTGTTCAATTAAAACTGACGTAATTTTGTTGAAAACGCCCGCAGCTTTTTACTCACGGTATGCGTCGGGAATCTTCCACATTTTGAAACAGAAAGAAGGAAGATTTACTTTTAAAAAGGCTCGCTGCGTCCTCCCGGACCAGTTTGACTAGATCAGCTGACGAGGACGAGACTGAACCCTTTAAACATCAACACCACAATGACCAATTTGCGCTCCGTGTTAACGTGGGTGTCTACTTCGAAGCACCGCGCCACGCACACCGCGAACGTTTCAGTTCTTTGTCGCATCGCCGTGTTGCACCAAACAGAACAAGATCGCCGAAGTCAACGCAGCGCTGTCGTCACCTTGGCTTGTGGTTGCGCACTCGTGGACCCTGTGACTCCCTTCGCTTTCAAAGCCCACACGACGATTACGAATGATACTTTCCGTCTTCCGCGAACATCACAGGGGAACTTCTCCGGTCACGTCTTCGCTATGAGCACGCAGACCGCGCAGCCAGCGCAGCTTCTGGTTTAAAGTGCGTTGTTGCCAGATCTCACCGGAAGTCGAGACGCTGCGTCAGGAGTGTGAGGGGCGGGGCGTACTTCTCCTCCGCGGTTGTCGAAAGAGCGGGAGTTTCAAATGTGGAGAGGTTCTGACTCCGACTAAATTACGTCCTGTGGCGTAAATATTGCTAAAAAAATTTATTTTTTTCGCGGAACATTTGTTTTGTGACAGGCTTGTCCCAATTAGGCTGTTTAAAAAACACTTTTTTTCTTTGCAGTTACCCTTTAAAGGGTACCTAAAATAACATATATCTGAAAAGCTTTCATGACAGAATTTTTTTTTATATCATTATTAGTATTTCATGTGTACAGCAATAATAGACCTCCTTTCTTAATGCATATTCCATAGCTGAAATTCCTTCTCTTAAAGGGGCGCTCGGGAGCTTTCTAAGATGGCGTATCTATGGCCGTTACACATTTTATGTGCTCTAAGCATCCCAAAAATTTAAAGTTACAATCTTGTGCGGCTT
This sequence comes from Ixodes persulcatus, assembly GCA_013358835.2. Lineage (NCBI taxonomy): Eukaryota > Metazoa > Arthropoda > Arachnida > Ixodida > Ixodidae > Ixodes > Ixodes persulcatus. Next base: position 28,562 of record JABSTQ010010958.1, on the reverse strand, counting down.
ATTTCACTAATAAAAATGTGATAAAATATAGTGAATCTCCGACGTACAAATGGCACCACTGAACCCGGCCGAATGTAGGCGAACAACGAACGGGGCCCATCAGACAATCACAAGCGATGGCTTCACGTCCGGACAAGCAGCCGACCAGTCCTGCTCGTCTGCATGGGAAGCCCTCGCTTGCAATTGACTGACGACTGTCTTTCACCGTTCCACCCTATTCGCCTTGATTCGGTTGAACCACATTCGCTATCTTTGATCACATTTTTTAATTGTGAAATAAGCCGCACATGATTGTAAGTTTTGAACTTTTGGGATGCTTAGAGCACATAGGCTGAGTTAGGAACATAAATAAGCCATCCTGGAATACTAGGGAGTGCCCCTTTAATTTATTTCATTTTGTTTATTTATATATACATACAATTCAGCATTTCAGTGAAACAAAGCAGGAATATGATTGCAGACGACAGTGGAGGGCCCATTTGTGTTGCCTGTATTTCTCCACTTTTTGTGCATTTGCTTGACTATGTTACTCACTGCAGATTCATCTTGGACCTGGCATCAAAATGCAAGAGGCAGCATTTACACACGCCGTGGAAAAGGCTGCCACCCCTGGCCGCTTTCTCAGAATGGTCAGCCGATCACTATGGGAGCCTGCGGAGCTCTTCGACAGGAGTGTGTCAGGGCAAGCCTGCAGGCGTCTCCTCTTGGAGGGTGGGGTGAGAGAGAAGCCCCTAACACACGAAAAAATTGACGCTCTGACAGGTGGGTGTTTCTGATCAACCTGGAAGGGCACAAAATCTGTTGTGGCTGTGCTGTGCTTAGCTCTGAATATAATGCGTGTATAGTGTGATTGTCGACATTTAGCACACTCAAAAAACTGTCACTCAAGCATTCACACACCCAAGGAACACAACTCTCACACAGCGCTCACTAACAACTTTGTATTGCGTGTTTATCTTCGGCTTCTACTTCTACTTCAATTTGAGACGATTTTCAAATTGAAAACGACGAAATATAAGAGTAAAAAAATTCCTTTCTAATGCTTAGGCTAATTTGCGGCTAAATAATTAATCTCTTTTTGTGATGATGTTAACGACGGCTACAAGCACTTTTGTCCTCTAGTCGTATGATGTTCTCGGCTTCGATGATTTCTCTTGTTAATTGGTTTACACTTTTGCCCAACACGATGCTGTTGTTGAAATGTGCGACACACCCACAATCCCGACAGTGTATCCCTAAGTGGCCAGAGTTGGCGTTTACGATGTTGTTGTGTTCTCGAAGGCGGTCATTTAGACATCGCCCAGTTTGTCCAACGTATTGTCTTCCTCAAGAAAGGGGGAATAAATAGTCAACCCCCTTTTCTGTATTGCTGTATTTTGGGGCATGCTTTGGCATGCCCCAAAATACAGCATCCACACCTTTGGTGCTATTGCATTTCAGAATGCCTCAGGCATGCCCCAAAATAAGTTTTTGAAATTGCTTACTATCTATCTTAAATCCACCTTTGCTGCCTGGGATGGAGACACTTACTTACAAAAAAGAGAGGAGTGTGCATAGGTTTGTGCATTACACCTGTACTCAACGACCTATATCTTGCACACCTCGATAGGATTCTACAACAGAGGTTAGATGCCAAAAAAGTAGTGCGAGTGCTTAGATACGTAGACGATTTTTTATTTTTTTAGCCACCGATGAAAACAATTGTTCAAGCTTGGTGGACAATGTCCTCTCGGCATTTAAAGATTGCATAAGTCGCCTAGAAATCACCCACGCGTTGCCGCTTGAAGGATCCTTAAGATTCTTGGATCTCCAACTGGTGGAGCTACCCCACCACGTCTGCTGGTTCTAGGAACCCAGGGGTAAAAAACTACTCTTTCCTTTCAACTCCGCGCACTCAAAACTCGTCAAAAGAGGCATAGTGCGGTCATGCCTTAAGAGCTCAATCACAAAATCGTGCTCACATTCCATACAAAATAGTTTCGACGGGCAAAGTGCAAGACTGAAGTCCGCAGGGTATCCTGTTTTCTTATTGGTGTCAGTGGTCGGAACTATCCTTAAAGAAATGAAGCAAGGGAGCTGCGTCAAGCAAACACACAGCGACAGGACATGAAGACCAATCATCGTCCCTTGCATCCACAATTTTTCCCACTGCCTTAAAAAACAGCGAACAGATTCAATGTTGATATCGTGTTTTCAGCACCCAAAAAACTGTCCAGCCTGTGCAAAAACGTCACCACACCCTCAAATCCTGCAATCTGCCGCAACAAGAAGCATAGAACCAACTTTGTGCCTTGCGTTGAGGGGTTTGTCTATTCATTCCCCCTTTCCTGCGGAAGACAATACGTTGGACAAACTGGGCGATATCTAAATGACCGTCTTCGAGAACACAACAACATCGTAAACGCCAACTCTGGCCACTTAGAGATACACGTTTTAGACGGTTTTCTGAGAGTTCTATATAGTCGGGTTTGACTGTATTATGCTGCCCACAGGTAGGGGAAAGCAGATTGAACGCGGGAGGGCGGGCCGAGTGGTAAATTGACTGATTATCAGGCTGGACATGACAGAACATCCTTGTTTACTGTTGTAGTTGTGATTTTATTATTTAAGGTTTTTTTATGAATAACTGCTCGTGTATTTTTATGCACTGTAGGTTTCATCATGCAATACCAAATTGCCCAAGCCATCGATCTCAGCCATCCAGGTGTGCTGGCAAAAACGGCATGCGCGAGTGGTGCATGTTGGGAAAAAATAAAATAGCAAGTTTCATTTTTTTGTCTTTGTAACTTTTGTTTCATGGCAGAATAAACACCTAAACCTTTGAAAAATTGGTGTTCTTTTTGCACAAGTTGCTAGATGTCATCCGCAGTCCTTTCTGCATCTAAATTATACCGTGCATGCATGACCAGGTTACCCCAGAATTCACTAGATCGGCCGGGTCACATCAGAACACTCTTGACAGGGTCACGTCAAAACATCAAAACACGCCAAGACACCAGAACACGCCAAGACACTAGAACACGCCAAGACACCAGAACACGTTAAAACCCGTGTCTGAATTTCTGCTCTGGTGTAAACGTCCAGAAACACACCAGACCCGTGCTGGAGGATTTTTTAATAGGGTTGATAGTCAATAATACACATCTTTTTTGTTGTTTGAACAAACATAATTGTAATTTGAGGTGTCATGTGCTGTCTAAACAGTCCTCGATAAACAACATTTTTTGAGGGTTGAATAAACCTGTGTCATAAATTTCACCAATATTTAATGAGTGGCATACCTGCTTATGATTAGTAGTCTGGCTTAGACGAAATAATCAAATATATGTTTTGTGTGTTTAGCCATTCATATAGGAAGTCGTAATTTATCGTGCAACATATTTCTGTGAACTTCTGATAATTCGTGCAATATTTGTGGCTTCTTACAGTTTGAATTAATGAAAATCTACTCTACGTCACATATAAATTAATGGTTTTGCTTCTTTGGCTTAATGGAATATGAACTTTTCACCACTGGCAGTGCATTGAAAGCAAAATAGTACAGCAATGTATTTGCTCTAGTTTCGTGCACTGGCATAGGCTTGTGCTACTAAGTCAAACTAGCATTAAAGAGAAGCTGAAGCAGGTTATAAAAAATCTGAGTTAGGAGTGGACTTTCATAGCATTATATACCATGAATTCAGTATTCGTACAAAACTTGGGCGGAAGTCAACGTGAACAGCATTTATTTTGAAAAATATGCTCACTAAATTCAGAAGGGCATGCAGTGAGTCTCTCTTCCATCAGTAATCTGTCTAAAGCGTCGTGACGTTATTGTTGGCATCCCCAAGTCAGCCTATTAGTGAGAAAGGGTTATCGGACCCTGCCAATGAAATCACTTTTCCTAGTTTTCGTCTCCGTTCTTGCAATCTGCTTTGTTCGGTGAAGTGATTTCCTACACCCCTCTTCCCCCTTTTTTTTCAGAATGCACGCCCTTAATTCGCAACGACTCCTGTATTCTCAATGCCCCCCCCCCCCTAAAAATGTAGACCCGCCCCCTTCTAATTTGAATTCTTGGGGAAAGCCCTGGTTCGGTGTGCTGAAACATGCAGGGCCACGGCGAAATTCTAATTAATGATTGCGACACTCCTACTAACAAGCTTAAAAGAAAACTTAAGACACCATTTTTAAGGCGCCCACAATAAAACGTTTGCTTTTTTGAATTCAAGGACATTTTTCAGACTTTCTTTAAGCATGGTGCCTATGAAGTACCTCTTTAACCTTGAAATACTATAACATTGGAAACTCAAGAACCGTAGTAAAACAAGATTTCTCACACTAGTGTTAAATTAGAACAATGTGAGCAAAGTTGTTTCGTTAAGAGGTGCTCACCTGATAAGCATCTGTGGACTCAGGCATTGACTAAGCATTGACTTGTTGCTCCCAGAACTGAAGAGCTGGCTCTGTAAAAAGAACGTAATGCTCACCTTCATGCACATATTTTGTACTGTTGGAAGAAGCAAAAGATATTGTTAAAATTAGCAATTCTTCAGATGTGCAAGCTTTACTGTTCAAGGCCTGCTAGGAGCAGCTTACGATACTAGTGCTCAATCAAAACAGATTGTTTCTTTAAAGTAAAACCTCATTTAAAATTGGGACTTTTACCTTCAAAGTGCTATAATGCATGAAATGCAGTATCTAAGAGGTTGTTTTTTTATTTGGTTCAATATATTTTAAACTGAATATTTGTATAGGCCCCATGACGTCAGATCACGCGACATCAATTTTTCTGCCAAATTTAGTGGGGAACTGAATTGGTGCATAGGTCACAAGACATCAATTGTTTCCGCTCAATTAAAGGGGAACCTTGAATTTGTCTGTAGGTCACATGACGTCAGTTAACACTAGAAATCAATTTTCCTGCCACATTTAGCAGGGGAACTGAATTGGTGCATAGGTCATGTGACGTGTATTTTTCTGCTAAATTCATCATAGAGCTTGAAATTGCCTCTAGGTACCAGTGACATCAAATTTCCTGCTGATTTAGGGGGGAAACTGAACTTGTGTAGAGGTCACGCAACAACAATGTGCCTCCTAAATTTAGCAGCAAATGCTCGGACAGATGGACAACATTTTGAGATTGTAGGGTCTCGTTTAAAAGCTCTTCATGTTTTCAAAAAAAAAAGCTGCTCACCTGATGTGCATCTTTGGAAAACAGGCTTTGAATGGCGATGACTTATTGCCCCAGGACTGAAGTGCTGTTTCAGTAATGCTTCCTGCACAAACAATTCAAGTGTAAGAACACTAGCCCCAAAATGTTCTTGCCATTCTCCTTCCCCTACTTCTTTGTGCATTTCATTTATTTCATTCCTCGGCAAATCCTAAAGATTTCGAAGTGCGTATCCTACGTCATTTTGTTAGAGCCCGGTTCAAGTTGCAGAGACTTGGCTGAGCGGGTAACCCGGAGCATTCATAGTTCGTCGAGACACTTTTCCTTTCACCTCATTCTGTCCTTGAAATCAGACACTCCTCTCCCTTGAACTTGGTCATTAAGAACCTTTCATAGATCATACACAGCAGGTTGGCATTGACAACAGAAGCTCATGTCTTCACTCTAGGCATGGAATACACACCCATCTAAAATGCGCGATGTCTGATTTATGGAAAGTTTCTGTTATACACCGTCTCGTACCATTCCATTCTCAAACAAACAGGCACTGTTTCATTACACAGCTTCAGAGAACGATTGTTCTTTCATAATTAGGATCGATTGATTATATTATATAATTAACAAATAAGGGCAGATTCACACGATGGATCGAATCACAATTTTCATCGCTGGATCGTTTTTCACTGTTATTATCATATTGGCTATTTCTGCGATTTGCACCTCGTCAGCCGACGCCCAGTACTTTAAGGGCAGAGTGCCTTTTCACGCGCACATTTTAGGCGGTTGAGTAACAGTAAAAGCGCTTACGCTAGAGTACCAACAGCACAGCAATATTTTCGAATAAGTGAAACAAAGATAGTGCACCACTGTGTTTTGTCCATTCGCTGTTTCATTTTGACGCGCCATTCTTATTTTCCACTCGTGAAAGAAGCTGCAAGAACTTTGCCCAGCTGACGTTCCGCAGGTTCTGGCACTACTCCGGGTCGGCGTCAAGAAGCTCCTGTCAAAACTTGCCTAGCATGCTGCAATCTTTCCTGCACGTCCACCCAGTTTTCAGTCCAGCAAGACCTTTCTTACAGCTGTAGTCTTCTGAAGAGTGGTGCACAAGCAAGGGGTGCGTAAAGGCATTTCCTAAATAACTCTCCGCGACCCCAAAACGTCATCGCTTTGACGCTGAAGCCTCCTGGAGCAGGACCGTACTTGTGTCGTGTACTTAGTAAAGCTAGTGGTGCTTCACAATTAGCCTGTCACGATGCTTTGTCTCGCGCGATATGTAAACGTGGCACAGTGCGATGTTGGCGTTTCGTGGAATCGCAGGGCTGCGAATAGTTTCAGTCTGTCCTCGCTGTCATCTGCTCGTCTCGTCCGTATGAATGCGCTCGGGGGACTGACGTTCCGTGGACGTCATGTCAAGTGACACGAGGCAATCCATCTGCGGATAAGCTCGTCCTGTGGATCGGCCATGAGTGGACTGCGGATTCTTGACTAACTTTACATTTCTGTTGACGTTGCCTGCACGTGATGAAAGTGTGTCTCGCATCCAAATAGATATTGTCGAAGGAACAAGAAAACTGCATTATAATGTCACACATTGAGGTCCTTAACCCCTGAACTGTTATTTTTGGCTTCAGTTATTGATCATACGTTTTTTTTTTGCTTGCTCGTACCGCCAGGCCGCACATGTGTTCACAATTCGTCGCCATCCTTACCAACGTGTACAATAAAAAAAAAAAATGTGTGCAGCCACCTCTGAGAAGTTCCGCAAACAACGCTCGGAACAAGGCCAGGAATGTTCGAAAAGAGCCAAGCGGTGAGGTATTGTGGGCGGATGAGCTACACTCATCCTAAACGGGTTAGGGACGGCTCTAGGTAGACGAGCTAGGCTCGTCCAAAACGGTTAAGGAGTTAAGGAACACCAGCACCTTCCACGTCGATGAATCTTATGTTGTCCTATATAATTATAAATTACAAGACTTGGTTAAAATTACAAGACTAGGTTAGAGAAAGTAACAAGAAAGGGACGTCATATCTCTCTAAGTTTTCGTTTTTTTTGGTCAGTCCTGTACTAAAAGGTTTTCATAGTAACAATTACGGTTTTATTTTATCAACCCTTTGTTTCTCACACAATCTCCTGCGTACCAACTAAAAAAACAAGGTAATCCCCCCAACACACGCACAACCCAGAACAGAATGTTTCGGATAAAAGTTGCCATGAATTTACTGCGCATGTGAACCAAGCTGGAGACAAATTTGCGATCTGAGGGAATAAAGAGTCACAAAACTGACAAACATGGCAGTAGCATACTTGCCCTTATTGCACATGTACAAGAACCGTTAATATTTATTAGAAAAGTAGAAAAGCCCAAGACAATCAGGTTGCTCACCTACAGCAAATACCAGAAAGGGGGATGGGCATGATTGTGAAGGCAGCTGCTCTCTAATGCTCATGCTTTCCTAAAAGTTGCAAGTTATACTTTTAAAGAACCTTGACCCAAACTATCGCAACAAAATATTCTTTGATTTTACTTCTTATACCAAAACGATTGGTATAAGCAAGTTTGCGCGGCTGACACGAAGCAGATTTTGGTACTCATCTGCGTCGAGAACCTTCTCTCGAAACGCGTCTACCACTCTGCAATCACTTCGAATTTCCAATCAACCTTTCACCCATCAAGACCTGTCCTTTGACTGTGGTTTACTGAAGGCGTGAGCGCAAAGTGAGTGAAGGCATCTCCAAATGCCCCTTTGCGAGCCCAGGACTGCGCCGCCTCCACGCCAAAGCCTCCTCGAGCAGGACCATGCTTGTGTCTTTGCCATGCCTTGGTTTAGTACAGATAGTGGCGTTTCGCACTAAGTCTATCATAGTGTTATGTCTCGCTCTCCACGTAACAGCTGCGCACAGTTCTTGTTTGAAGTAGCAAATGTCGATTTCGATCTATGACAACGGTGCCAGCAGTGTGATCGTGCAATGTTAGAGTTTCGCAGCACTATAGGGTCGCAAAGGTTTTCGGTTCGTCCTTGCTGTCATTGGCACGTCTGCTCCTTCGTGTGGATGGGCTTGGAGACAAACGAACCGAGGATATAATAAATCCGTCTGCGGATCATTTTGTAGTGTCAATCAGTCATCAATGAAGAGTGCGGTTCATTTTGAACTTGATTTAAATTAACTGAGCAGCACCATTTTGTAGGATGGCTAACCCCACCCAAAACCCCTCAATATGTTCATGTTAGTTTCGTAAGTGGTGTCAAAGTGTAAGTGCACGAGGCCCGTGCAGAACTTGAAAGCAAATAGTAAGTGTAGCCCTGAAATGAAAGGCACTTGGAAGTGAGTGGCAAGCAGACATGTACAAGTTACTCAAAGAAGTAATTAAGTTCCTGAGTATTGACGTCAAAAATAATTTGAGTAGAGTAGAAATTACTCAAATGGAAAGTAATTGAGAAAATTACTAATTACCGTAAGAAAGTAGCGAATTACTTTTGAAGTTACTTTTGAAGTTACTTTTATATATTTTTATGGTAAAAAGAAAGTACAGAGGTTTTGATCCGTTAGCGAAATTGTGCTGGCCAAATATGAATCCGCTTGATTTTTTTAACAGAAATGCTTTAATAGCTGGTTCTGCTGCTGCGTGCCTAATTGTTTTGTACTTTTTGTTTTTTGCTCAGTGATATACTGCGAATGTGTCATTTCTACTTTGAGGCTTAGCACTGTCTGAGCTTGATTTTTAGACAGTGTTTGCTTGTTTACAGTGTTGCGTAAAGTACATCTAAAAGTACTTGCAGTAAAGTACCAAGCAAATGAGAGGTTATGAACTTCAAATAAAGTAGTAAGTACACCGGGTGCAATGTACTAAGTAACGAATATAAATACAATATATTTCAAGGTAAAGTACAAGCACTTTTAACACAATCTTTCATGATGCCCTTTCATTCCCTATACGGTGTTTGTTTTAACTGGTATGAATTGCTCCAGGGGTAATCGGAGGTGCATCAGTCTTTTACAGAAATAGCAGCAAATATTGTATAAGGTCAAGTCGCCGCAAAGTAGTTCTTTTGCTCTCGCTGACGAGCTACGTGAGACAATCAACTTATAAGGCACTTATTTCCATCGGTCTTACAGCCGCCATTACTTCACTTAGAGAATTGACCAGATGACGTCTCAAAATAGCGTGTTTTCACATGACTGCACCGCCATTTTTTTGTTTTCGAATTCGGGGAATGTAGATTGAAGTCGGGAGTTTTACTTTCCCCGGAAAATACAAGTACATGTTCACAGAATTTGCTTCAAGTAAAGTTGAATTTTTCTAAACAGTAGTACTTTAAGTACCATGTACATAGAGTACTTCCCAACACTGTTTGTTTATTATATATTATATAAAAACGTTGAGGTAATCACTACAGGTTTTACGAAGAATCTTTGAATTTTTGAAGATGTGCATATTCTGAGTTTTGGGAGGAAAGGCAACGCATAAACGTAATCATTACGTTGCCTTGTATCACGCGATTCTTCGAGTACAGCACGAACTACGGGAGCACCAAATGAGTTTCAGAGCAGGGGCTGCATTTTGTTGCCTCCTTTGAGTGAGGATGCAGTGTGTGAACCTCCTGTAGGGGACGAGGGTTTCTACGTTAGAGAGAAGCGGGGACCGGCCCTTCCTTCAAATGGGTCAAGTCTCCTTGAGCTTCGGGACAGAGAAACGCCAGTCTTCGGCGCTAATCCCGCAGTTACTGGGCCTCTCTTGCGCCGTGTCTGTTCGCTCCTCGCGCCTCGTAGCAGTGTTGTTGCAGTGGGGGCAGGGTGGGGGGAGAATTTCGGGGGGCTTCGGACTCTCAAAACCATTTCCTTCCCCCCCCCTTCCTACGCCACATGCTTCCCCCTCCTTGCAAATACCAGCTGATCTTTCAACATCTTATATCCTTTGTGTAGGAATGTTTGTTGATAAGCCAAACAACCCCTAAAATTCGAGAGTAATTTGTAAGTTGAGTAGAAGTTGCTCACAAAAAGTAATTAAAGTAAACTACTAATTATCGAAATAAAAATATAATTCAAAGTTACTGAACTGCTCAGCAAAGTAGTTAAACTACAGTAACTTGAGTAGAGTAGTTGAACTACGTACAAGTCTGGTGGCAAGTGGCACTTTCGTTCACAGAATTAAGGCTGAATCGCATGTAAGCGATTAAGCTATTGACTGTGCAGTCATTGGTTCCGCAAAGAGTAAACTTATACGCACTACGTCGTGCACCTCAACCGGAAATGGCTGTACGCACTACGCGAACCTCGTATAACACGAATGGTTACAGCAAGTTTCCGAAGCAGTGGCGTATAGCAGTGGTAAGGTATCTGCTTCATACGGAGCGGGCCACGGTTCAATCCCCAGTATGGGCGTACTTTTTTTTCCTAGAAATTTTTTTTGTCAAGTGTTTGGCGATATTTAGAACATACCTTTTTTTACAAATAACACTGAAAAAAAAAAACGAATGTTCTCAACGAAACTTTGTAAGACTAAATAGTATGGGACTCCCATTCCGGAGGTGCAATCGGGGACAGCGAGGCCTGGGTTGCCTGCTGGACACCGCGAATCGGCGTGTACAGGTTCAGGTTTGTAATTAGTAGCCGCACTCTCTCACCGCAAAGCGGCGTGAACGCGGGCTGGAAGGGGGGGGGGGGGGGGGAGGGACTAACGAGCTTTCCAGCGATACACGAGCCGTCCGAAAAGGGTGACCCAAATGGCATGAGCTCTCCGCATTGTACGTATAGCTTCAATCTTCTGCAAAACACACCGCCTAGCTAGGTGGTACCAAGCCGCCGACCCGATTTCCAGAAATCAAGCCTTGTCCACCGATCTGCGAGGTAAAACTCCCTGATACACTCACTAAATGCCTCGCTTGCCCCCCTCCTCCCCCCCCCCCCCCCCCCGGGTCTCCGCGGGACCTTTGCCTCTGGGTGCGTTCCCTCAATCTGACTGCTCGCTCAGTGACATGTCGGTTTTGAGACTTTCTTGGCAAAAGCTCGAGGGTCATCCAATGCGGAAAGCACGTGTGCGACAAGAAACCGCACACGTTCGCTTTCATGCTACCTGCACACAAAAAATGTCATAAACGCTCCAAAAAGAAAGGACTGAAAGATGTGCTTCCATGGGCACGTGGGCACGTAGGACGCCTGTTTTTTCCAAGGACGTCCTTCAACGGTTTTTTCCTGAAAGCGCCCAAATGTTCGTAACTCGCTTTGATTTTGTGTTTTGTTACGATGGCGATGACGATTGCGGCCGATGCTCGATGCTCGTTGGTTGCGACCATTGCTCTTTATGACAATAGACCTTACTGTGAGATTGCTTCGTGGTCTCACAACGCTGAGAGCGTCGCCATGTTCGTTGTGGCAAGCCGGCGGCAGCGATGCTATGACCGAACGGTGGAGTTTTCTGTTTTTTTACTACGTAATGTGGGGTAATAACCTGGAAAACTTACCACGGGTATCTGAGGGCGCGTTAGAAGCCTTGTGAGCTTTGGAAACGGCATCGTCACGGCAGCGGAGCAAGTTGTACGCCTTGGCGACCGAAGTGTGCGTCCAGCCTTCGCCAGTGATCACGGGCGTCTGCAACTCGAGGAACGTGAATACCGTTGCGTTCCTTTGTTAACATTGTGAAAAAAAAATGTTCAACCTTTCCACCTCGGCGAAGAAGGAAGAGCAGTGGAGCTGCAGCTTCTGTTCTCGACGCTGGCTCTTCAGGCGAGCGATCTGCTCTTTCGCCGGGGAATCTGAAGCGCTCGACGCAGTGCAACCTTAGGTGATAAAGGCCTTGCGGCGGTTACGGAACCATTCGCGCTGCTGAGCACAACGCCGCTCGTTCCGTTCCCGCTCTTCCTTCGAAGAAATATCGCCGCGATCTATGAGCGATGGCGGCAACACAGACATCCGACAAACAAAACACTCTACAGAGCTACCGCCATCTATGAGCGACGGCGGCAACCAGAGTGTTTTGTCGGCCATGGGTGTCGACATTTGTTTGGTACCGGACACGATCATGGGGAAAATAGCCCTTAAAATCTCCGCTGTAAAAAAAAAAAATACTTCACTTGCTACGCCTATTTACGTCGTCCCTTTGTTGTTCTAGTCGTAGCAACGCCGCAGTCATGTATCTGCTACGCAACCGGGCAAGGCAGTTCTTTCAAGTCGGCGCTCTTGTGTACGTGTTGAACCCGTGAGAAGTCAACAATTGTCAGCACTTGGTGGGATGCTGAAACCTTGCTTAAACGAGGTGGTTTTCACGGACCAGCCTAGGTTCTGTAACCAATGGGAGGCTTTACTTGCTATTCCATGGCGGTTCGAGCTTGTTGGGCTCGCGGTGGGATCAGACTTCACTACGTCCTAATTGGGCCTTAGGTTTTGGCACGTATTTACATCACTGAAAGAAAGGGGACGAATTTTACAACAACGAAGTGCGCACGGTAACTTCCCGATGATATAGCCCTCAAGTGTGCAAATGTATAAGCGGTCAACGTATTTCTTCTGATCAAATTCGTAATGACAACTTTCCTGGACCTAGCACGCATTCTACAACACAGCAACTGCAAAAACACCGGCACTGGAACTTTGGCATGTCACAATATACCAGGAGTTTGCGGCACTATTGCTTAGTTGAGTACTTATTTTTTTCTATAAGAGCACTAGCCCACAGAAGGTGCCACATCCGGCTCCCACCTCCCATTTTTTTATGGACAACTTCTTTGGTCACTGGCTGTGCCTATTTCTTTGCTGCCCTTAAGGTGGTTCGCTGTGGAAAAAACAACAAATTAAAAAAGGAATTTAGCGCAGCTCACAAATTCTTCCTTGTTATCCCAACAGGCTCGTTGTCGTCTATGCACAAGCTACAGGCATAAGGAGCCAGAAGAAGACTGGAGTGCCATATAAAATTCAAGTCGCATTTAGGCTTGACACTGGTGCAGTGACGGTGCAACTTGTTAGTGCCCTGCTGGAGCAAGCGATCCATGCAGCCACATTCTCGCCACTCTTCGGTTGATGATCTTGTTGATGACAAAAGGCTACAAGGAGACACGGCCAGAGTTGTCGTGAGCCGAGCTCCCACAACAGTGGTGGCGTCCTCGACGACAAGGCATCAGGCCGATGAGTGTACAAGACGTGGATTGGAGGAGTCCCCGTGAAGGCGGCGTGCCAACACCATTGCCAGTGCGGCTGTTTGATGCCTGCACCAAGAAGCAGGATTAGCAACGGCAGCTGGAGTTGCTGCATGAGCTGGCCAGAACTCTACTGAGTCTTGGGAACCAGGATTTTGGCGCAGTACTACTGGCTGCCCGAGGGCCGCTAACGGACACAAAACTGGGGCCTGCACCTGCTGGTTCACCGGTGTCTTATCAGCAGGCAATGCTACCCACGGGCTACAAGACGTGGACATCGGCCAACATTTATGCATGAATCGGCCTTGCAGCTTCGGTACCGGAGCTCTCCCTCTTCGATGAGACTCCACAGCACACATTTTCAGGCACGTTCAGTGCGGAGGAATGGCAAATATTGACGGTAAGTGCTGCTTACGGCAACCGTGGCAGACAGTGCAATTCATTGTTGGTCTGGTTGGTATGATCGTAAGATATAATGCACAGCGCATTCCTGTCTCAATTCCAGTAAAATTGCAGTGGCACTGTCGCTGTGGCTCTTGGACAGGGTTCCAGCCAGCTGGAATCCTGTAGCAGCGTCGGCGGCGTCTGCTGTACGCCACGTTATCAGAAGAGACATGCGTTTCATGCACATTGTAAGGCCAAAACTGAAATATCTTGTCTTGTATTAGCAGTGTAAAAATGTTAATTTATCGGTTAGTTCACGTAAACGTGATATATTCACGGATATGAAGGCGTATACATTGTATTGTAAGCAAAAACAAACACGTGGCGCTGCGACAGGCATTGCGACGGTGGCCAGATCAAGTGAATCTAACCGTTGCGATGACTCTCACTGTGCCTGCAGTTGCACCAGTTTTACTCGTACAGTCGCTGCATGTAAAAGAGGCATTACACGTCTTACGGAAATTGTCAATTCCGGACGGTGTTGTTTTTTCCCACAACCTCGATGGTAATTTGGCTTCTTGCTTGCTAAGCCTTCAAACCTTCACGCCTTTGATGTCTTCGAATGGCTGCCCTTCGGTGAAGTCATCTGAAATTGCACGGGACAGTCGAGAGCGTTCCGACTGCTGTAACCATACGCAAACAAAGACTGTACATGTCATCATCGACAAAGCGGAATGAGAGGCTCCACAGTACTGCACACTAACAACAACAATCATGGCGAATGGGCTACCTCGATGTTGCTGATCTTTGGGGTTAAGTTCTGCCACCTGTCCGGCAAAAATTGACTGCCTTGCAGGTTTATGAATTATGCATAACATCCTGCATATCTGAAGAAAACAAAACTTTAAATCACCAAAAATAGTGGTATGCAGTGCACACGCTCCAGGTCTGGACAGTCAATGTGTGCAGCCACTTCTGGCAGCGGCATTAGTAAAATCACAAAAAAATGTCTGGTCATTGGCGTCAATTAATGTTCAAAGAGCCTGTCTGACAGGGCTAGTATGCCGAGTTTAATTTCTTCCTGCAGTGTTTTCTTAGGCAGTCTCACAAAGTGCAAAGCTATAAAATGTACTGCCTTTTCATATCGCCTTGTATAAGTTCTTTACAAAACCTAGACACAACACATCGTAGAAAAACATCCGACACGTGTAAAAGATCTTTAAAGAGGAAACGAAGGTGTAGTATATTAATGTAGTATCATTTCCAGTCAAGCAGTGAAAAAAGCTGTTTGCTCAATCACTTCTTAGCAAGGCCGGTGGGCCAGGAGAAATGCGGTAATCCTAGCGGCGAGCTGTCACGAGATGTGTTGCGTTTTTAGGCAATAACAAATTTTACCTTTTGTCACAGGGGATTGAAGTATCGCCGGAAAGTGCCAGGGAGCTCGAACTGAACTCCATACAGCAAGGACGGAGTGCGCACTGGCGAGACGCGCGACGCAAATGATTAACCGCGTTAAGTTTCGGTCGTGGATCCAAGCGAGAACAGTGAACAGAAAGGGGCCTGCTGAACCTCATTGACTCGAAAAGACACCTCGCATGTTCACGCAGTCAGTATGGGCTAAGAAATATAAGTTTTGCTGCGGACCGCAATACAGCTGTTTTGACTAAATTCAAGCATAATATGCCGCTCCAGCACTGCTGCGTAGTAGTAAACCCTGGATTCCCGTTGCTCTGTGCCACACCTGACAGGACTGATATATGATCCAGAGGAACTCTCGTATGGAGTCCCTCGAAATCAAATGTCCATATTCACTCAAGGGCACTGAACCAGACTCTGCCAAGATGCAGAACTTCTATATAGCATTCAATGACAACCGATGAGCCAAATCTCGACCGGGACCACGACCACTACGCCCAGGTGCTTGGCCAAGTGGCTCTGACTGGGTGTCGCTGGGGAGACTTTGTTGTCTGCTCAAAGAAGTGGATAGTCAGTGAGCGCATTCACTTTAATTTTCAGGAACTAGGTGGAATTGCGTCGAAA
The DNA here is from genome assembly GCA_013358835.2 of Ixodes persulcatus. Lineage (NCBI taxonomy): Eukaryota > Metazoa > Arthropoda > Arachnida > Ixodida > Ixodidae > Ixodes > Ixodes persulcatus. Next base: position 12,859 of record JABSTQ010010958.1, on the reverse strand, counting down.
ACTTGATGATTTTTACTTTCGGCACATGTTGACCTATGTCGCCCGCAATGTAAACTAGCTCGAACTGCAGTAGTTAGGGCAAAATAAAGAATAAATATGTCTCTGGCTCGGTGAACTGTTGCGTTTCAATCATGTTTGTCACCCCTCCCCTCGGCACAGTAGCATTTACGGCGCCCACCCCCTATTTAAATGTGCACGCGCTAAGCAAGGTTCCTCGCAACTCTGTCCAGCTTTTTCGTCGACAAACCTAAAAAGTGCCCGTCTCAATTTCTCGCGATTGTGTCTGAACATTTAGTGGGCACTTTATCAATATTTTTGGGGAAAGGCAAAGTTTATGAGTGCTTGTCATAAATATGTGCGTTAGGTTTCAGCCTGTCATCATACCTGGGCTGCCTGTGGTATCGGATAATCGAAGATATGATATGCCTTAATTTTTCGTATTCTACGTTCCACATGAATTCTTAGAAATGCGATCTCCTTTGTTTCTTGCACTTGTTCATCGGTGAATGTGCGGCCTTTCAAGAAAGGGGGCAGATTCAGCTTTAAACCTTTTTTCTCAAGCAAATCCTCAATGAGGAAACCCTTATCTGCCATCTCAAAATCATTCTATTCAAATTTCATCTCTAGAAAGCCACTCCTTATGACAGTTTCTCTGCCTGAGGTCGATCCTGTGTAAATCTCAGACACGAAGGCCAAAAGCCCTTTAGGCAGTACACCGACAAGCCCTTTAAAGGTGTTTGCTAATTTGTACATTGAGTATGTGCTCGACTGAAGCAACGGAGAGGTCGGAACTTGACACCGCACCTCCGTTACATCCAAAATTACCCTCGTTTATACATATTTGTTAGAAAAATCACCTGGCATCATTGCATCTGCTGTTTCCCTTTGTGCCCAAAGGGGAATGAGCTCAACTTTGCATACAGGAACTTCAACCGGAACATGCAAATCCTTGACACTGTGGACTGCGCAATGGAACATCTGTGTGCCAAGTATACTTCAATGAGACCCAGACGTAGTCTCACCAGAACTAAAACAAATTCATTCTTTCTGGTTAGTTTTCCCTTGCGACCCCTCGAAGAATTCTCCCCGCTGCTACTTTCTGTTCGCAAGACATTGCAACCATCTTTCCCAGTGTCCAAAATACACTGACACGCTGCGAAGTGTTGATATCCCGGAAGACCGGTGCAAAACATGAAGTCTTCATCGCAGTCAGTGAAGCGCTCAATGCAAAAGGAAGTTAATTTTCCCTGCTATTGCGAAACTTGGCACTCAAGCGGACTTTTTTCTGCATGAAGCTCGTGTAGTGCACCGCTTGCATTTCCTATTTGCTGTCTCAGCTGTTCACATTCATCACGAAGCCTTGTATTTCTCTCTTCTGCTGCTCAACTACACTCTCAATATACACGGCTTCTGCACCTTGTGAAGAGCAGTCGTCTACAGGTTCCACTGGGCTTGCAACAGCGGCATTCACTCCATCACTGCTGCCTATTGCTGCGTCTCGGTGTACGTCTTCATGTGCTTGAGCTGCCGGTGCCACTGGCTGCAGTAGCTGGTCATTTTTCTTTAGCAGTGGTGGTGCACGTTGTTTTGGGGTCTTCTGAACATTGCTTTGTGGTTTGAAAGAGAACACTGACGGTGCTGCAGTGTCTCCAAGGAGGTTGTGCCCGCTAGCAAAGCCGGGTATAAAGTCACATGTACGGAAATGCTTCGAGCACACTTTCTTGGATTTCATATTTATGTGGACGTTAGCACCTTCGTCTGTTTTCATAGCGATAATCCATTTCTTGTAGAGGATGGTATCTCTCGAAAAGCGATGAAAAGATATCTAGAAAAAAAAGGACATTGAATTCAATAGCGCCGTTGGTACGCGCAGCATTTAACACGCGTATAAATAATTTCACTGGGGCCCACTAGCGAAACAAGGATTACCACACAAACATAACAAAACTTTTTTCTGGCACGGTAACGGACGCACACCAAACGTCATACACGCTCCGAAAGGAAGGATTGAAAAAGCAGAACGAATGGGCGAGCACTCACCAATTAGACTCAAATCGACAGGTGGTTCCGTGGACACGCCGGCACATAGGACCAGTAGCGTCACGAGGGTCAGCGGCTGCCGGGGCGGTAGCCCGCCGCGACCCCCCCCCCCCCCCCCCCAACCCCGAGCGCTCTCGCGTGGCCCGCCGCGAACCCCCCCCCCCTCTCGTGGCCCGCCTCGGACACCCCCGTGAGCGCTGCACCCGGGGCGGTCCGCCCCCCCCCCCCCCCGCCCCCCCCCCCCTGTGACGCCACTGCATAGGGCACTTTCTTTTTCCAAGTAGGTCCTTCGATGTTCTTTCTCAAAGCGCCCGAAAGTTCGGAACTCGCTTTTTTTGTGTTTTATTATGATGGCGAAGGCGATGCGGATATGCTCGTTGCTCGTTGGTTCCGACCTGGCTCATTTGACGCAACATGGATGTGCTTGTTTTAGACGACTAAAATTCAAACTTTCAAATACATAAAGTTGTGAGAAAGTTGTTTAACCATTTATATAATTATTTGTATAAGCCGTGTTGCAGAGCATTATATAGCAACTTGAAGCTTGGCGTCAATTTTTCTTTAAGATGGCGGTGACCACCATTGTCTCGAGTGCCGGCCGTGCTCAACCTACTGGTGGTTTGGCTGTCCTGTTATCCACCTCGTGCAATTCGTATCAGCCGTAAGCATGCTCTCTATGTATTATGTGTCCGCCGGAAAGAATCTCCAGCCATCTTGGAAGCAAGGACCCAAATAGGGTTGCTCGGACGTCGTCGGCACCCACGAACCGAGTCAGCCAGCCTCGCGTCGTTTGCTCGGTCCCTCCACGTTTCTAGCGACGCATCCCGCAGCCCTGATCTCAGCTCTACGTGACCTAGCTGGTGAAAATCAATCTACGACAGTGCGGCGTCTTTAGAATCGGATTACTACGACCACTGGCTCCTAAAACCTCAGTAGCCCCCTTAAATGATGAGCAATTCGATGGGAACGCTCTTAGCTTCAGAGTGTCCAAACTCTTCGAATCGCAATTCTGCAAGCCACGCTGCGAGACGCAAGCCTTCTGCGTTGTTTCAACTCGCAGTGTGATACTGAAAATGGGTACTTGGTCCCAAATAAGCAGCTGCATCTTCATTCACTCCCCAGAACGCAATCACGTAAGTTCTAGCGGTATGTAAATTATGAATGCCGGATTCAGTTTATGGTGATCACCTTGTCGATTAATACAGGTGGAGTGGAGCCCGCAACTTACGGAAAGGATCGGGCTAGAGAACTCTTGATTTCTGCTGGTCGTGGTACTTTTCCGATTAAAATTTTGGTGACGCAATAACCTGGAGCTGGAACCTCTCACAAGCATGGCAAGGTGCTGCTATGCTGTGCGTGCTGCCCGGCTTCCGCGAAACCTAAGTCCTACGAATTTCTCAGCGAGCCACTTTTGCTCATTAATGTGTGCACACTAGAAGCCTTCATGTTGAGTCGCTCTGAGTGCAGTGTATACCAGGGAACTATTTCTAGTGTCCCAAGTGCTCGACAGTTTGATGGGACAGTGTGCTCAGGCCACTTATTCTCGACATGCTTTTTAATCGTGGTAATGCCTCCCTGCAAACGACTCCACTGCTGTTACAGACAACCTGATGCTGGTGCCGTTTATCAGGTGGCTCCAGAAATCACGAAGGTTTGCAGAACAACGTCGACAAGGTCAACCATGAAACCAGCTATGCTTCTTCCCACAGCATGTCGGCCGTTTTGTCCAAAACATGCGGAACACCGGGTTTTCTACTTTGCGTGTCCAGTGGAACCGGCCATTGCACACTTAGGTACCTTTCACAGCCCTGGTACTGCCACACCAAGAGTATCGCAGCTCTATATGAGGTTGATCTTGTAAGATCAGCTGAACGTGTTCAGCAAAGGGGGACAGATTACGCAATTCTTCGGCAGCCAAGCTCGGCTCCAGGTAACTCACTGCTCTTCCATTGGCTAGAATTCTGGCCCTTCACTGGCGGGCCAGACGGGTTCTCAAGTGTGGCCCTTTAGTGTGTCGTCTCATTATGCCTCCTAGACAACGTTGTGGAACTGCAGGTTCACGAGACAGCAAGGAAGATAATTGTTTGCAAGAATTGTGCCGGGGCTTTTCAACCGTTTCCTACTGTGGAGCAACAGCAATCCTTCTCGGTGTGGTCTTCACTGCTCTGGCAATCCCTTTATGTGCCCTCACGCAGAACCCCCCTAAGGATCATCAGAAGCTCGAAAACGTCTGTAGACATGCATCTTGTCACCTTCACTCCCAGTGAGATAGAGCAAGGCCTATGTGCTTTACTGTAAATTATGGACTTCTACTTAATTTCTGTTCGGTGCTTCCCCCGAATTTTTTTTGTTCCTTTTGCAAGGCACTGTAGTATTCTTGGTAGCCTTTGGCCATTTTACTATAAGGAATTGCTTTTAGCAGGATTAAACGATAAAAAAAACACTTTTAACGCTTTTATACTTTACTATAGTGCGCTTTGACCACAGAACTGTATACTATTTTATTCAACCTTACAAAAGACGGGTTTCATATCGGTTAACTAAGAAACGGACACAGAGTTCGTTAGGATTGAAACAAAACTGTTCTAAAATTACGGAATTGTTTTACAGTGATATACGCCGGCCGGTACTGAAAACAGCACGGCGGCGCCAAGCCATTGGCGCCGCCGTGCTTTCTCGATTTGATCCCGAACCGCGCGTAAGCCCGTCGCAAACGTTGTGGTCGCGGTTGGGGCGGCCGGAGACCCTCCAAGGCCATTTTGGGTGTCGTGTTCTCTTGGAGGACGCCATAATGCAAGTCCGAGATCCCGTGTCTCTTGTGAGTCACGGCTTTTCTTAAAACTTACTGCACTTGCTGACAAGCGAAGAAGTTGTACTCCGTCTTCTAACTGTTTTGCCTTCCCGTGCCTCTCGGCCAATGTGTCTATCCTTATTTTTGCGACGTGTACGACCCTCGCTTGTTCCTTGTCTATTTTCGCGTCTATCACCTGAGGAAGGGCTTCCGCCCAAAACGTCGTGTACACCTTCCTTTCCTGTCTAGCACTATCATATATTTGCGATTTCCTGTTAACAAATCCGTAACTTGCATGTTCTGGCCGTTTTGGAACTTCAGCATGTACTGGTATGAGGAACGTGTCAGAGCTCATCTTTGGATTCGTGAGGCTGCTAGTGTGGGGGTTGGTTTGTCCTGTTATAAAACGTACACCAGAGGCTGGTGATCACTGTACAGGCTGAAGCTACGTCCATGCAAATACCAATAAAAATATTCAGGCCAAAAATTATAGCAAGCGCTTTGTTCTCTCCTTTCGCGTAGCTACGTTCACTGCTTGTGAGAGTGCGCGAGGCAAACGCTATTGGCATTTCCTCAGTCAGCATTTCATAATAACTCACAGCGCGCAGACCATATGCAGCAGAGTCACAGCTGAGACTGATGGTCTTGGATGCGTCAAAGAATGTGAACGCATCACTTTTGTTGACCATTTCTCTTGTGGCTTTGAAAGCCTTCCTCCACTGTTCTGACCGAGGTCATTTTTGCTGTTTCAAGAACAGCGAGTAAAGGGGCTCGGCCACCGTTGCCAAATTTCTAAAGAATTTAGTGTAGAAGTTCAAAAGTCCCAGAGATGCTCTCAGTTCAGTGATGTTTGTTGGTTCGGGTGCGTCTCGGCTTGCCTTGATTTTTGTCGTTGTCAGGTAAAAGTCTTTGTCTGAAACGTTCTGGCCCAAGTAAACGATTGAGTCGCGAAATAATTCACATTTTTCTTCCTTGAGCGTGATGTTATACTATTTTAGCCACCGCAAAATGTTTGTGACTGTGTTGTAGCCGTCTTGCTTGCTACTGTCCGTGATGAAAACATCGTCTATGTAACATTCTACGGTAGTGATGACTTCCAGAACCATGTCCATTTGTGCCATGAAGATTGCGGGCGTTCTGGCGATTCCAAATGGAAGTCTCTGGTATTCAATGAGTCCCAAGTTTCCGTTAATCGCGAGCAGGGGTTTGGCCTTTTCCCTGAGAGGGACCTGCTGGAAAGCGGAGGACAAGTCCAAGAAGCAAACGACCTTTCCACCTGCAAGCATAGAGTATAGAACTTCCGGCAGCAGTAGCGGTTAGCAGTCAGAGTTTTCGTACTTGGTGTATGGTCACTTTATAGTGTCTGCAGAAACTTATTCCTACGCCGAGCTTGGGAGCGACTATTAGAGGGGTCGTCCAGTCAGTGCAGGTAACTCTTTTCACGATACCGTAGTTTTCCAACATGTGTAGTTCTGCAGCAACGAATTATTTGGTTGCAAATGGTAGAGGCCTCGCCTTGCAGTACACTGGCGTGCTGTTCCATTCTAGGACGACGTTTGTCTCGTAGTTGTACACAACATCAGGTGTGCTACGGAAGACTGCTTGAAAATTCTTTTCTTGAGACTGGACTTTGTCGACCTCTTAATCCACAGACGGTTTTCTAATTAAGCTTCAACTCTTCTAACCAGTCGCGAATTAGTATTGCGAGTAAAGGTCTTTGGTGTTCCTCTAGCACGAAGAGGGGGAGCGTTGCGCTGCGTCTGTTCTGTCCTACCTTGAGAGTTGCTTTCCCCTCTATCTTCAGATTTTCTCCAATGCACGTTTTTAAGGAGACCTTTGTTGGTTGACAATTGATTCTTACAAAGTTCGCCTTGTAGACGCCGTCAGGAATCAGCATAACTCCTGCGCCCGTGATCAGTAACATGAAGATCGGCTTCCGCTCAATGTCTCCGGAAAACTTGTAGCCACGCCTATCGCGTGCTGCACAGAGCGCGACGAGATAAACTTGGTGAAAAAACAGTTAGTTCGCAGGCGAGCTGGTGGATGTTGATCATGATTCATCGGTAATTGTATCAGCCATGCTTCGATGCAACTCAGAAGTAGTTCCAAGAAATTTCTTAGAATGTAATGTTTTTTTTTTTGTTTTTTTTTTTATAGTTGTAAGTGAACGTGCAATGAGTCATTTTGCGGGCAGGGGTTCATTGGAAGTCATATCAGTTCTCTTTAGATAAAACACAGCCTTTCCAGACTCCGTCTGGAAAAAAAGGGGGTCCGTGTGTTTGTTTTGTTGTGTTTGATTTGTTCAAGGTCCTAAGCTTTCAGTTTGGGATCGAGGTCACCGTTTACGGTCGAGGTGAAGAACAGTGTAGGGTAGGATATTATAGTTAAGAAAGGTTGACCTTGTGACGTCGGTGGTCGGTGGTTAGGTTGGGGATATATAAGACATTGAGGAAATAAACACAGTAGCATGAGTTTGAGACGATCTTTTCCCTGTCTTTCTTCTTCGACCAAGTTTCCTTGCTTTTACCACAGTCTCGGGTTTTCAGCATCATGATAAACTTGCTATGTTTCAGTGTCACCGTCTGACATATCAACATAGTTTATCGGACGCCCTTTCTTTTCGTGGCACATTCCTTCCAAATGTCCTGTTTTTGCGCACGCCTGGCATTTTTTATTTCGATATCATCATCGGTCAGGCGCGTGTCCTTTCCTCCAGCGATAACAGCCAAATTTCTTCTTTGACGCACCTTCCTTCCTTTCATCATGACGCGTGCTGTTTTCCGCTTGCCTTCCCGCTGACAGCTTTAACTTCCGTCGGTCTCGCTTCTACTGCATGCAACCAGCACCTCCTCGATAGCTTTCAAGCCTGCGCATCACGTGACCTGATGTCACGTCCCGGAGGCCGGCACGGGCGCTGATATGGTGCAAATGCCGCGTCAACGTTCGCGTGGGACTTATGATAGGACACGAGTCCCACGCGGACGCTGACGTAGCACTCGCAACCAATCAAGGCCTGTGCAGGCCTCCATGACTTGTCCTCGTGTCACTTACGCGCAGGTTTGAAAGCTGTCTAGGAGGTGCTGATTCAGCTCTCGCTGGTTTGCCGCGAAGCGAGTTCATTTTCAATGGCAATTTGCATACGCTTCCAAAGTCAGACCCTTTGAAGCAAAAATTGTTCTTTGTGCGTAATCCTGATCCTAAACGATCTCTCAAAGCTTCATTCGGAAATCCATTGAACTCACAGTAGCGTGTTAGGTACTTCAATTATGTCATGAAATCCTTCACGCCTTCACCTTCTTGTTGCATTCGCCTGCTGAATTGGCAGCCTTCTGCAATTACGAAGCATTCCGAACTGCAGTGGTCTTCTTAAAACTTCCGCACTTGACCAAATGTTTTGTCGGTGGGCTTCTCCGGAACTAGTCGATTCTGGAGCAGCTCATAAGGCTGAACACCCACCACGTTCAAGAGCAACTTCAACTTTTTCTCCGTGGGTACTTCGTTAACGTCGGCAAAAGTTTCAAACCTCTCAAAGTACGACCTAATGTTGTCGGTCTTCGGGTTGGACACAGACATGCCCCTTTGCCGTTGCAGAGCATGAAACTTTGACATGTACTTCATCGAAACAGGGCACTTATATGTTCCGTTGGTCTCGCCCGCTCCGTCGTTATCGTGACGCTTGTTCCTGGCTTCCTTGGGGCTGCGTTGTTATTTGACTGGACGCTCTGCCGAGATGCTGCCGACGCTGCCTTGACATCCCATATTCGTCCCCAATAGTTCTGTCGTGGACGAGATAAGTGGACCAGACCCAGCCGGAGTGAATGGAACAAAAGAAGAGCGCTTATTTTTTGACACATCTGTTTATATAGCCGCCGTTATCGGGGCGATTTCTTTAAGGCGCTGGCGTCAAGGGTGCGGTTTTATCATGGCATGACTCTTTTTCCTCATAGATTTCTGAACTGTTTTGAACTCAGGCAGCTGAATTAATATTAATCAAGCGAAGTTTCTGAACACAAAATAATCGGCTACTTTTCAAAATGTGGTATCGCATGAACTCGGACCACGCTCCACTCACACCCATCAGTCACTGCAGTGCTCGGGCGGTTGACATGTTTGCTATGTCGATTGCAGCAGTACTCTGTCTTTTTGTGTTATAGCTACGCAAGTAATGTACATATTTTGCAGCCAAACAAGAACGTAGACTCATTTTTAGTGTGTCATTACGTGCGGGAATGTGCCCGGAGATCTCGCACCATTTAACCGGGCAGTCGATGTATCCAAATGCATCTTCTCGAGGAATGCTCCGCTCAGACAGCTATCAAGTACGGAGGGACAAGGAAGAATGCGCTAATCTGAGAGCGCCCGCACATTTCAGCAGCCTGCAGGTTTTCGAGCAATAAATATGTCTATTTATATAACGCTGTTATTATTTTTATGACATTTATTGAAGTTTTTCACAGTCTGACAAAGATCTCGAGTGAAAAAAGATCACGATGGATGTTCCGAAGAGTCTGATCTTTCCACGCGACCCAACGGGTCTCAAGGTTCCTCGACGACTCGCTCCATCTCTCAAAAAGTAACGAAGTGAAGACACAGCGACTTTAAGTGTTTCGCGCTCTACGGCTCCCGGCATTAGTCACAGTATGAGATTATGCATAGCACATTGAAACGAAACAATCATATTACATGCGAAACCGTCTGTCGAGTTTTCGGGGTATTCCACTCACGAGGCCTATGTCGACGGCAGTACTGCCAAGGAGAATGTCAGAACAGTGATCGAAACTGCTAGGGACGTTGATGAGGAGCAACATGCGCCACTATGTTTAGAGTGTGGTGCTGCGTATGGCAACTGTAAAGGGCCGGCTGGGTTGGTGTCATTGATGCCGAAGGTTGTATGCGCTAGGCCCGAGGGCACCCTGGTCTCTGTCGCTCGTGGTATGCATGCCATGCCGTAATACCACAGCTGCGCGCCTCGGCCACGGGGTGCAGGACCGCTAGCACAAATATGCGATCCGGTAGGATTCCGAAACCTAGAAACGCGTTCAAATTGAGCGATTTATTTGGAAGACAGTAGACTATTCACGTGCCTTAGATATTTCAAAATGAGTCGATTTTCTCGTTTTTGATGAAATCCAGCGATTGTTCTGGTTAAAACCGTGCCTTTAATCTTTATTTGCTGAAAGTGAATTTCTCGAAAGAGACGACAGAAACAACATTAATGTAGTGATACTGCAATAATGAAAAATAATATTTGTGCTGTAATAATAAATATATATTATGACTTACTTGGGCCGGCAATTTGGTAATGAATTACGGGTACAGATTCATCTGGCGTCGTACTACGCCCGAGCAGGAGGAAGAAAGAAGGAGGGAGGAGGAAAGAAGGAAGGAGTCGAAGATTAAAAAGAGAAAAAGGAGGGGTGAGAATTCAAAGTGAAAAGGGCCCCGGAAAGTTTGTTGTGGAAAAAAAAGGTGAAAGCCGTTTACAACTTCCTGTAAGGCCGAATTGGAGCGCAGCTCTTGAGGTGGAGGAGAGAAGGGTACTCAGGGGAGGCTATGCTCCTCCTCCTTCTAATCCTCCTCCCCTCATTCTTCAATCTCCTCCGGGGGTTCACGTGATCTTGGGGGGGGGGGGGGGGGTTATGCATTATGGGAATTGTCCCATAATGCACAGAGTGAGCCCCCCCCACCCCCCCCCCCGGGGGGTCACGTGACCTCGGGGAGGGGGCTCGCGCGGTGCATTATGTGACATTTCCCATAATGCACAGCGCGGTTACGCCGACGGCGACGCCGACGCCGACGCCGCTCAAGCCGGAAACAGGCGCCTAAGAGCTGCACTCTAAAAGAAGGAATTTCAGGTTGGGAACATCCCCCGCCGATTCGCTGTGGTTGCTTTGTTGTGGGGAAGTGGACGATCTGGAATGCGATGTCTTCCTTTCACGTGCTGAGGGCGCTCTATAGGAGGTATTCACTGGCCGCCATATTTGAGGTCACTGTTTAGAGCGCATGCTCAGAACGAGCTCGCATTAGTAGGCTGCCAAGACAGGCAATCTTGCACGTGGCGAAAGAACTGTGGAAGCTCGCGTTCAGCACGCGCTCCGCAGCCAAGCACACAGCTATGGCCGCCAGTGAATACTTCCTATACTTCGTCTCACCCTAGCATGGACTAACCGCGAAGGCGGTGCTAGCGCGAGCGGCCAGCCTTGACTGCCTTGACTAGAGCACTTGCTGCACGAGCGCTCGTGCAGCCGCCGCGGCTTCATTCAAAGCGACTAGCTCGCGCTTTTAGCACGCGCGGCTAACAATAGTCCATACTAAGGTGAGACGAAGTATAGCAGATTTAAAAACTCTGTTTCTGGATGCTTGACTAAGCGCTGGTCACTCATTGTTTCAGATAATTAATGGCATTGCATCCCTTGATGCCTTAGAGCAGTGGTTCTCAACCATCGATGATTCGTGGACCCCTTGTGGATCGGTGGAGACGATGGAGGACCCCGTTCGTGGTGATGGGAGGGGAAAGATAAAGGCTAAATATAATAATGAATTAATAAATGGATATAACTAAAAGCTAGTTGTGAAGTAGACCTCTCTTGTTGACCTACACACGAGAAATTTCGCCCGAAACTGGAACATTTTTTCTCAACCTGAAAAAAGACAACTTTTATTGACTGGCTTGACGGACGAGGCAGGGCTTCGCGTATCCCTAGAATGCCTTCGCGCACCCCAACGGTTCCGCGGATCCCCATTTGAGAACCACTGCCTTAGAGCACTCGAGGGATGCGATGGCGTTTGTTTCTTGTCTGCAACAATAAACATTTTAGATTTAAATAACAAAAACATTTTGTGTTGATTTCTAAAGGTGATCCAACTCTCAGAAGCACAGAGCAATAAGCGTGCGCTCTTCACATTGGGACAATTTCTCAGGTTTTCAAGAACGTACTAGATTAATGAATTTCATTTCGTATAGCTGCTCTCTAAGCATTTCGAAATTGTGTTGTTTTGTTAGCTTCATTTCACAATGTGAATTATATTTTTTTTTTCGGGACTGGGTCAATCCTGGGTAGAAATGTGTTTCCCAAAATTATTTGAAAGGGGCTGTTCCTATTCCGCTTACAAATCGCCACGGTGCGCTGAGCCTAGGGTATTAAATATATTAACCCCACTTATAATCTGTAAAAATAAGCGAACAGCGTTCAGTCAAACATCCAGAAACAGAGTTTCTAAATCTGCTAGAACGCCCTTAGCGCGTGAAAAGGAGATATCGCATTCGAAATCGTCAGCTTTTTCACAACAAAGTGCCCATAAAAATCGCGTGGGAACGTTCCAACCGCAAGTGCCTTCTTTTTATTTCGCAACAATTTTTCCGAGGGCCCTTCCCCAGTTTTCTCCTCGCCCCCTCACCTTCTCTCTCTCTATTCCTCCTCTCCTCCCTTCATTCCTCCTTTCCAATCCTCCCATCCCTCCTCCTTTCCTCCTCCTCCTCCAGCGGAGTGCAACGCCAGATGAATCTGTAAATTATCTTTCGAGGCTCATTTCTGTGCAAAGTTTCTACCGCGAGACTCAGAAGTGATACATACATAAAAAGGCAGCGTCGAAAGGCGAAGTTGACGGAGAAAATCTTTCAAGTGACGACATTGCTGGAAGGCCACGGTCCACGAATTTCTATACAAGACGGATTCCCTGTGCCACGCAATGGCGCACGGCACCAGTCTACACTGCGGGAGAAAGGCCACAAAGAAGGTCAACGCATCTTAAAACATGAGACAAAAAGTAGATAGTTAATCTCGAATCCCTTACCAAGGGTCCAGAACTTTCATTGAGGAGCCTTGTCCTTCACAAGTAAAGATGTTTTTGTAGGCAAAAGCGACAGAAAGCGAGAAAATCAGGCATTGCACAAAAAAAGGGTCTAGTCTTGCATCGCCCGCACTATGCCTCTCTGCCTCTTTTCCTGCCTTCAACTGGGGGAGTTTAGTCAGGAAAAAGCTAACGCGCTGATATTATCGCTCGTTCGCTATGCAAGGACATATTGTA